>OX333071.1:66920394-67346501 GCA_946863875.1 Alloplasta piceator
TCTTTGGTATCAGCGATGCGAGCTTGGATGCTTCGTGAAATTAGATTCGCAAGGTGGATCCAACGAATCGCGAGGTTCAATCAAAATGTGAAGTTCATATAATGCTGACAATGAAAGGCTCTAGCAGCATTGTCTTTTGGTTTGATTATAGGGAAACGGGAATAGGATTGACATTGGCGATAGTTACACTGTAAAAAATGTTATTAAATTTAATTTGTTAATTGTATATTAAAATTAAAAGAGTAAACATTGAAAATTAATATCCCCGTACATGAAAATGGTTGAAAATGTATATGAAATTTAATATACTGTGTATGCATAAAATCTTTATATTTTTTTATTGAATTTAATACAAAAATTGTTTACAGTGTAGATACGATTTATAAATGCTTAAGGACAATTTTTAACTCGGATAGAGTTGAATGAGAGATAATGTTACGACGATTGTGCTCTATTTTATGGAACCTCAATTTTTTACAACCTATTTATTAATATTTTGACAATAAACAAAGAACTTGTTGAGAAAAAAAAATGAAAATTAAATAAGTTACAAGCTGGTAAAGCTGGCGGTAGCAAAAAGGGGTGTGCTGACTGATAAGATTACATCCTTTCTAATCATCTGATACAAAATTAAAAAGAAAGATTCTTAAGGAGGTTCATCGGGTACACGATTTACAAAACAGATATTGATTTTTAAAAAATCAGAATATAGTTATTAGTATCTGAAAAGTCATCTGTTAAAATTTCAATACCTGAGGATACCTTGTTCGTGAGAAATAAATAAAAATGTAATTCCTAAATTAACATGGGCCTTTTTATGGGTTTCACTGGTTTTTTCGTCTATAAGTATTAAATTCACAATCATTACAAAACAGATTGTGATGAAAATTTAAGAACTAATAAAAGAATATCTAAGGAACATTTATAAAGCTTCATAAAATCGATTAGGTACTTGTGAGATTCATAATAAATTAATTTGTCTCGAAAAATGATGATTATTTTGAGGTTAAGCATTGTCAATGACTACGCTAGTCACCACCATTTTTCTTTTGGCTCACTCGGTACCAGATGAACCTCCTTAATTAGCAAAAAACATTAACAAAAAAAGACGTTTTCCGGACTCTTTCTTCATAGTTTTCAATTTTTTTTTAATATTAAAAAATATAATTTTGATACAAAAGTGGTAGGGGCGATAGAGAGTAATACATTGAAGATTGGTAAAAAATGTTAAGTAAATCGGTCGAGTAGTACTTGAGATATTTCAGCCGTGTTGAGAAAGGTAGTTTTGAGAAAAACTTCTATAGTCCGATTTGCTCCGACGTGACGAGCATAGTTGCTGCATCCCTAAAATAGCTATAACTCTTTCGAGGATATGTTCTTAAAGGTCTAAATTTTAAGAATATGCGAAAAAAATTGTTTTTTTTTTCAAAATTCTACATCAAAATACCCTCGTAAGCAAAATTCACTATGGAAATGAAAATATGTATTTAACGAAACCCCCGAGACTTTGAAAAGATTTTTTTAAATCTACTCGTGCAATAAGAGTGATTATTTGCATCCCAAGTTTTGGGCCTGCCTTGCGGTTAAGTTTATATACGCTGTGTAGATGAATATAGAGCTCGGTTCAGTCGGATCTCGCGTGACTATCTTTCCTTTAGATATGCCTCGATCCTTTGTATTGGTGGCGTAACGATCGAGAAACCAGGAGGGAAGGTGAAAACCCACCTTACCTTGACACCCTGGCTAATAACTATTCCAAAAAATGCTCTATGACTCTGTAATTTTTGCAACGCTTCACTTCTCGGATAAACCGTGTAGGAGAGCTTTATTCCATGGAGAATTTCCCATATTTCAACGAAATTACAGCTACGCATGTTCTGTACTTTATGGTCGAGTGAATTGTAACGTAAATTCCTCATATATTTGAATTTGGATAAATTTGTGTCAAAATCTCGACGATCATGCGGATCAACAATGCCCCAAAATATTGTTTTTAAATTTTAATATTTTATTACATGGGAAAGTGATACTGAAAAATATATATTTTCAATAAAAATTCATAAAAATATCAACTTTTTGGAGAAATTATCGATAGATCAGTGTTCGATAGTGTTCGATCGATAGATTAATGGAAAAGGAGTTACAGCGGAGCAAATCGGATCATTATCCACACCCCTTTTTTTCTACCCCCAACTTTACCAGCTTATAACTTATTTAATATTCATTCTTTTTTCTCAACGTTTTTTTGTTTATTGTCAAAACATCAATAAATGTATTTAAGAATGGTAAAAGTATTTTTCTTTATTGAGCCCGACAAAACACTCAAAATAAATGTCTCAAGACCAAAACACCGCCTTAAGGATTCAGTTTCAAACAAAATTTCTAAAGTTCTTATTTTCCTTATCCTTTGTGTAATTCGCCACCAAATCCAGAATTTGAGAGGCAATATTCGCAACGGTTCTTATTCCGGATTTGTGGTGAAATAGCTCGAGAGAAAGGAATGGGAATGGACTTTTGGAAGATCAGCTCACGGTTGAATGCAAAAAGGCGATATGTACCCGAAAACTAGCTACGGTATTTCTCCTTCTGGGGTTTAAGCGGCAGCAGCAGCCGCGAGGGATGGCTTTTTCGAGGCGCAAAACTCACGGGGCGAAAAAGAGAGAGAGGGACAATAAAAAAAAGCCCGCTCCGACGATGCGTGAACGTGTCACGCATAGGCACGTGACCGTGTATGTACTACCGAAGACATAATATAACCGGGCAAAAAGAGACCCCCGCGGCGCGGTGTGTCTATCGTCCTCCCCTTCATTCAACCCCCCCCCCTGCCCCTGGCCCCTTCCCCTTACTCTCACCCCCGTTTCTCATATATAGTAGCACACCCAATATGCTACACGCTTCGACACACGCGATTCCCCGGCTGTTAGTTACTCTGCCACTGTTCTCTCTCTTCCCCCCTCCCTCCTCCTCTTCCTCTCTCTCTCTCTCTTTCTCCGATATACTCTTATTCTTTCCCTTATCGCGCATTTCACCCTCGAGACCGATCATCGAGACACCGATTTCTCCGCGATTCTCACCCCCTCCAATTCATTTTTGTTTCTTACATTTTCCTGTCAAACTTACGATTGCAATCTCCAATGACTCGCCTCCGCCGAGAAATTTTTCAGGAATGTCTTTGAATGAAAAACAAAGATATTTTTTTGCAATTTTTTCATTTTTATTGAAGAATGAGAAGATATGGAAGTTCGAGAGAGTTGGTGACTGATTAGAGCACTTTGGAAATTGGAGAACGAAAGTTTGAAGACCCATGCTCCAAATCCATAAAAAATACATTTTAGATATACACTGTCGTCCAAAAGTTTGGAAACCCTCGCGCCGATCCCACGCCGCACAAAAAGTTTCACTGCTCTTTTAAAAATGAAGATATTTAAATTCAACAAGCGGCGTTTCAAAGGGGACAGATTCACCTTCATTCTGCTTTTACCGAAAAAAAAATCGATTTTTTAAAAATCCGGTACGCCCTTTGAAACCTTTTTTTGGTGATGAAAATTTGGCGCACGTCGCATGAAATTTTTTTTAAACTGTTTTTTGCGTGAAAAACTTGTGGGGGAAGTATAAGCTGCAATTTCGTTTTTTTAAAAGTTTCGTACGATTTTTTTCGCAAAAAACAACCATATTTATAAAATGTAGTGCAACTCCAAAACTACTGGGTTTTTGTAAAATCACTCAGAAGATTAAAAATTGCATACAATCTTTCTGGATTCAATGAAATTTTCTTAGAATATTTTTTTAATTTTTTTTCGAAAATTTTTACTTTCAACGAGTTATTTTTTTATCTCAAACAATCGGGTCTCTTACCTCATCTAGACGGGTTTTTCCATAAACAAGCCATGTAGATGATTTTTTTTCGTTGAAAAAACCGTGTAGATGAGTTAAGAGACACGTTGGCTTAAGATTTAAAAAAATATCTCGTTGACAGGAAAAATTTTGAAACCAAAATTTTGAAAAAATATTCAAAAAATTTTTACTAAATCCAGAATGATTGTATGCAACTTTTGACCGTCTTAGTGATTTCACGAAAACCCAATATTTTTAGAGTTACGCTACATTTAATAAATATGGTCGTTTTTTGCGAATAATTGAATATTTTCGCAAAAAAAATTGTACGAAACTTAAAAAAAAAAACGAAATTCAAGCTTATACCCTCCCCTAAAAGTTTTGCATGCCAAAAACAATTTTTAAAAAAATTCATGGATCATGCGTCAAAATTTGGCAAGAAAAGTTTTGAAGAAAACATTGAAAAAAAAATCTGCAAGAATTTCATTGAATCCAGAATGATTTTATGCAACTTTTGACCATCTTATTAATTTCACGAAAACCCAGTAGTTTTAGAGTTACGCAATATTTAATAAATATGGTCGTTTTTTGAGAAAAATTAAATAGTTTTACGAAAAAAAATCTTACAGAACTTTTTACAAAACGAAATTGAAGCTTTTATACTCCCCCCTATAAATTTTACATGCGAAAAAACGGTAAAAAAAAATTTCATGGGTCATGCGTCAAAATTTCAACGCCAAAAAAAAAACCCGAAAAACGACCATGTTTCAAAGAGCGTACCAGGTTCAAAAAAAATCAAAGATTTTTTTTGGCAAAACCGAAATAAAGCTGAATATGTCCCCTTTAAAATGCCGCTTGTTGAATTAAAATATCTTCATCTTCTAAAGAGCAGTGAAACTTTTTCTGGGGCGCTGAATTGTACGTTACGAAATCGAAATTTAAAAAAAAAACAATTTTTTAAAAATCCTGATTGCTTATAAATCCTTAAAGGAAGTTCCTGAAAGTCATTACATTACGAAGTTAAGATTTAAAAAAAAATCGATTTTCTGAAGATTCTGATTGCTGCTAAATCCTTAACGGAAGTTTTTCAAGAAGCGAGACCTTTTTCCGAGAATCACAAGTACAGGGAAACCCTTAAGATTCTTGTGTATGTGTGTGTGTGTGTGTATGCGTGCGTGCGTGCGTGTGCGTGTGTGTGTGTGTGTGTGTGTGTGTGTGTGTGTGTGTGTGTGTGTGTGTGTGTGTGTGTGTGTGTGTGTGTGTGTGTGTGTGTGTGTGTGTGTGTGTGTGTGTGTGTGTGTGTGTGTGTGTGTGTGTGTGTGTGTGTATCGGACAGCAGTTACCCTTATAGTCCGGCCACTTTCTTCGCTCAGTCTTCCACTCGTCTTTTCCAAAAGGCTTTAAGCTCCACCACCGTCGATTTAACATGCTACACATAGCACGGACTCGTTTTATACGGTAGCAAAAGCCAAAAAAAGGGTGTACTTAAGCTCGTGTGAATGTGGATCCGTGTCTGTGAGTGTGTGAATGTGTCCGTACGAGAGAAAATACTATTCTGTGGCCTCTCCCTCGCGTGCACAGGTCGAGTGCGTGACGACCTCCGACCACTTGCTCTCTGTGTGCGACGCTTATATTCTCTCCTCGTTACAAAACAGCGGAGGGAAAGGATTTTAGGATATAATGCTTGTTGTAGCTATTCCGTCGTCGTCGTCGACGCTCCGACGCCCGTGATTTCCGTGTATGACTCAATGTGCCCCGTGTTCGCTCTTTCTACGGTCGCACGAAGCAATATATATGCTTCGTGCGACCGTAGATCACGTTTGCGTGGCCTCTGTGTGTCTCAAAACAATTCAAGGGAAACGATGAGTATCACGTACGCGAGAAAATAATAAGGCTCTCTCCGAAGGGGTGGAAATGGGGGTAGAAAAAAAAAGGAGATTGGCCGCGATGAAGAGTTTTGCGACTTTCAGCGAGCTTTTTCATTCTCGGCGAAAGATCACAAACGATCGCGAGACTCATTATCAATCTCGTTGCGCTTGGCAACTTTCGTACGACACGCAAGGCTGAACTTTCATTCCATAGAAAGAATATGAACGGGATAGAGAGAGAGAGAGGAAAGTGAGGCTTTTATTCTCGCTACAGCAATTAGCAAACTCTGGCGAATGTGCTGTGGCATTTGTTTCAAACGCCTTTAAACTACACGCGACATTTGACTCTGGAGTGCGTGTGAGAGGCGCGTGGTGGCAATTTTTCGAGGCCCTTGTTTTCCCACTCGTGAGGTCACGGAAGCGTGTCGTCATCCCTCAAAACGTCTCCTTTTATATACCTTCAACCTTTTTCCACTGTATCTCTCGGCTCCTTTTGCCCTACCTTTCTCCTATTCCCTTTCGACAATCACTTCTATTTTTTTTTCACTTTTTCGCCAGTATAGGATTGCTGAGAATGGAAGGGTATGAGAGAGAGAGATAAAGTTTCTTTGATCCTCCCTCGACGAGTTGTTGCTGCTCGTTGCCTGCTTGATGCTCGCACCGACGGCTCCACAGATCGCTCCGGGTTTTCTCACCCTGCAACCCCGAATCGTAACAGGATTACCCCGCCCGTCCGTAATTGCTCGTGAATGCGCAGATACGCGCGGAGGCATCGACAATAGGCCCAAGGGAGCGTGGACCTGTCTCTCTCTCTCGTTGAAATGGGAGGGTTGTTATACGTCCTAAAGAAAACCATAGGGTAAATTCGTCGATTTGTCGAGCCAACTTTTTACCCTCCTATCATATTTAATTCTACTTTACTTTCTTTTTCCACATTTTGATATTTGACGTCATATTTTTAGGTACATTGAATTTTCAGTAAAAATGTCCTCAAATTTCATTTTTGGGATTTGAATCAGTTGAATTAGAATAAATAAGAATTGACAAAGACAATCTTGAATTACTCTCAAAAGTATTATTTTGTGATTTGACGAAATGGGGATTAATTCAAGGTTTGTTTACTTTTTAGACTTCAGTCTTGGTTTGATATTGTCAGATTTATAAAGATTGGAAGAACATAAGAAAGGGTTTTCAGTACACTTTTTTTTCAAATTATTTTACCAGATTTTCATCCCTTTTTCTGTCTCGTTAGTGCGAAATTACAATTGTAAATAATGGCTATTTAATGCGGTATTCTGGTCTAGAGACGTACATTTTGAGCATTTTGTCTAGGTCGATAAAAAAATAGATATTTTTACCACACGGTTTTTTACAACATATTTATTGATATTTTGACAATAAACAACAAAAAAATCGGGAAAAAAAAGAAAATTAAATAATTTATAAGCTGTTGAAGTTAGGGCTAAAAAAAGGGGTGTGCTGGGTGACACGATTGCAACCCTTCTAGTCATCCGATACAAATTTTTTTAAAAAGATTCTTAATTAGTAAGAATGTCGTTATAGCCCTTAGCTCGAAGAAAACGGAAAATTTTGCACAATAGCGACTATCTGAAAAAAAGGCGTTTTTCGACTCTTTTTTCATAGTTTTCAATGTTTTGACAATAGTACAAAGAATAATTTTGATACAAAAGTGGTAGGAGCGATAGTTATACATTGACGATTGATAAAAAATTTGAAGTAAATCGGTAGAGTAGAGCTTGAGATATCATGTCAGCTGTCGGGAAAAGTAGTTTTGAGGAAAACGTCTATTTTGCTCCGACGTGACAGACGCAGTTGCTGCGTCATTAAAATGGCTATAACTCCGTAAATTATTAAAATTTCAAAATTCCCTTTCGAGGACATATCCTTAAAGGTCTAAACTTCAAGAATATGCAAAAAAATGATTTTTTTCAAAATTTTAGACCAGAATACTCCCTTGAAGTTAGGCTCCGACGTGATGGGCGTAGTTGCTGCGTCACTAAAATAGCTATAACTCCGTAAATTATTGGAATTTAAAAATTTCCTTTCAAGAATATATTGTTAAAGGTCTAAACTTTAAGAATATACAAAAAAATGACTTTTTCAAAATTTAAGACCAGAATACTCCCTTAAAGTTATGCTCCGACGTGACGGGCGTAGTTGCTGCGTCACTAAAATAGCTATAACTCCGTAAATTATTGGAATTTAAAAATTTCCTTTCGAAGATATATTCTTAAAGCTCTAAACTTTAAGAATATACGAAGAATTGAGTTTCCAAAATTATAGACCAAAATACTCCCTTAAACTAAGTTCCGATGTGACGGGCGTAGTTGCTGCGTCGCTAAAATAGCTATAACTCAGTAAATAATTGGAATGAAAAAGTTTCCTTTCAAAGATATATTCTTAAAGGTCTAAACTTTAAGAAAATGTAAAAAAATTGATTTTTTTTTTAAATTCTAGAACAGAATACCGCCTTAATGGAATTGCGTCGAGACACTTTGCTCAAGTTCCTTTTTTTTTTACAAAAAAAATTCCAAGATTCAAAGATTCACAAGTATCAGGGTTCAACGAGTGGATACGTGTTACAAGAGTCTCGAAGGAAGGATAGAGAGGGTCATTCTTTCATCTGACCCCGTGTTAGGAGCCCCGAGGGTACCCTGATTGTGGCAGACCCTGCCTTCCCAAATGCCGATTCACCAAACACCAACCCTTATATATAGATATATACAAATACACATCCACGTTTCCAAGAGAAGCTTTTTCGTAGCTCGAGGGCACACATCACACGAAATTGCGAAAATCACAGAACGAAAATCTAATTTTTTAACCTACCAGACACCAACTGCCACTTAAAGGTATAACATCTGCCATTTTCGTCATAGGATAAATTTTCACGAGGATCCACGAATGTTTGACTGATTATGCGTATAGTAAGACAACCTGATTTTTAATTTTTCGACGATACTTTAAATTGGGTTGCCAATTTCAATCATATTTTCAATGGCGCCACTAGATTTTAATTTCATTTCATACCTAATTTATAAAAGCAACTTAATTGTTTTTAATATTGTGATGCAAAACTAAAGTCAAGTGGCATTTTTAAAAAATAGTTTAGCCAATAAAGGCTCATTAATTTTGCGAGTTGACATTACAAAAATCTGATCGTTTGCAGAAAGACCATTAAAGAGGTTTTTTTTTCCATGATCCTTGCTCAAGTCCACGACCTCAATTTGCTAGACTCAATTACCAGCTTAATGGGAGAAAGCTGAGATCCTTGAAATAATTTTGCTGATAAGCGGTATTCACAGTAATCGACGATAAATCATATTTCTTATCCGTCCAAGGACAGTCTTCGGTGGAAATGATTGGTAATTAAGGGGCATTGTGAATCAACCCAGGGCCAGATATTGGGGTAGTTTCGCGTACGTGATCTCGTTAGGACAACAACAACAAAAAATCGGCCGGACGATATGCAATTGTATCGACCTCGTTACGATGAGTCTCTCCCATTTTATGTCCTGTCGATTTTCTCCTATCCTACAATTGTCCAGGGAGTACGACAGCGATGAGCTTTCTCGAATTGACGATATATAGTGACTGCAAACGAAAGAGGGAGATCGAGAGCTTACAGAAGGCAAAACGTGGTGCTCGTCTTCAATAGAGTCGACAGTCAAGTCGACTGTTTGCCTACACGGAAATGCTCTCTAACCGATTTTAACGCTCCAACGCTTTCCATCCTCTTCTGCCCATTTTATTTTCATCTTCATCTTTTATTTTATTTTCGTTTCAACGTCCACACGAATTCCATCTAACGAACGGTCCATCTCTTGTTGACCTCTTCTTGGGAAATCGGGTCGACCGCCAGTCCGAAAATTCGGGACCAAGTCGTCAAATATGAAGACATTTTTTTTCTCACCGTTTTCCACTCAGAAAAGGATTTTTTGTAACGGTGAATCTTGTTTGTAAATTATTTGTAGCTTGATTACTTGATTATTGATTATTAGATTACAAGGAATGAAAATTTAGGATCAGAAAGATGTGAGAAAATTTTTCTTGAATTCACAGGGAATGTGTATTTTGTTATAAACAATTTGGAAGGTTCTCATATATATTTTTCATCAGAGGTATATATTCAAATTGATTTTGAGCGATCAGTACTTAAAGTGAAGTACTTAAAAAGTACTTCAAGTATTGTACTTCATTTTTCAAGTGCTCAAAAAGTGCTTCAAGTATTGTATTTAAATTTTCAAGTACTCAAAAAGTACTTCAAGTATCGTACTTCAATTTTCAAGTACTCAAAAAGTACTTCAAGTATTGTACGTCAATTTTCAAGTACTCAAAAAGTACTTCAAGTATTGTACGTCAATTTTCAAGTACTCAAAAAAGTACTTCAAGTATTGTACTTCAATTTTCAAGTACTTGCCTTGTACTTCAAGTATTGTACTTCAATTTCCAAGTACTTGACTTGTACTTCAAGTATTGTACTTAAAATTTCAAATACTTTTCTGCACGTCAAGTACTTTTTCAAGTACAAGTATCAAGTACTTTTGAATGTGTCTTGCTTATGGTTGCGTGTACAGGGCCTTTGAATATGTAATTGAAAATAATATTTCGTGACGTATGGACATACTGTCCCTCAACTGTCGCCTACGACAGTTTTTTTAAGACGAACACGAAGTTGGAGTAGTTTTAACAATCCATGTATTATGTTCTTTATATCTTCTTGTTCAAATCTGTATCGAAATAAATCGTAATTACAATCGTCAATGCTATTTTCGAATTATTTTTATTTCTTTGTTTAAATACTTCTGTTTCAATTTGCCTAAGCCTAATCTCAGGGTATTGCACAAGGTGAAAATATGTTTTGATTAAAAAAGTACTCGAATGAAAATCAAATGAGAATAAGAAATCAAATGTAAGTACTAGAACTTACGAGATATATATGAAAACTTGAAAAGTAGTTGATACTTGGTACTTGATTTTTCAAGTACTTCAAGTACTTTGAATCTTAAGTACTTCAAGTAATACGTACGAAGTACTTCAAATACTGCTGGTACTTGATACTTCAAGTGCTTACAGTATTTTGTACTTCAAGTACTTACAGTACGTTGTACTTCAAGTACGTACAGTACTTTGTACTTTGTACTTCAATTACTTACAGTACTTTGTACTTTGTACTTTACTTCAAGTACTTACAGTACTTTGTACTTTCTACTTCAAGTACTTTCCGGTACTTTGCGAAGTTCTGATAATATGAGACTTAACATTAAAAAAAAAGATTTATTGAATTTACGAGATATTTAAAGCGTGGGTTTTTTAAATAACGATTACTTTATACTCTATTAAAATAAATTCACTATTTTGGGGATTATCTTTTGATGCTATTGTACTTTTATCACGTCGATAATTCAAACATATCGTCAATTTTTCTGCAAAATAATTCTTTGATGTGAAAACTTTTCATCTAGAAAAAAAATTCCCCAACTAAGAAAACAGCTGATTTCTTCGCTTCAATTCATGAAGATTATTTTTCCTTTTTTTCCACAGGTTACGGAAGCAGTTTGTCCAAATCCGCCCTCGACACGCATTCTCATCTCAGACAACCTGGTGAGTTGATAATTGTAATTTTTCAAAACATCCCCCAAATTTAGTCCATATTGGATAAGATATATTAATGAATAAATAAATTGGTCGTGGATTAATGTTACAGAATAATAATAAAATTCGGCCAAATAAATTAGCGAGAAAAAGAAACCCACACGGTAATTTTTTTTTAAATCTAGATATTTTAGTTGATAAGATAAATTCGTGTCAGGAAGGGATGAAGTTTCACCGTTTCTACCGGCATCCATTATCCATGATCGTTTTCATAACGCATAACACACACTCGCCACCCATACCTTTTTATTTCCAATCTGACGATATAATGGAGTGCAAAGAAAGAAAAGTGTGCGTATTTGTGTGCGTTTGTGTGTGTGGACAGTCGCGCGTCGACGCGTGACCCAAAATTGTAGCAGCTTTCAGAGGTAACTGCACGGAATGACCCCTTCGATTATATCCTCGTCGTAGTCGTCGCAGTCGTTAACTGTATAATTTAAGCGCCAACCCGTGCTCACTCACCGTCATCGTTTTGGCCTTCACGAAAATTATTTTTTTTTCTCCCGTCGCCGTCTCTAACTTCCACACCCCAGAAATTATTGCCACGTTGAGTAGCTTACCCCTAATCGCTCGAATCAGCGCTCAGAAATTTATTTTCCTGAATTCATTTCAAACTAGTTATTCTCTAAAAAAGGGGAATGAGACTCGAAATTTAATTTATAAATAAAGTAAAGAAAGCTTATTTTCAAATTTGTTATTTTGCTCCAAAGAGATGTGAAACCAAATTTTTGTTACAGCCTGATGGGAAGTTTTTAGATTCCCACCAATTTTTTGTTAAGAGAAAGGCTTTCTGCCTTCCAAACCCAGGAAATTAACTTTATTTCCATTAGCTTGGTTAAATACTTTAATAAGTTAATAACAATTAAGGTGGTAAACAGGGGTTACAAATGCGACTGCAATTTACAGTTTTCACCTTTTTCCGGAATCAGCGCTCAGAAATTCATTTTCCTGAATTTATTTCAAACTATTTCCCCAAAAAAGGGAGATGAGACTCAAAATTTAATTAATAAATACAGTAAAGAAAACTTATCTTCAAATTAATGATTCTGCTGCAATAAAATGTGGAACCAAACTTTGATTTCAACCAGAGAGGAAGTTTTTAGACTTCCACCAGGGTCATTCAGTTTGAATCGACCCTTTGCGATATGAATTTTTGAATTTTGGTAAAAAAAAATGTTGTTTACCAAAATTAAAAGATCCTGAAATTTCCAAGATGGTGTTTTTTTGTTTCAAAAATACAAATTTTTGAAACAAAACAACACCATCCTGAAAATTTCCGGATCTTTTCAGATCAGTCCAAGATATTATATAAAAAAAATTGAACCCAAAATAGAATGTCCAACTTGGATGTTTACGATTTTTAAAAATTCAAAATACTCCAAATTCATCATTTTTCAAAATTTTTTTTCGGAATATTTTTTTTTTCATAGCCCCAAGTATACTGTTTAAGACGAATTCAGAACGATTTTTCGTAACTATAATAGTTTCAGAGATATTTAAAAAATAAACTTGAAAGCTTTAAAAAATTGTGAAATTTTGAATTTTGGATAACTTTCAAAAAAAAAAATTTAATTTTTTTCCTTTGGTAGAACTTCGTTTTGTTAAAAACGAAAACTTCTGACCAAATTTCATCGAAATTTAAAGGGGTCGATTCCAACTCTTGGTCGATTTGACATGGAATGAGCCACCAATTGTTTGTTGAGAGAAAGGCTTCTACACCCAAGAAATTAAATTTGGTAATTGATGAAATATTTTTATTATTGGAAAAAAAACGTTGAAATAACAATTAAGGTGGCAAACAGGGGCTACAAATGCGACTGCAATTTACAGTTATCACCCTTTCCCTGAATCCGCAAAGTTTGTCCATATACATCCTCATACAGTGGCATTTCGAGCACATAAATGGGCGTACAGAGTCCTATTTTACCCCCTATGCTCTCTCTCTCTTGTCATTATTAACTCGTAAGTGAATTACCGTTCGATCGAGAGGCGATCGGCGACTGGTATAGGGAAGTCTATATATTATATACTATCCACATATGTGTGTCTATAGTATATATTTTGAGGGGGTTCATTCGCGTTTCCAGCCCGAAACGATCTTTGAGGTCCCATCAGCTTTTCTCTCTCTCTCTCTCGCTCGCTCTCTCTCTCTCTCTCTCTCTCTCTCTCTCTCTCTCTCTCTCTCTCTCTCTCTCTCTCTCTCACACACACACACACACACACACACAAACACTCCCAACGATCCATATAGGGCACATCGTTTCGGGTCGGTCGTGGTCATGTCTCTTTCCCCTTAGACAGACGTTTTACTTCTATCGTTCATCGTTCGGGGATCATAAGTTCGTGTGTTCCCGAACGAGAAAAGATAATAACCCGGACTCTCCCCCTCGTTTTGATTTATACAGCAGCTTGACCGTCTCGAAACGTGTTTTTTTTGGTCATGATTTTGGGGTGGTTGTTTGGACGACCAAGATTTTCTCTTGGCTTTAACAATAAAGCTGAAATTCGTACGAGATTTTATTTCAAGAAAATGTTTTCGATTGCCGAGACTGTCACTAAAATTTGAATTGTAATTATTCTTGTTGTAGAATCATGGCAATGAGAATTGTTAAAGGAAAACATGATGTCAGTTACAAAGTCCGCGGACTTGAAAGGACTTGGGATTTAAAAAATGATACAAAATTTCAAGGTGTTAAAATATCGATTTCATTTTTTGTTCAATTATTGATCGAGGAAATTCAGCATTTTGCAGTTTTTTTTTTATCTTCTGCATAAATTTTCTATTTTCGCTTCAAGTCGCGTTTCACTGTTATTAACCTTCCGTGGTCACACTGGGTCAAAACGACCCCACGACTATTCTTTTTTCTTCTTTATGAATTTTTTTGAATATACAGTAATGTGATTTTTTATAAAATAATTTTTAATACATCAGCTAGAATGTTTGAAGGATGTTCTGTAATTTTTTGAGATTTTTCCGACCAATATTTTAGTCACAATACTTGTTAAAAAATCGACAAGGTCAAATAAACCCAGATAAGTGTGATCACGGAGGGTTTATTTTATTAATAGTGAAAAGTAGCAGGGAAGGTTTACCTGGATTTGGAAGGTTAACAAAGCATATGTTCTCTATTTTTTTTAATATAAAAAATGAATTATTTCATATTTCATTATTTCATATTTTATAAAATTTTCATTGAAAAATTTCGAAAATTAAACCCACCTGGTTTGCGAAAACCCCTCAAAAAAAGAGTCCTTGTGGTGGTCAGGATACCTTTATCTGAAATTGAAAAAGGAAATTTTATCTGTTAGTAGATAAGTATAGCTCATAACTGAACGAAGGATTTTCAAAAAACTTGAAATTTGCATTTTTTGCAATATGCGAAACATTTTTTGGTACAATGTACACTACGTATAACCTTGTAAAATTAGTTGTAATCGAATGAAAACCTTCGTTCAATCACTAGTCAATACAATTTTGAAGAAGTGTGCCAAATTTCAATAAGATCCGTGCATTAGTTTCTGGGAAATCGTTACCACCGACTTCAAAAATAATAAATGATAAAATAATAAATAATAATTCTAGAAAAAAGCAATATACGGTTTAGCCTAATAAGAGGAATTTCCAAAGGCTTTTCTCCTAGACTTTTACTCCGATTTACTTTGGAAAAACTTTGGAAAAACATTCTAGACATATATTAGATATTTTTCTAGATTTAACAAAATTAATATTCTAGATATAAAACAATTTTTTGAAATTTTTAAAACCATATAACCCTTTGAAGTATATTAAATATTTAACGAATCTTTTTTAAAAAATTGAGGAATTCACGAAAAACAAATTCTGAAATATTTTCAATTAAACTTCGAGAAATTATTATTTTCGTGACGCTTGATTTTTATACACGCCTCGTTTCGACACGATACAAACTAGTATGACGATTGATATATACGCTCCTCTTATTTCTCTACTTAAATTGAAATTATTATGATCCAAACGAACTTGCACGTTGCATTGTGGGGTTGCGATTATATTCTTTGTAAGGGATTGTAGGGCCCTCTTGTGCGGACCGAGCTCAGTGTAGCAAAGCGTCGCTGATGACGCATTGTAAAGCTCTCTTTCCCTCTCGTCGAGGGCGTCATACTATACAATATAGGCTGGGTGCCTCGCAAGAAAAGCGCGTTCTCTAGCTCTTTCTCTGTCGCTTCGAAATATGTAGGGGTACAGTGTTCTGTGACGAAAATTTTGCCTGCTTCAACCGTAACCAGGCAGTGAAAGGAGCAAATAATAAACAGGCGATTAATCGATCTCAAAGACAAAAATAGCACCCTGATACATTTTTAGCATTCGGTCCCTTAAAAATGAAAAAATGGGACCCTCATCAGATCATTCTTATGTCCGTCCGTCACAAAAAAGATTTTGTAAAATACGTAGAAATTTGAAATTTGAAAAATTAGGAATGCAGTCTGGTTCAAAAAATAATAATTGATTAGCATGTCGTGTATGGTATCGTTTGAAAGGTCTACTCCGAAGGATTCTAAGAATAATTTCTTTACGATTTTTGGTCCATCGATCTTAATGATATAGTTTAGTTTCTAGGTTTTTAAAGCTAGAGACACTGAACCATAAATAGTCGAAAAACCATTGATTTTTTCGACCTTGTAAGAGTTGCTAAAGGAAAAAAAAATCAAATATGTTAATATCGATCTTCAATCGTAGAGAAAAAATTTCTTTCTCGATTTTGACCCTTTGGGAATCTCCAAATGTTGGAATTTTTAAGTGGCCATAATTTTGGTTCACCGCGATTTAAGAAATATTATTTTCTTATTGAAAAACGTCGAGAGTGAATTTATAATAAATGCCGTTGACTTTCTCTTAATATCTGAATTTTATAGCGACAACGATGCACTTTGAAACGCGACTAACAAAAAAAAATTTTTATTTGTGAAGATTTATCGTATCGATCGTAATTTCAAAAAGCAAGGTTCTTTAAAGACTTTTTGAAGCATTAATGATTACACACTGAGAAAAGAATTTATTTGTATTAAATAAAAATATTTAGTTGGCACTTTCACTTAAACATTCCTTAACTGTTGCAAAATTTGTTAGTCGTTAAGAAATATTTTATTTGTGTCAAAATAATTTATTAACTGTTAAAAAATAATTGATTTCGCCTATTCAATTTTACATTTGTTAACAGCTAACAAATCCTGGTACATTGTTTTTTCAGTGCAAAGAGAATAAGTACTCCGTCAAGACTTGTTTAGGAAAAGAAAAATAACAGCGATTTAATAAACGAATCAAATTTTTGTGCAGAGCAGCTTTTTTTTATTAAAAATTCAATTCAAATATTCTTATTAAGGGGTATTCTGATCTGAAATTTTGAAAAAATCATTTTTTTTTGCATATTCCTAAAGTTCGGAGCTTTAAGAATATATCCTCGAAAGGAAATTTTTTAATTCCAATAATTTCCGGAGTTATAGCTATTTTAGTGACGCAGCAACTAAGCTCGTCACGTCGGAGCGAATTGGACTATGGAACTTTTTTTTCAAAAGTACTTTGTTCAACACGGCTGCCATGATATTTCAAGTTCCACTCAACCGATTTACTGCAAATTTTTTACCAATCTTCAATGTATAACTCTCTACCGCCCCTACTGCTTTTGTATCAAAATTATTTTTTTTACTATTGTAAAAAAATTAAAAACTATGAAGAAAAGAGTCAAAAAACGCCTTTTTTGTTCAGACAGTCGCCATTTTGCGAAATTTTTGTTTTCCGTTTTCTCTGAGATAGTGGCTATAACAACATTCTTACTTATTAAGAATCTTTGTTTAAATTTTGTATCCGATGACTAGAAAGGTTGCAATGGTGTCCACCAGCGCACCCCTTTTTTACCCCCAACTTTACCAGCTTACAACTTATTTAATTTTCACGTTTTATTTCTCGAATTTTTTTTTTGTTATTATCAAAGTATCAATCAAAAATACCAAAAATGGTGTGCAAAAATTGGAGACAAGTACATTTACGAAATAATTTTTAGTTTAGTCTTCTTACAAAAAGTTGTGAAATAAATAGACATGAAACTCACAACACGAATTGTCAAGTACATGTAGTTTCCTAATGTAACGTTAACTTTGCAATCATGACTTTCAAGGGTGGAGCCGAAATTTAAAAATTCAAAAAAATGCCAACTGTTAAAACTGAAAAAATAGCGAAATGAAGTGAAAATGGTCAACGGAAATTATCAATAAAAAAAATTCGTTTTTAACGGAAGATAAGTCAAAACGGTTTTTTAATGAACAGATAAACACCAGAATATCTGTATATGCTCAGAAAAAAAAACTAGCCAAATACTTTTTATTTTTTTTATTATTTTTTTTATTGATAATCTCTCTTAGTTGACAATTTCACTTGATTTCACTATTTTTAATTTTTTTTTTTTTATTATGAAAGTATTAATAAGTATGTTGTAAAAAGAAATGGTAAACAAAATTTTCGTTTTTTTATTGAGCTCGACAAAACGTTCAGAATGTCGCTAGACAAAAATACCGCCTTAAAAATTCAATTTTATTTTTTCAATTAAAAATTCAATTCAAATATCAAAAATATCTATCAAAAGCACCACTAAAATGCGGTTTTCATAGATCTTCTTTGATCTTTCGCCATTTTGGGACAAAGAAAGATTACACACGTTAATATAATCTTCTTTTTCTCGTTCTTTTCCGTCTGCAGATCCATATCAAATGTTCGGAGCGACGAGCAGCCGACTCGCCAGTTCCGGCTCCGGACAGATTCAATTATGGCAATTTTTGCTCGAATTATTATCGGACTCGAGTAACGCGGCGTGCATTACGTGGGAGGGAACGAACGGCGAGTTCAAGCTGACGGATCCCGACGAGGTCGCGAGACGTTGGGGCGAAAGAAAATCGAAGCCGAATATGAACTACGACAAATTGTCGAGAGCACTGAGGTGAGTTTGAGAGAAGTATATGTCATCGGGAGAATGCACGAGAATTTCTGTCGTCCCTCGAATTTTTTTAAATTTTTCCTAACGCGCTAAATTTATGACTTTTGGTGGCCAGAAAAAAAACGGCAATCGAGAGAGTGAAATTGAGAAAGAGAGGAGAAGAGAGAGAAAGAAATGGAGAGAAAAATTTCAATCACAGAAACGAGACGTACCGCATGTACATAGATATATATTTATACATATATATGAGGTATTCCCGCTCAACGGGACCCCCTTTTAGGCCGACCTCTTTCGATTTTCTTGAAACTCAAGTATGTCTTAGTGTTGCCTGAAAGTGTATTGTACACCAATTTTTAGATCTCTAACTATAATACTCTTTGGAATACACCAAAAGTTATATTTCAAACTTTTTGCGTATTCAGCGCTTCGGAGCTTTGGCACGGCACGAAATAAAATCGAAAAAATTCTTTAACAATAGCTTTCGATCGGAAATTTCCTGCGCTTTTCGAAAAAAATTTCAGCAATTCTGAAAAAAAACGAATTCATTTGAATTTCGGCCAAAAACCGAAAAATTGGTTTACAAAAAAAGGGCATAATTTAATTCAGCGGGACAATTTTTTTCATGTTTTGTTTACATCTGAGAAGTCACGATATAAATTTTAAGTTGGAACTCGCATCCGTTTACCAATGCCAAGTCTTTAAGTAGGATGAAAATTCCTCAATATTGTGTTTTTCGTATTCAACAGTTCTCTGATATATTATATAGTTTTTTTTAATGAATTTCGAATTTTATAAATTTATTAAATTCAAAATTTAATAAATTTGATTTAATTAATTAAATTTAATAAATTTAATAAATTTACTAAATTCAAAATTTGTTTTAAAAAACGCTATATAATACATTAGGGAACTGTTGAATACGAACAACACGATATTTAAGAATTTTTATCCTACTAAAAGATTTGGCATTAGTAAACGAATGTGAGTTCCAACTTGAAATTTATATCGTGACTTCTTAGATATACATGAAAAAAATTGTTCCGCCGAATTAAATTATGCTCTTTTTTTTGTAAATCAATTTTTTCGGTTTTTGGCCGAAATTTAAATGAATTCGTTTTTTTCGGGATCGCTGATATTTTTTTCGCAGGAAATTTCCGATCGAAAGCTATTGTCAAAGAATTTTTTCGATTTTATTTCGCGCCGTGCCAAAGCTCCGAAGCGCTGAATACGCAAAAAGATTGAAATATAACTTTTGGTGTATTCCAAAGAGTATTATAATTAGAGATCTGAAAATTGGTGTACAATATACTTTCAGGCAACACTAAAACATACTCGAGTTTCAAGAAAATCGAAAGAGGTCGGCCTAAAAGGGGGTCCCGTTGAGCGGGAATACCTCATATATCTCGTGCATCAATACATCGATATGAAAACATCCTGAATGACGAAACGACGAAACGATGGCGACGGCTATTATTTTTCGATCAGTTTCCCCGATTGGATTACCCACCCATCGAGCTTTCACTCTCACTCTCTCTCTCTCTCTCTCTCTCTCTCTCTCTCTCTCTCTCTCTCTCTCTCTCTCTCTCTCTCTCTTCCACTTTCTCTCTTGGTAATATTTCGATATCTACGGGTTATTGGCATCATGGGGGGAAATGAGAGTCACTCTTGTTATAAAACAACTGAACAAGTTGAAACACGAATTTTCATTTTCAGGCATTCACTGACTTTCAACAAGTTTCATGAAAATTTACATAATGAATTCTCAAAATTTTTATTTTTAAATCTTTATTTTTGAGCCTTATCGTTTCAAAATTGCATCATTGTCAAAAATGAAAAGAACAAAAAAGTTTTACATTACCATATTAACAAACTAGCCGAACTCCCATTTTAAAACTATGCATATTATATATTTTTTAATTATTTAATAAAGCTCCTGCGTTTGCGTTCCCGTTTTGACGAAGAAAAGAAACGTCACTTAATATTAAAAAAATACCCGAGAATAAACATAAACCTAAAATACACCAGCGATAAAAAGTTTCCAGACAAAAATTCAAAAAAGATCTGGAGCATTTTCTTATGCCATTTCGCCGGAAGTCAACGTAAACTAATTTAACAAACGGCATTACAATTTGTTTTGAGATTTGGTCTCTATTTTGAAAACAACGGTTTTTCGCCTTTTTTCCCCTCACGTCAGGTGCACCCATCTTCTAAAGGAATTTTTTTAAATATATTTTCACGGTTGGATTCATAAAGGAGCAAGTTTGAGCTTCAATTGCCTTTTTTTTTTAATTCCAGCGATTTTGTTTTTCAAAGTTATTCGGTTTTCCGTGAAAAAAGAAGAAATTTGAAAAATCCCGTATAACACGAAAACAAAGAAGATTCATAAGAAACTTCAAGAGAGCAAAAAGTCACGTCTGTTTTCGTGGAACTCAGAGGAATTTTTTCAGATTTTTTTTCAAACATTTTGTATCACT
Source organism: Alloplasta piceator (assembly GCA_946863875.1). Classification (NCBI taxonomy): domain Eukaryota; kingdom Metazoa; phylum Arthropoda; class Insecta; order Hymenoptera; family Ichneumonidae; genus Alloplasta; species Alloplasta piceator. The sequence goes on from OX333071.1 coordinate 66,941,212, forward strand.
TGTTGAAGCTGGAAAAAAAAATTTGGGAAAAAAATTTGAAAAAAAATTCCAATGTATTGAAAATGGTAAAATCAGGTATTTTACCCTCTTGAAATTTTATCAATAATCCCATAGTTCTCGAGTTATGGTAATTGAATGATCTGAGCTGAAGTTGGAAAAAAAATGTGTAAAATTCCTCTAAACTCAACAAAAACAGACGCAACTTTTTGCTATCTTGAAGTTTTTCATGAATCCTCTTTGTTTTCGTGTTATAAGAGATTTTTCAAATTTCCTCTTTTTTCACAAAAAAACAATAACTTTGGAAAAAAAATTGCTCAAAGTTTTTGAAAAAAGAAAATTGAAGCCCAAACTTTCCCCTTTATGGATCCAATCGTAAAAATGTATATAAAAAAAATCCTCTAGAAGATGGGTGCACCTGAAGAGAGGGAAAAAAGGCGAAAAACAGCTGTTTTCAAAATAGAGTCCAAATCTAAAAACAAATTGTAAAAAACACGTTACAAAGTTTCTGTTTTTTTTTGGGCGTGGATAAAAAACGTCGCATGCAGAGTTTTACTACAGGCTGTAATGTGTAGGAAAATACTGTGTAGAAATACTATCCCGTTCCACCTTCTGTGTAGAATCATGTGTGTAGAAACTTTTGTGTAGAAAGTGTCATGTGTAGAATACCCCTCGCTGGTCACACCTCAAAATTATACCAAGTTGGTCACACCGGGTCAATTTGACCCGACCGCCTTTTTGGATTGAAAAAAAAGTGCCTATCCGATTGACTTAAAAAAAATACAGGAATTATCTTTGAACATTTTTACTTAACAAATTGCAACTCTTTTAGTTTTAAAGATTTGTTTGAAAAATGTCTACACGATACTCTCAATATATGGTACTTTAAGAAAAAAAAACTTCAAACTAGATACTTAAAACTTCCACCAGAGGGCCGGGAAATACCCACGAGACCCGGATAGTTAGAGATACATTTGAGCTAAGAGTGAGAGCTCGGGTCAATTTGACCCGCGGTGACCAGCGAAGCTTAATAAAGTGTATAATAGCCTGCTCCTCTTCGAAATTGGAGTTTTTTGTGAAGTACACTGCGACCTCGATAGCCGGTACCTCGATCGTTGCAATTGCAGCGTAGTGGGAGAAGCGCCAAGCCAATCGCGTCAGGGCGCCGTCAGCCACCAGCGGCGCAGAGACGGTTCTGTGCAGTGTGCGCAACCCCACTTCTTGCAAGAGCCGGTCCCGACGGATTCCGACTATCGAGGTCGCAGTGTATCCCTAAAATGCCCCCTTCGAATAGGGACTGAAGAAGGAATGGGGAAAAAACACATTGACCTCTGTTGCAGGTACTATTACGACAAGAACATCATGACGAAGGTTCACGGCAAGAGATACGCTTACAAATTCGACTTTCAAGGCTTGGCAGCGGCGACACAACCGGCCGCTGCCGATCCAGCGGCTTACAAGTATCAGAGCGAGCTCTTCATGTCGGGTTACGGTCACGCTAAGCTAAATCTAATGCCACCCCCAGCGGCATCGGTCTCGGTCTCGGTTCCCGGTGGTCTGTTTCAATCGGCATCGAGTTATTGGTCCAGTCCGAGCGCGAATCTTTACGCCGGTCATCACACCGCATCCGGACACGTGCCACCCCATCTTGGCACGTATCCGCACTACGCATGACCCACCCCCGAGCACTGGGGAGCCCTTGGGACTCCACGTTGAAGTGCGAGCCTCGAATAAGTACCGAGGCCCAAAAAAAAAAATGTCTAAAAATCAAAACTAGACAAACCAGAACGAGAACAGAGGAAGAGGCAAAAAGGGACGGAGAGGGCGAGAAGTTAGAAACCAAAAAATGGAAAGTCTGCGAGAAAAGTGAGCAAGAAATGTGGACCTCGGATGGATTTTTGAACATTCCGCGAGGACCAAAATGATTTTCCAGGACATTTCGTGGCGAATTCGGTGAGTGGATGATCTACAACCGCGAATTTAAGAAAAAAAAAAAAAAAAAACAAAGTGTAAATTTTCTCGCCAATTTGCCGAAAGTGCCATACACCGCGTGCAATAACTTTTTATTCCTTGTTTACGTTTTGTTCTCTTATTCGTTCCTCATGCGAGATTTTACGGTGGAAAAATGGCAAGATTTTAAAAAAGGTGGAAGAGAATGAGGTTTTCGTTTTGAAAACGAAAAAAAAACATCAACAATTTTGTAAATATATATATATATATATATACATATTGCGATTTGGAGGAGAAGATATAATGCAACGGAGGACAATTGAGACTTTTTCATCGTGAGATAAATTCAAATTTCTTGATTAAGATAACGAATCTGTGTCCTCACGATCGTGACGTGTCCAATCGCAATTTTAACGAGCTATAAATAATACGTGTATAAAAAAAACATCTGTTTTTAACTTATTTGTTATACGGTAAAGAAAATAACACTATGGTGAATTTTGCGCGTCGATGTTGAGCCATTTGTTGATTTCGAAAACCAAAAAAATTGTCTCGCTTGTTCACGAGTGATTTTTTGTGTCTGGTGTCGACAATGGTTTTTATTTTTATTTTGCAAACTCCTCAAACTTTTTAAGGATATCCTGTACATATATGAATTTTAGGTATCGACCGAAAGAGGCGAAAGGTCTCGTGGACTTGGAACGATTTTTATCTGAGAAACTTGAAATTTTTTAAACCGATGTGAAAATCAATTTTGGCGATTTATCGAGAAACGCGAATCCATCGGTGAACGTATTTTTCGTATCCTTGAAATACATTGGAAGTATCGATTGACTTTCACACAATTTTATCATTGCATACAAGACTGTGCAAAAACGAATTTTCGCAACGTTTTTCTCGATTGGATTCGCGAAACTCGAATCGGCGCGAGAATCATTCCATTCTTCGTGATATATATATAAATAATGCGTGTATTATAAAATTGAGTTTTAACTTATTGCGTTGACCTCTAGTGGACAAAGACGAAATGGCAAAGTATTATTATTTTTTTTCATAAAGCAGTATTTTATCAATTTATCTATTTGTTTTTTTTTATTTGATTAGTCCACTTTAGAAGGCAAAAAAAATTTTTAATTTTTTTCTAAGCTCCTTTATTAGATATGGCTTTAAAACTATTTTTACAACATCGTTTCATCCTTCGAAAATGCAAAGAGAAAGATGTACTTTTTATTTTGATTCTTTGGCCCGAATTTTAAGATCTTAAGATCAAACTTAAGTTAAACTTAAGGTAAACTCAAATCTTAAGATGAAACTTTCCGTTGAACTCAAGTTGGAGCTTAAGATCAAATTTAAGTTCCAATTTAAGATCAATCTTAAGTTTGAACTTAAGTGTCATTATAAGTTCATTCTCAAGTTCAAACTTTAGTGCGAACTTCAGATCGATCTTAAGTAAAAACTTAAATTTGTTTTGAAGTTTGAACTTAAGATCCATCTTGTGCTTATACTTAAGTTCGATCGAACTTAATTATCTTGACAACTAATGTCAAAAAACAGTCGAGGGAGGCGATGAAAGAAGTTTGGTCGAACTTAAGTTCAAGCTCAAGATAGATCTTAAAATCAAACTTCAAAGCAAATTTATGTTTGAACTTAAGATTGATCTGAAATGCGCACTAAAGTTTGAACTTAAGTATGATTTTATAATGACACTTAAGTTCAAACTTCAGATTCATCTTAAATTGGAACTCAAGTTCGATCTTGAGTGGCAGCTTGAGTTCAATGGAAAGTTTGATCTTAAGTTTGATCTTAAGATCGAACCTAAGATGGATCTTAAAATCTTGAAATTCAGGCCTTTGAATAATTTATAGAAGGCGCCAACCAAGGTCGAGTCTTCGAAAATTCGACAGTCAGTCTCAGGATTGGCAAGTCTGAAAAAAAAATAAAAAAGCATTTTAGAGAGGAAGGTTTCTTACACAACAATTTACCACTGTTAATAAAAAATCGATTTAAAAAAAATGGCGGATGTTTCAAATACATTGTGAAAAATTCAATTTCTCACTTTCATTTCAAACAACCACCATTTTTTTTAAATCGATTTTTCATTAACGATAATAAATTGTTGTGTAAGAAACCTTCCTCTTTAAAATATTTTTTTATTTTTGTGTTTCATACTTGCCAATCCCAAGATTAACTGTTGGCCATGAGACAAGACATTTTCGACTTTGGCACCGTCCAAAAGTTATTCTCAAAGAATCAAAATAAAAAATAAATTTTCGTTTGTATTTTCAAAGGATGAAACAATGTTATAAAAACAATTTTGTTGACATATCTGATAAAAGAGCTAAAAAAAAATCTTTAAAATTTTCGTTTTTTTAGCCTTCTAAAGTAGACCTTAAACTGAATAAAACCCATTCCACTTTTCAAATATTTTCCTACTTTCACCTTATATTTCAAAGTAATTGAATTCTGATGTCTTCTTTCCATTCTAAAAATTGATGATCATACCTGATCATTAACATCGCAAACGATATTCCTTTTTTTGTCAAGACTTCGCCATGTTCCACCTCGAAAAACTGTAAATAATAATGTGAGAACGTGTCACGAGTTTGGAACATCGAAAAATCTTTGTCCACCATTGTTCCGAGGCTGAAAATACAAGAAGGAACAAATCCTCGAGATCATAAATCCTACGACTTCTAGTGTACCATACCAAAAAAAGAAAAACAAGAAACCCCACTGAGACCTTAGGATTAAGCGATAGATTCAGTAATCGTAATAGCTCGAACGTGACAGAAATAATTAATGGCCCGGACGACGATCGACGAGTGGTCATGATTTTTGTTTCATTCGTCCCAAATGAGGAATCGCGAAAATGGCAATTGCGAAAAGAATTAAGAAAATTCGTGGATCGTTGGCCGACGGTACGCCGAGGCACCGTTTGTAGATAGAGTGTTTTCATGTTTAGTATGGTAGTTACGTGTAGATCAGTCTAGTCTCACTAGAAATTTAAGTATGTACGAAAGAAGGAGATCGGAATATTGAATGAAAAAAGTACTCTTCGAAAAAAATGAGAAGAAAAAAACTAAACGAGTGTGTTCATCGTGTATGCGAGTGTGTGCGATTGTCGGAGGGTAGATTTAAAAATCTGTGGATACAGAAAAAAAAATCGTCGATTGCCAATTGCGAGTGTAAGATCAAGTGCGACCAAGAGATTTAAAAAACAAAACGTGTCCCGAATCAACGTCATCGAGCAGCAAAACGTCGAATTACAAATCTTTGTTGTACAATCTACTGACTATCCCCGTTGGATCCCAAACTTCCCAAACTCACCAAAAAGAGTTGCCCCTTGCTGGATTATGGACAACACACGCGAACGAACGATAAACTGAACTACCCAAAACGATGATGATCGATGACGCCTGATCGACGACGACGACGAGATTGAGCAGCAAAGAGAGAAAACAAAGTGCTGTTTGTACATGTCCGACTCTAGGGGTAATAGAGCTACGCGATTAGTTTAGTTAGGTAGGCGAACCCCCTCGAGCCGAGCAAAAAAAAAATTGCCGCCAATCCGACAAATATTTTCCATCGACCTGCGAATTCATTAAAGAGAAGAAAGGAGAGACATCTTTATCGTTTCCTCAAGAAATGATGTTCAACGAATGATCCACTGAACACTAACCATCATAGCACACTAAGAAAAAAAAATGGTGGAACGAACTAAATTGGAAGTCAAATACGTTCAAACGAATATTTAGTTGGTACAAATCAACATTTTTTTGCCTGAATAATACTTTGGTCAACCGAAGCACACGTATTCAAGAAACTAACCATTTAGTAAGACCAAAGAAAATATTTTATTTTACATCCAATTTAGTTCATTCAAACATTTTTTTCTCAGTGCATGGCTGCCTGATGATTGATCATTTCCACTGAAATTGAACAATTGCAAGGGAGACAATCGCTCTGTAGTTAGCTGGGATCGGATTCAATCTGGACACGGGATTAGGGTCCAGTTGAAGTTTATGCTGTTTCAGAATCTTCAGTTTTTCAGCATTGTACTTTTTACGACGAGTTCTTCGTTTGTAACTTCAAAGTTTCTCTCGGAAAACCATAAAATGAAATTGCACAAAAAGCGAAACAGTCTGAACCTAAGGTAGGTTGAAGCGCTTCCCACGAGTCTGAAATTCGCGAATTGCTGAATTTTGGGAATTGTGTCTCAAAGTATTTGTACTTTTTATTCGCCGGTAACGGAGTATACTTTATTGCAGGGTGGATTGTTAATGAGGAAAATAATCTTGATAAATTTTCTAAAATATCGACTAATTAAGGCAACTACGCCCAGAAAAAAGATCGAGTCGTAGGTACTATAATTGTTTGTTTCATCATTTTTTTAGTTAATTGAAAGAAAAATTTCTTTCCATCAACTATATTTGTATTTGATCCAAGTTTGGACAATATTTACTTCCAATATGTTTATTTATTTAAATTCACTGTCATCAGGAAAAGTTGATGAAAAATTCTATTCATTGTTACTAAATACCCATTTACCCAAAATAAAGATCTAGTTGAACTTCCTAAACTCGTTTGTTCAATGTTTCTTGTTAGAATTAACTATGTCTTTCTTTCAATGAAACAGATGTCTATTTGTTTCAAATATAATTATGCTTTTGTCCTCAACCGATGTAATTTACTAAAAGCTGCGTCAATTCGATACCATCTGCAATGGATAATAATATTCATATTTTTAGTGCGCCAAAAAAAATACATAATTGAATCAAATTAATTTTTGTATTAAATGCTCATACGATCATATCTGCAGATTTGTCCGTACCCCAAAAATCCGCTAGATGGATCCCAGAAGGATGCTCTCGCACAATTGAACTTTCCCCTCGATGCTACAAGCTTTCCAAGTTCATTTATGTTTGATATCCTTATTTTTTAGTATGGATATTTAACACTTTACGCCAAAACGCAAGATGGTCGTATCCAAAAAGGATTCCCATGAAAAAGGGTCTTTTTTCTTTTACCTTTTCTTAAAGAAAATACCAAGCTTTACGAAATTTCAATCTCCATATTTGTAATGACATTCAGATAAAATTTTATTTTACATTTACATTTTACATTCCTATTTATTCAAAGATTCAAATGTTTGAGAATATTGTGTAGATATTAACAAAAAAAATTTCATTCAAATACATATTTGCTCAGTTTAAGAATAAATTTATTCATATTAAATAAAAATCTATCAAATGGCAATGTATTTCCTACTAGATACATTAAGATGAAAAAATCTTGTCGAAATCAATAGAGTCGTATTAGGCCGGCCTACAACTAAAAAAATTTATTTGGCTTGACTAGGATTTAGTTCAATGAACTAGATCTTGTTTCTGGGTGTAGCAGGCTGTATGTATTTTCATTCAGGCCTCCGTTGATGTAAAGACTATTTTTTTCTTTGAAAGATTCGCTATTTATTCACGTTGTACATTTCCATCGGTAGTTATCCATGCGTTATCTAGCAAAAAAAGTCCTAAATTTAGAATTCCTATAACTTCAATTACAAACGACAATTGAAATGATTACTTGATGATAAATCTTTCAAAAAACAAGATAAGTTCAGAAATACTAAAAACGGACACAAATTGCAATTTATTCTTGGAAAAAACGGGACGAAAACGGATCTCGTTGGAATTTGGCTTGAAATGTCATCACCAATCAGTAGCTAATTTTTCGAGATTCAGGAAAATCAGGAAATCAGGATTCTCCATCCGTGTCTCAGTATATAAACTACATTTTGTTATGTAAAAATGTTCCCAGAAAGTCTTCCTAAAATTCAGCACTCTTCGGACAAAACTATTTCGACAAAATTGAGACTAGTGTGAAGAGCTTTAAGCTCCTCAAACTGAATGCCGCCTCATCTGATATCACTGTTAAAAAAAATGCAAGGGATGAATTTTCATAAATTCCTGCAGGATTTGATGGAAACGCGGGGCTTATAAATATTATGTATCGGGTGTGTATACAAGAGGAAAGAAGAAGAAAAAATGAAAAAGCCAGGAGTATTAAATTTTTGTTTTTACTCTCTTTTCTTTGTGTTTTTCCGTTTCGTACGATGATGACGAGGGGGTTGGCCGTTGTTGTTCTTGTTGTCGTGCGCTTGTATTGAAGTCGCCATGTTCTAATTAAACGGGCCGACGGGGTTGTATCAGTCGTCGGCAAAATCAATGTGCTTTTATGATGAAAAGCGACGATGAGAATCCTCTCGGTCTCCATGTTGAGCCTCCTCCCACGTTTGGTTCGAGCTTTTCCATCGCGACTCGAAAAATGTTAAGCATTATATATATATCCATCTTTCACACAGGGTTATACATGTAACGCCTCAATACGGGCACCAGGTATAAAACACCAGAGGCATTTACCACTTGTTTTTCCCTCCGTTCTGCTGTATATCCGAATTTTCCCACCGAGTTTCCTCTCGCCCTATTCCTCCCTCTATCAGGTACTCTGGCGTTACCTTCCCTCTCGCTTTTATCTGCACTCCCTGTCCTTCCTCTCCTATATAATATATCCCCGAGGTAAACTCGAACAGGATTTGCCTCTGGCCATGAGAATACTATATACTGACTCTTGGAACCTTCAACCATCAAAAGGGCCCAGGTTACCTCTATTCTGGTCCCTGCATCCAGTTGGTTGAGACCTTTTGGTTAAATAAAGAAAAACCTTCCTGCATATTTGCATGTATTTTCGTGTTTCTGCCGTGGAGAGTCAGAGAGAGGGAGAGAGTGAGCAAGAGGGGGTGGTTTTGAGAGCGATCGGTCGTGGAAGTGGAAACCACCGTAACGCGAAAATACTTGGTCGTTGTGTATGTTCGGGTCACCCCGAGAACTCGTCGGCGGTTGGCGAATTGGTTGGGTTGCCATGGAGAACAGTTGGGGTAGTTGCTCATTCTCACCCTCTCTTCCTCTCCCTCTTCCTACGTTTCTCCTCCAGGATGGGGTAACATCGTGGAGGCGGGACCAACGGAAAACCCCCATTCGGGAAATTCGTGTGGCAACCCATTCCCTTCTATCCCTCATGCCGACAAGCACAATCCTCGAGAGCTTTTTTCCTCACTTCCCGGGCAACCCCTCTTGGGAACTATAGGCACCACCGCGGCTAATCGATTCCTTCAACCAATCAGGACCCTCCAGACCCGCATCCTCTCCTCGCTCTTTTACACCTCCTCGCAACCCTGAAAACCACCGACCCACCAAACCCCACCAGTGATCTCTCCCAAGATCCTTCTACCCGTTTTATCCTTGTATTTACATGTATAATGCCGAGGATGCATTTGTGGATAACGTGTCTCTCGAGCTTTTCAGCCATATCGCCTCCGGGCTCAGCAACAATCTCCAACCGCACCTTTCCGACGCTTTGCCATCGAATGTGAACACCGGAAAAACCATCTACGATCTCTTCGCAATAAATTGATCAGCGTTATCCCTAATCTTTATCCCTATCCTACGTGAACCAAACGGTTTGGTCCTCTGGGACTTTGTCCCTGGACATTGTATCACATAAAACTTGAAACACTTGCACTGAGAAAACAGTTTATCTCTAGTAAATGTAATATATTTAGTTGGCACCTTTGTTGAAACCGATTCGGTTATCGTGGGTCGCTGGAGACCCGAGCTATTTCCAGTCAATGCCTGCATTTCTGAGAGGTGTGGATGTGTTTACGACGAAAAATAAAATATTTGTTTGAATTTTTTTGCAATCTTCATGGTGTGCCCTTAAAGTAGAAATATTCAAGAGAGATCAGGAATGTTATCAGATTTTTTCATTGAAAATTACGCGTTCTAACGTGCCTCGGGTCTTCAACGACCCACGATAACCAAACAAGGTGCCAAAAAGAACGATTGGGTTAAATATTCCTTATAAAATTTGTTAGTCGTTAAGAAATATTCGTGTTCTCATGACAAAATTTTTGTTTGTGGCAAAATAATTTATCAACTGTTAAAAATATTTAATTCGCCATATCCAACTCAACATTTGTTAACGGTTAACAAATCCTGGTGCATATTGTTTTCTCAGTGTGATATTCCGTCGAAATCCGTTTTGGTACCGGGAAATGACTCTAAAATGTGAGATTAAGTGTGTCTTATCGTAATGTCCCATCGTCAATATGTTGTTGAGACGTTTTGAAATTTGTAACGCTACGTTGACTCTCCCTAAAGAGTTATATATGTGAAAGCACAAAAGCTCGACGATGAAAGCGACGATGTGAGAGGTTCTTGAGATGTATACAAAGTTCTTATCTTTGGGCAAGGGTGTTCGTTGAATTGGAAAAGACGAGGGAGGAAATTTTTGGGTTTATATAAAGTCCCCTCGAAGATTTCGAACTTGCGATCACGACTCAAAGTTTACGTGGTATCTCGCTGTTTAAAAAAAAAATTAGTGTAATCCTGCCAGTATTTGAAAGAGTTAATTATGAGAATTGTATCATAAAAGATACATTTAAAAGTACATTCAAATTTTTTTTTATTCATTTTAATTCATTCGAATTTTTAAATTTAATTTAATTTAAATACCTGTCAAAAAAAATTTTAATTTAATTAATTAAATAATTTTATTATTAAAATTATTTTATTTTGATTTAATTAATTAAATTAAATTTTAAATGCCATTTAAATTTTGGAATTTTCGAGATACATTTTTAAAAATACATTTTTTTTAGTGATTACTTTTACTCCAGACCTCAAAGCAGTCAGGAAAATATCGTTAGCCACATTTTGAGTGATGAGACTATTTCAATGAGCAGCTCATTTTATAAACTGAATTCAAACTTGTTCGCTAAACATTTTTTAATATTTTTTCAACGGAAAATTGATTACTTAATACGTAATAATGGGACGAGATGGGAAAGATTAGAATGTTTTCCTTAAAATCTTGATGAAATAATGCAACTAGTGCAGTTTCGTCTGACGCGAACTACTGATTCAGTAGTAAAGGTCGGGCTGCGATCATCCCGAGATGGCCGACAAACGTGGTAGGTTGTATTGTACGTGCTTTTATTGTATTAAAAAAAATATGATAAAATACTTTACCTATGATCCTATCATGGTTTTTCACACAATAAAAGCAGAGTTTTTTCAGCAGACGATTTTTTAGCGTTTCACCGTGTCTTTAAAAAGCTATAAACAATCGAGTAACGAACAATTAAAGTCTTCTCACTTTTTCCTCTCCGAATTCTTTTTTCCACACGTCAAACGCACTCGTAAATTCTCCGTTAATAGCGCCACTACGGCGGTTCTAGGAACTACGACGTGGAGGACTTTTTACCAAGTGATGGAGTGTTAGCGAATTTGCTTTCTTATCTCTTGTTGCTATATTACCGACACGATTAAATTGAGCGATTTGGACGCGACATCATGGTGTATTTAAATTACTCATTGGAAAATAATTTCGTGAGTGCAACTTATAAAGTAGCTACATAAAGACGGTTTCAAGAAAATATTTTAAAAGGACAAAAATATCGTCTTTTGCCAAAAAATTAATTCAAGACTTTTTTAAATCCTTCATTTTATGAAGATGAATACTGCAGTTCTCGTTCTCTTCGAATTTGCTTGAGCTTCAAAATACCACTTTTTCACCTGATTACAATAATTTTACAATTTTTTACCAACTTTCAAAGTCGAATCAATGATAGTGCAAAATGTTTGCCAAGTTTCCTCATTGTAAATAATTAATGCAAAATAATTATATAATATCCGATGAAAATCACTTACCAAAACACATCTTTTTCACACCATCACTTCCCCATTCCAAAGCAACGAGCGCTGCACGCTTGTTATTTACGTTGAGAAATAAAACAAAGAAAAAAGGAAGGACTCACGTCGAATTACGTTGGCAGTTTATTATCAGGAAGTACAAGAAGAAAAGATTTGCGATAAACAGGATAGTATAGCAAATACTACATATTTACTACAGTGAAGTCCATTTAAAAGTGGAGTGGGGTAAAAATAGTGCGTCGATGGGGAGAGGCGTAGGCCGCCGATAAAAAAAAAATCGACTCCACTGACAACATTTTCGCCGATGACGTACCGACTGTGAGAATCCTCCGACGAGAAAACACACGCGCAGGAAATTTACTCGAGATAAGATGAACACGAAGCACTTGAGTACTGGTGAGTAAACTCAATAAAAATATTAGGCTTATGACATAGGATATCCGCTGCATAAAAGCGATTCAAAGTTGAAGAAATTGGCAATTTAACATTGCTTTGTAAACTTTCCAAAGGTTCAAGCCCTCCGCCCTTAGTGCCAGGAAAATTGCGTCTCTACAGCATGCGATTTTGTCCTTACGCACAAAGGATACATCTCGTTTTGGATGCTAAAAAAATACCGTATGTCCTTTGGAATATTCGATCATTCAAAAATTAAAAGTAAATTGTCTTCTCCATCGCTTTCTAAACAAGGATTTTTTATTTATCAGCTATGATGTTGTATTTGTTAATTTAACAAACAAACCGGAATGGCTACTGGACAAAAGTCCGCTTGGAAAAGTTCCCTGCATCGAATTCGATAACGGCGATGTACTCTACGAGAGTCTCATAATAGCCGATTATCTGAACGAAGCTCATCCGGAAAACAATCTATATCCCAAAGATCCTCTTCTCAAAGCACAGGATAAACTTCTCGTCGAAAGATTCAACAGCGTGATCTCTCTTATGTATAAGGTGAGCGAATTGAAATTTCAATGATTTTCCATAGTTGGCAAGTTGAATGATCGCTTATCCTCACAGTTTCATACTTGTTGTCATTAAAATTAAAAGCAGTAAGTTGAGCCCAATAAGAAAAAAACTTTGTTTATTCAAAATCATTTTCATTGAAAGTTTCCATAGTAGCTTTCTCATAAATGAAGCTCTGTTACTCATAAATGAACTCTGTTACTGCATGAAAATAGTAACTAAATCTGCCACAGTTAATTTAAAAATTTTTTTTTTTAAATCAAGTATATATCTTCACTGTTCGTAAACATATCTGAATCACATGGAAATATGAAATGAATCCAAGATAAACGATGTCATCAAAACTAATGCTAGCTAATACTAGATAAACTCTAACTTTCTCATAAATGAAGCTCTGTTCTCATAAATGAACTCTGTTACTGCACACAAATTATAACTAAATCTGCCACAGTTAATTTTTAACAAACTCTGCAAATTGGACATTTGCACATTGCTTCCTCGTAAAGGAAGCTTTCCTAACTATCAAAAAACATGAGTAATCAACGTGCAAATTTGCCAAATTCTTTCAAATTTACTTCTTGCTAAATTTGATTTTTACCAAATTCAATAGCGAACAACCTTGATAACTATTTTGAATGTGTACAAAATTTCAGTACAATATCTCGCAAATAGCCGAAGTTAGAGTACGCTATTTTTCAAAAACAAACCAAAATTTGATAAAATTTTAATCATCCGCTCAATTTTCGACAAATTTAATAACGAACAACCTGGATAGCTATATTGACTCTGTGCAAAGTTTCAGTGCAATATCTTAAAAATTAGACAAGCTAGAGCGTTTACGCTATTTTTCAAAAAATTAAATATTTCATAAAATTTTAGTCCCTCGTTGGATTTTCGCCAAATTCAATAGCAAACAACCTTGATAGCTATACTAGTTACGTATAAAGTTTCAGTTCAATATCTTGAAAATTGTGCAAGTTAGAGCGTTTACGCTATTTTTTTTTAATTCAAAATTTCATAACAATTAATTTTTCGATCGATTTTTGCCAAATTCAATACCAAACAACCTTAATAGCCACACTTATTTTGCAGAAAGTTTGAGTGCTATATCTTGAAAGCTGTAGAAGTTAAAGCGTTTACGCCATTTATGTAAAAACAAAAAAGTCGATAAAATCTGAACACAAGTTAGAAAAAAAATAAAAAAAATTCATAATGTAGAGCAATTCGTGCTTGACAAGTGTGCCAAATTTCAGCTCGATATCTCGAAGCGTTGTCGAGTTATTAATTATTTATATCTGAACCTCAGGATACACACACACACATATCCGGACATTTTTCTAAATATGATTTCTCGATGTTTTGGGACATATTGAACACATTGGCATAGAAATCACGAAAAAAAATTTCACGATAACTAAGCTTCCTTTATGAGGAAACAAAATATTTTTAAAAAATCAAGTATATCTTCATCATTTATAAAAATATCGGAGTCGCATGGAAATCTAAAACCATGCCATCAAAACTAATGCTAGTTTTACAAATAATGATTTATTTTGTACATATTTTTCAAGTTCATTAATTATCTCTAAATCCACGATATTACGAATCGTGACTGTGACTGAAGAATGAGATTTGATTCGATTTAAAATTGATTTTTCTCTCCAGCTTTATGCAGGATCTACCGGCGATCGTGATCTCTTCAAAGAAGCTTTGGCTGGCCTTGAAGTATTCGACAGAGAACTCGTAAAAAGAGGAAAACCGTTTTTCGGGGGCAACAAGCCTGGTATGCTGGATTTGATGATATGGCCATGGTGCGAAAGAGCCGACGTTGTAAAGATACTTCGTGGTGAACATTTCGTCATTCCTCGAGATCGTTTTCGCAGACTGGTATGCCTTTTAATCAGCTCCCGAACATACCCAGATAGAATTTTTGCGTCATATTGTCGGCAACAGCACGTCACTCGAGAGCAAGCCGTGGCGTCACTAAACAGCTTTCTACGTTCGCATTAAGCTTCATTCTAACGACGCGAGATCACGTAATAATGTTGCAATAATGCTGCAAATATGCAGCTGCACATTTGTAGCATACTTGCAACACGTCGTGCTGCTCATCTGCAGCATATTTGCAACCCGGCGTGCTGCACATTTACAGCATATTTGCAACACGGCGTGCCGCACATTTGCAGCAAGATTCACATAGTTCACTGTGATTTAAACCTTGTTTTGACGTTATATTGGCATCACGTTGTACTGCGTAATAGCAGCGTTTTCGCAGCACGTCGTGGCGCAAATGTGCCGTGTCATATTGCATCAAGCTGATTTTTTTTTTATATTAATCGGAATTTACTTAAATGCCCTTGGCGTGGCTTCATCGCATGTGAGAACAATAGCGAGGCGTGTTAGACACGTTGTGGCGGCTAGCTGAACTACAACGTAAGCAGCACGACGTGCTGCAACTAAGACGCAAATACGCATCACAGCGTGCTGTTACTTTGCTGCATTCTAACGCTAGATATTAACATAGTTATAACGCAAATCTGACGGCGCGTGGCGTCAATATGCTGCTTAATTCAGACATAGAAAGCTATTTAATTGTGACATGCTATGCCGTCAGAATTGCGTTACAGTGCCGTCATGCGATTTTCTACAACACGTTTGTCTATCTGGGTACACACGCAAAAACTTCGGAGGATACAAAATAATTAATTTTTTTTCAAGCGCAAGCGCAAATTAGAAAAACCATTTATTTAACGAAAAATTAAATAGTTATTTCCAAAGTATTGACAAAGTCTCAAAATTGTTCTGCAAAAGAATAAATTGTTCGCCCTTTCGTTCAACTGAACATTCAGAACTTCATGTCCATAAAAAATTATCCAAAAATTAAAAGCGTAAGAATTCGTGCCATTTTGTTGTCGCTAAAATCAATTTTTTTTACAGCTCGATTGGAGATCCGCCATGAGGGAAGATCCAGCCGTTAAAGTAAGCTGCCTTGATTCCGAGATTCACGCAAAGTTCATGAAAAGTCGTTTGGCCGGTTCATCACAGTACGACATGTTGGCCGTGTAATCGTCGAACAAATTCCAATTTTTTTTCAAATTTCTCTCATCACTTTAGCTGGTTAAATCTAGCTAATTCATACACGACAAGCGGTATTTTAAGATATCTTACTATTCGCATATATATATATTATATATATATATTTTCGACTGCCAATATGAATTTTTCGATAACATTTCACGCAAATTACATAATGAGAGTTTTTTAAATATATGTGTAACCGTGCAATCGAGTTGTGGCCTTGAACGGTAAACGCCTAATCATACATTTTGATAAATATAATTCTTATAGATACAATGGACTTTTTAAACGACGTAGGCTTAGTTTTTAGCGATTTCAGGATGACAAACTTTCCTTTCAGTGACAATCGAGGTTTTTTTTCCAGAGAACGAGGAAGAGAAGAAAGTTGGCAGTTATTTGGTTGATTGGAGGTGAAAGTTATTTAAAATTTGGACGTTTACAAATTTTTATATACCATTTTCGAGATTATACTTTCAAGGTAATTGTTGTGAGGTGAGAATCGAGGCAAATTGAAAAATTGTATCTCGCTCATAGTTCTCTAAAGATACAAAAAGTACAAAGAAATGCTCTACTAGATAAAAATGCTTTGAGTTCAGGTTTATCCAAAATACTATTTAGCTCTCTTGAAAAAGTCTAGACTTTAATTATGTTTCTTAAAGGTTGTTGGATTTTTTGTTTCAAGCTTTCAAATTCATTCTATGAAATCTTATCTCTTGGCAAGCAAATCCATCAATATTCTACATGAACCAAGGTTTGGCCCCAATTGTGAATTACTGAGTTCAACTCTCGAATGCCCAAAAAACTGTCAATCTGTAATGCAACATTTCATTTCCACAAAACAATGCATTATTAATAATGCTTCATAATAATGATTCATTATAATCAAAAACTTATTTCTGGTATTATCAGACAAACATCTTCAGTCTGGAATGTAGAGTTGTAAATACAGTGATAAAAGTCTTCTAAAAAGTTTACTTATCACGATAATTGGCCCTCAGGATTTAAAAAACGATTTAAAAAATTCTGCTGGTTATCTGACATTGTAGATTGTGCAGTAAAGTCCGTAAACCAGGAAACATGCGAAAACCAGAGCTGCGGCAACCATGAAAGATCTTGTATTTTCGCTTCTAAGGCCGTGCAAGCGTTCCTTGTTCTTTTTCAAAACTTCCTTGACGTCCTCGAGCTCACGTTCGAGTCTCTCGCGATTTTCCAGAGTGAGTAGTTTCGTCTGGAGTTTTCTCTCAATTCCATTGACCCTGTGTAGAGAATCTTTGAGGATATCTTCGACTCGTTGCATCTGAAACATCAAGATACGAGCGCGTGTCATCCGGAGGCATTTGAGATTTTATGAATTTATTTTTGTAATGAATTTTCTTTATTCCTCACCTCGCTCATTACACTTTCGGATTTCTCTTTTGACTCTGAGGACTTTGTATTCGACATAGTGCGATACACGAAAAACGGCTGATTCAGAGGTTAGAAATTGTTTAATCCAATTGTGCGATAATTATTGTATTTTAATCGTACAGACGAGTTTTTGTTAGTACAAAATTTTGATTAAAATTAAAAATGTATTTGGAAGGTTGTTTTTCACATTTCGTTGTAATTATCGACGATTATTTACAAGCAGCTTGACAGCTAACCGGTGGTCCCACTTTTTCTTTTTCACGTGTAGCGACACTAGCGCCTTTTTTTTTAATTAAAAAACGTTTCAGACTTCCGGTTTGTATTCAAAATTTGAAATTAGTGAACGTTTTTTCAAGACGGTTGGCCTGTTTTTTTTTCCGTTATTGTTCTTGCAATTGTATTTAGATAAATTGTTAATAACAATTGGGAAATGCAAGTTCTACGCGATATCGAAATTGAGAGCTTTTTTCTCTATTTTCTTCGGCTAAAGACGTTTTAGATATCGATGAATGTCATTATCCCGAGTTTGTAAATCATTAATAGGGTTTTAGTAATTTGATCCTAAAACCGATATTACTTAGAAAAATGTTTTAATGCTTGGTGCACATCGTACTATACAGAGAACCGAGATCTTTCAAGTTTACACATCCGTCATCGCATACACACATATATTCCATATTACACAACAGCTTTTTTTGAATTCGTTTTTCCTCCGCTTTCTTCTTCTTCTTCAGTTGACTTAAATAAAATTTATTCAGTTTCCTTCAACCGATCGTGTCTGCATCACATATAGATAAAGTTGAATCTGAAATAGACACAAGTCAATAAAGCAGACACTCAAGACAGGCAAATATAATTTCCTTGAAAATTATTTCGAGAAAAATAATGTTTTGACAATAGTTTTGCTTACCTGCACAGTGATTGTGGCAGGGATGAGATAATTGGTCCGTATCCTTGCGAATTGTCGTAAAGTTCAAAGAGCGGAGCTGCTACCAATTTGTAATTTTTTGGCACCGCAAACAAGGCTGTGGAACCAATCAAAAATATTTATTTGGTCCATCTAGAGTTATCCAGATTAAAACTCTTTGGGAGTGGATTTTAAATTCCTCACCTTTTTCCTGAAGCTGAACGAGGAATAATCTTTTGTGCTCCTTCGGCTTGGTAATGTGTGGCGGTACATAAGGATACTGCGGAGGCTCGAAATTCGGTCTCCACCAATTTCCAATCGTATCTTCGATCACCCATTCCTGCTTAACTCCGTCTTGTCTCCCGAGCGTCTGAAATGTACATAATTCGGGGTATTATCGTCACAAGTCGGGAACGAGCGCAGTTCAACGAATTCGTACATTCGATATTATTGATATAGGGCATACATCGAGTAAAACAATAAACATTCTTAGTCCACTAAGAACATAGTTGCACATTTACATTTCAAACGTCCAGTCGCACACTCATCTTCGCTAAAGCATCCATGCTACCTTGAGTTTAATGTATATATATATTTTTCTCTCTTTGAATCTACCAATCGACAAACAAAAAATCCCTTAATGAAATATATATTCATTACAGCTCGCAATACATAAATTTGACAATGTTAATTTGAGAAAACAAATAAAATAAAATGAAACAATTTCGAGATCCCACGTTCAAGCACGTTCGGGTAGAATTCTCGTTTTTTTTCGCAGTACTCATACAGTATATATATATGTAAGTATTCACATATAGATATATATTTAATATTTCGATAAATTAAACGAAAAAAAAAAAGATATGAAAATTTTTCGAGCGCGCTTATTACAGTCTTCTTGTCCTCGAGTACAGGGGGCCATTATCGAGGCAATAATGTTCGCCGAATTCACAAAACATATACTGAATTTGTGAGAAAAAAAATTGTGTAAAATTGTGTTTGCACAAACGATGTTCTTAGCTCATGGGAGTAAAACGCAACAAATCGTTTTCTCTCTTCTGTTCTCCATTCAGAGATATACTACTATGAACATCAAAGTGTCCGGGCATGCAGCGCGTGATTAAAGGACGCTTTCATCAGCGATGTTGTACGTTTTTTTTTCTTATCTCGAGCTACATGCCCAGTTACATTCGTTCTACAAGAGTCCTGTCCCATTTAGCGAGAGTACGGGACCTTAAACAACGCGCGCGTGTAGGTGTGTGTTTGTGTGTGTATGTGTTTGATCATATTTTTTGAAAACGTGAAGTTTTTTAAAAGATTTTTTTAGAACGAAACAAAGGGCTGGTCCTAGCCACCCTTGAGAGGGGCTTAAGGCACCGCGCTAACTGTTACCTCAGTAAGGAGCCGTTTTAGGCCCTCTACCTCGTCTTCTCCAGCGTTTAGTTCCCCTCCCGGCCTGCAATATACAACAAGGAAAAAATTGCATAAGTAAACTGTCAGATTGAAGTTTTTGGATTTTAATTGAGTCCGAGGAATCAATTTGGGAAAAAAATAGTTTCAACAGGACTGTTATTATGGTGTCAATTAAGACTAAGGTGATAATTCAATATTTTCAAAATCTTCAAAAGATAAACGTAATTTAAATATTTGCCGGGAAATTTCAGAAAGAAAAGATTCTTAAAGATTCTAAAGACTTCAAAGTTTTTCACGGACCTTCAAAGAATCAACGAAATTTGAGAATATGAACAATGTAGATGAATATTTTGGGGACTTTTATAGGACAAACGAAATTGTAGGATATTTGAACGGCTGTCGAAGGATAACGAAATTTAAATATATTTTGATTCGGCCCTAAAAGATAAATCAAACATGAAATTATTTGAATCGA
Source organism: Alloplasta piceator (assembly GCA_946863875.1). NCBI lineage: Eukaryota > Metazoa > Arthropoda > Insecta > Hymenoptera > Ichneumonidae > Alloplasta > Alloplasta piceator. Next base: position 66,961,166 of record OX333071.1, read on the forward strand.
CATTGAGAATTAAATAAAATTCAAGCATACTTTTAAGATTTCTGGATAAAGAGAGTTTAAATGTACACTACCGGCGAAAAGTTGCCCGACAAAACTCCAAAAAAGGTCTAGAACATTAACAAACGGCTTTTTAAAGGGGAAGAGTTCGACTTCATTTCCTGTCTTGAAAATTATTTTTACAATTTGTTTTTAGATGTGGCCTCTATTTTAGAAACAACGGTTTTTCGCCTTTTTCCCCTCTCTTCAGGTGCTCTCATCTTCTCGAGGAATTTTTTTAAATACATTTATACAATTGGATTCATAGAGGGGAAAGTTTGAGCTTCAATTTCCTTTTTTTTTCAACTTTGAGCATTTCTTTCCAAAGTTATTGTTTTTTGTAAAAAAATAGGCAATTTGAAAAATCCCGTATAACACGAAAACAAAGAGGATTCATGAAAAACTTCAAGATAGCAAAAAGTTTCGTTGAGTTCAGAGGAATTTTTTCAGATTTTTTTTCAACATTTTTTGTTCTCATTTTCTGGGTCGGAGCTCAGATCATTCGATTGCCATAACTCGAGAACTATGGAATTATTGATAAAATTTCAAGAGGGAAAAATACTTTATATCACTCAGTACAATAATGGACGCTTTTACGCCCGCAAGCGGACGTGAAAACGTCCATATTGCACCTCGTGATATAAAATGTCGTACATCACTCGGCGGAAAAACATTTTCTGACTCGTGATGTAATGTACTATTATTTTACCATTTTCAACACACAGGAATTTTCTCTCAACTTTTTTTCCCAAATTTTTTCCAGCCTCAACATGAGAAAAAAAATTGTTGAAAAAAAAATCTGAAAAAATTCCCCCGAAATCAACGAAAACAGACGCAACTTTTTGCGATCTTGAAGTTTTTCATGAATCCTCTTTGTTTTCGTGTTATACGGGACATTTCAAATTTCCTCTTTTTTTACAAAAAACAGAATAACTTTGGAAAAAAAATCGCTCAAAGTTTAAAAAAAAGGAAATTGAAGCTCAAACTTTCCCCTTTATGAATCTAATCGTAAAAATGTATTAAACAATTTCCTCTAGAAGATGGGTGCACCTGAAAAGAGGGGAAAAAGGGCGAAAAACAGTTGTTTTCAAAATAGAGTCCAAATCTAAAAACAAATAGTAAAAATAATTTAAAAAACAGGAAATGAAGCTTCTTCCCCTTTAAAATGCCATTTGTTAAATTAGTTTGGGTTGACTTCCAGCGAAATGGCATGAAAAAACGTTCCAGTCCTTTTTTGAAGTTTTGTCCAGAAACTTTTCGTCGGTAGTGTGTATCAAGGACCTTTGAAGGATATATAAAATTCAAGAATAGTTTATAAATGTTCAAGATTCTTAAGACGATTTAACACCATGATAACGCCGCGTAAAAATCTATATAATTTGTCCAAGCAGATGGCGATTGTCTCTCAAATGCTTACAGTTTGAAAAATGTCGTTCCAAGCTGAAGAAGCAGAACGTGAGGCAATCCGTGTTCGTGAACTAGAAGTACGCCCTCCACGCTCCGGCGCATTCCAATTTTGTCGAATTCGTCCCTCATCCTCTGAAATCTCGCCGGTACCGAGGGATCTTTCTCGAACAGTGGCTCTTTCGTTCCGAAAGTATAGTTTGTCAAAGGATATCTATGATAAACGAGTTCGTATTCGTACGTTAGGGTACAACAAGTTAAATTGATGAAAAAAACACCTCTGGCAACTAAACCTGATACATAAAAAAAAGGAAAAAAAAAAACAAATTACCCCGCTCATCCATTTTAGGTTCTTGCCAGTGAGATTATTGGCAGCTGAGATTCTTTTCTTTCTTTTTCCTTTCATTTTCGTACATTCTTCATTTGTTACAAAATTTCTTGCCAATCTTACAGGGTTTTTTCTTCGCAGTCGTTTTTTTCTTTTTTTTTTTCTTTACAGACGAGCAAAGCGTCAGAATTGGCGCATGAAGAATGAATATTCGCAAAAAATTCTGATGCTCGTTCGAGCGAGCATTTTTCTACGGTAAGCTATTTCCAAATTTTGTTGCGTAGATGAGATTCTAATCTACAGTGATTTTTTTACTTTCGTTTTAGCCAAGGAGAATAGAGATGAATTTTTAATAAATAACGCGCGGCAAGATTTGCATTGTTTACAGAGAGAAAATGAGAGCGTGCAAGTAAATCAATAGTAGAAATAACAAATAAAAAATAATGGAAACAAAGGCAAACAATGTGCGTTGACATACTCGCCGACGGAGTAACAGAGAAATAAAAAATTGACACAAAATAAAGTACCCGCCAGATACTTTATAGACACGCCAAGTATAAATTGAAACTACTTAATGTCTATAACATACATTTTACATAATTTTCCGTTAATGTTAGATTTTTTCCTTTCGTCATCTTAAACGCTTTTAAATGACTTACACTTGTATTCAATTAACATTAATACGAAACATTGTGCTTGTACATTCTTCTTTGGTTGACGCGGCATTGGGTATAATTACTTCGTTGAGCGTCGATCAAAAAAAATTCATGCGTTTTTTGATATTTTTCGTTTATATTTAATCTTCATAAAATATATACACAAAGCATATATATTCTCTCAGATTCTTTTATATGGTTTTCCAATTCCATTCCAATTGCAAAGTTAATTGTTCCTTCGAGATATCAAAATATCCGAATACATTTAGTACATGGATTTTTACAAATTTTTACATTCTTCGTGTATTCATCAATTTCAGTCACTTAAGATTAAGTGTGTGAAGCATTTGGAAATTTGATTGGCATCGATGCTTCGAATGAGTATTACAACAATGCCCAAGCCTCCTTAATGTTTTTTCAAGCTCAAGTTTCGAGTTAACCCTCCGTCCGTACACTTAAATTTTGGGACATTGTACTCTGGGTCGTTAAAGTCCTGCTAATGTTTTTTCTAAGAAAAAACCGTCAAAAAAATTTGAAAAAAATTCTGAATTACTTTTATAACATATATTCCATGATCCAATGATTTATTCAACCATTTATAGTAAACAAAAATATTTTACAATTTTTTCTAATTCAAGAGATACGAAATTTAAAAATTTGGCTTGTGCCTTAAAAGACCCAGTGTCCAGACGGAGGGTTAAGTTAAGTAAGCTTGGACAAATGAATATTGGAAAAATTCCAATGCCGAACAATGGTAGTGTATGATGTCAATACAATACAGCTCAATGAATAAAATAATAATAATAATAACACTCGGATTGTCGTGACAGATATATATATATATATATATATATATATCGCCGAGCTAGTGTTTTTCTTTTTTTTATCAACGAACGGCAAATTTCAACAGTGAAATTCAACAGTACGCATTAACAAAAGGGTAACTGAATCGGACATTACAGAGGTTTACAGGAATAATATATATTTATAAGAACATTGATACGCTACAGCGTCGCTCAGTCGGCCATAACTGTTCGTATAGAGGGTGTTTTCGGAGAGTAAGCGTGAATTGTTTGTAGTAGAATGCTAGGATAAGAATTATTAAATAATCGCGGTACATCGTACGACTCGATAATTCGAATGACTTACAAATTCACCGTTCTGTTGATGGTCACCGATGGATTCGGTACCACTTTTCCCTCGAACGAGCTATTGCTAGCTCGCCTGGGCCAACCGCTTCCTTTAACCTGAGTCGTTGCCATCGCCATTTCTCCCTTCAACGCCAATGTATATTATCTGCACGCTCCGAAAGTCACTCGAAGACTGTCGCTCCCTGTCGATGTCGAAGGTTCCACGCATGCGCAAAACGCGTACACTGCGCGCCGTTTTTCGGCAATAGCAAAAAATAAAATAGCGGGGATCGCGGGGATGTACGAGTGAATTCTGTTAATTATTAAAATAAACGATAACGTAATTATTTGCATTACCGCTTACCTTTGATTAAAATAACTTATTTTCAACCTTTCTGTACCTAAAGTCATTTGAAAAGCATCTGACAATGAGACACCCTCATTCTTTCCCCACCCCCTCGCTCGGCGCATCTCTGCTCGGTCGGTAACAAATAGGCACACAAACACTTTTTCTGAAGTGCTTTGACTTTTCCGAAACACAATCGCATACGACAAGATACGATTGAAAGACATCGCGCTTTCTCAAAAATTCAAATCAACCATGAAAAGAGTGTTTTATTTGGGCCGTTTTGTTACCGACTGATAATGTTTCAGTTTTAAATTTTCGTAAAAAGTACTGCGGGTTGCTAGAAGAAAGGTGGAATAATTACGATTAATTAATTAATGGCTGTGATGCTAGAAGTTTCATATAGTAGGAAATTGAATTTATGAAATAATTTCGCGGTTCGAGATTCTAATTTATCGACCTTCATTCATCTGCGGCCAACTTCGTGCGAACGCGCCGCCCCTCCCGCGCAGCACGCCAACGCCGCCCCCCCCCCCTCCCTCCAATCTACGGGGTTCACTGCAGTGGCAGCACGTACCTGTCCGCCATTAGACTCATTGCAAAAGAAAAGGAAAGCGCTCCATGGTCACAACGGGGACGAGGATTTCTTTCACCGTTTCATCGTGGTTTTTTCGATTCATCGTCGTTCTCAAAATATATTCGTTTGTGGCTCTCTCTAATTCATCATCTCTGCGTCGTCGGATCGAGCATCGTCGTTGTTGAGAATCCGTGAGTTGTTTGATGGTGAGTCTAATAAATGCCGAGTGTTTGCACCGTTCAACGAGAAGACGAATTTTTTTTTTACGCAAGGCGTGCGCGCGCGCCTTATACATTACGTCGCAAAATGGCGAACGAGAATATAATACGGCTTGGTCGCTTGTCTTCAATCTTTACATTCGTAAATCCAAAAAATAAAATATATCTCATTCGCATAAATTCTTCGCAGCGAATATGAAAGTTTTGAATTAACCGTTTTTTTCTTGCCTGTTCGTCACACGATTTGAGAATAAACGTTTGAAAAAAAAAAGTAATGAAAGTAACGAAGCATCCTCGTTTGTATTACTGTCATTGCAATGATCGGTCGAGGGGTATATCGTCGAAAAAATTGGTGTGTGTTCCAGGCGAGCTTAGGCGGATATCCTCGTGCGTATTAGATGTTCCGGCAGCTAGTTTGTTAAGAAAAACAAAATCATAAAAAAAAAACGAAAAAAAAAAAAAACAACCAAAGTTCTCTCTTGCCGCAAACCTCATCATCAGTTGGCCCACGACCCACGATGGATTCTGTCTCGAAATGACTTTAGAGAGAGATAAAGCTGCTTTAATTTGCCAATCTCTCGTCCTCGCGGAGATCTGAATCGCGCGTCGGATCGTCGCTTAGCTCTTGCTAAACAAACACTTCGCCGTCTACTTATCTTATGCGTCGCACGTACCTTTTAGCTCTGAGCCAAGCCGGAGATACTCAGAGAGCGAATGAGAAAGAAGCTTTAACCTCAGAAGTTCCTGTTAAGGTAATGGCTACAATAATAATAACGTAATAAAAATCTCGAATTTTTATTTTCATGCAAAAATTCTTCTTTGCGCGAAGGGAGGGAACTGATGATATATCTCGTCCGATATTAACGTGAGAAATGGGTGAAGAAACAATTTAACCCTTTATAAGTCACAAAAATGTATATTTATATACACTGTAAAAAATGTTATTAAATTTAATATAGAAAAGTATATGAAATTTCAAAAACAAGTATACGAAATCGAAATTACTATACATGGTATTGGAAAATTAACAATTTCATCTTAAATTTAATATTTGTATATATGAAAATTCAAAAAGTGAACATTGAAAATTAATGTTCCCGTATATGAAAATGGTTTTTGTATACTTTTTCGCAATTTTCAGATACATTATTGAAAATTAAACACTTCTTAAAATTGCAATCAACCATTGAAAATTCTTTTCAATATTATAATGAAATTTAATATACCGTACATGAAATTTCAATAACAAGTATACGAAATTGAAATTAATATACATGGTATTAGAAAATTAACAACTTCATCTTAAATTTAATATTTGTATATTAAAATTAAAAGATGAACGTTGAAAATTAAAATCCCCGTATATTAAAATGGTTTTTGTATACTTTTTTGCAATTTTCAGATACATTATTGTAAATTAATACACTTCTTTCTTAAAATTGCAATCAACCATTGAAATTTTTTTTCAATATTATAATGAAATTTAATATACCGTATATGAAATTTCAATAACAAGTATACGAAATCGAAATTATTATACATGGTATTGGAAATTCAACAATTTCATCTTAACTTTAATATTTGTATATTGAAATTAAAAGATGAACGTTGAAAATTCAAATCCCTGTATATTACAATGGTTTATATATGTTTTTTCGCAATTTTAATATACGTTATTGGAAATTAATACACTTATTTTCCAAAATTACAATCAATGTTAGCGGCTGTGCTAGTTGATGCATCCACCACTATGCGTCGCATGCGCTCGGACCTCTGTGCTCAAACGAAATAGGCAAATGACGGTGTTATATACCCGACAGCCAGTGTGCTCAATATACTTATCTGGCGCCGAGGTTACCGTGATGATTAAGGCGGTTCCTCCAGGGCGAAGCTCTTCCATTGCACTTTCGGTCGAGCTGACCCTTGCGAATATCCCTAATGTGGATATCTCGGGCGTACAATTTTAGTTGCACTGTAACAAATTTTTGTATTAAATTTAATATAAAAAATATGAAGTTTTTATGCATATACCGTATACTAAATTTCATATACAATGAGTACAGTAATATTCCAAGATAAGTATATGAAAAAACAAATAACTTTAATTTTAATACACAAAAGAATATTAATTTTCATATCTTTTTTCATGATTCTGCTTTAAAAATCATACTATGTATTGGAATTTTAATATACGAACGTATATTGAAATTAAAAGAAGTTATTTGATTTTTCAGATACTTGTATTGGAATATTACTATACACATGTATATGAAAATTAATATATTGTATATGCATAAAAACTTCATATTTTTACATCAAATTTAATACAAACATTTTTTGCATTGTGAATTTATGTAAGTTTTGGGCATTGTGACTTATAAAGCGGTTGATGTGTACATAAATTTATATATATATCACAGGCTATGGTATTTGAAAAAAAATATCTTTTTGGGGGGGAATTAGTAGTGGATTCGATCACGTTCCACAACAAACATATTTTTTTATAATCAGCAGCAGAAAATAAAACGATTCACATTTATGATAAGAACATAAAAACTTAGTTTCATGAAATTCCTAAATATTTAAACACTAAAGCCTTGAAAAAAGTTATACTCCACAAAGGGGGAGAGGGGCTGAAAATCAATAATACTGAAAAATAGCTAAAGCTATGATCACACAATTCCACGACTTGTGTGATTATGAATTGGTTGTTAAAGTGGTACCAATGAATCGCAAGAACTATCGAAGTTGGCGGTACATCGCTGCAAAAATTCCGTTCTAGTAGATAAAAAAGTATTTTCCAATTGTTAAAACTAAATTGGTTGAGTAAAAAAGAAAGCAAATTCGATTCTTGTACTTACGCTATAAAAAATACTTCATACAAAAAATATGAAATTTTTATGCATTTTCAGTATATTAAATTTCATATACATTTGTGCAATAATATTCCTCTATACATTTTAATTTTCAGAGTTTTTTCTTTTAATTTTCATATACAAATATTGAATTTAAATTGTTAATTTTCCAATCGATGTCTTCTAATTTCGATTTTGTATACTTTTTATTGAAATGTAATATACAAATGAATATGAAATTTCAATAACAAGTATATTAAATTTAATGACATTTTTTACAGTGTAGATTATAATGCAAGGACTGATTTTTTTTGTTTTTTCTTTATGTCAACCATTTGGCAGAAAACTTGGGGGCACACGAATTTAAACTGAATGGGAGTTTTTGCAGCTCAATTTGCGTTAAGTTATATCGTATAACTTTGTTTTATTTCGTGAATATTGTAGATATTGTTATTTCTCCGGAGAAATATTCTGCACTGTTATCGCTGAATCAATGGAGAACAAATTTTTCTCCGCTAACTGGATGGACAAATTTTGTCTGTGGTAGTTAACATGGATTTTTTCGCATAAGAAAAATCATTAAGTCTGTAGATTATGCATCAACACGTTCCATGGTGTCCAGTGCTACTGGAAATTTCGGCTGTACTGGATATATCTTTGAATTAATCCTGGAAATATTCTTCATTTCGTCGTCGGTCCTCAGATTATTCTACGCTCGAAAAATCTTGCAGCGACCTTGAATTCACGCTCGTTGAGAACTTTTTTACAAAACTGGATTCCCATTGTTAATGCTCATATAAGTTTCCTTTTTCCTTCGAAACTTTATTAATTAATCGGATTTCCATTTATTAATGCTCGTTTAAGTTTCCTTTCTACTCCGAAACTTTAATGGGAGCCACTTTAACAATTCTTCCGCCAATTTCATATACACTTCTAAAAATTCTATATAATCAACATCAATAAAAATTTGTTGATTTTTATCATATTTTAAAAAATAACTTTTTAACGGAATCACAAGAGACGGGAAAGTAAAAAATCATTTATACCATGAGAATGATTGTCATTAAATAAATTATCTATTATTTTTTATTTTTCAAATATCCTCGACGAATCTGGGACGATCCTAGGAATAATTCTGGAATTCGTACGGGCCTTTTACTGGACGCCATGTGTTCAAAATTATACTATCTCTGAATGGTGAAATTTCGCATAAAATATTCACAACGTTTACAAGATGATCACGTCGATGGGAAAATTTATCGATCCAGTAAAAATTCCATTTCGACGATGATGCAAAACGCTCGAAAAAAAAACAGAAAAAAACGCGGTAAGTAAAGAGGACAATGGCGCTGATTGCGATTTTAAAAAAGTTCGCAATCTCATGATCGAATAACGCAAGAAATGCTCGCTCCCAAGTTCATCACGAAATTACTTTTTTTTTTTTCTTCTATTCCGACTTCTCCTGTTTCGATGAGACAAATTTCGACAGGAACGTGTCCGCTGAGATGACGTCGATGAAGCTGCTGCAATATTTTGCGCTGTAATGAGAAATGTGATTCTCCAGAATGGTGAAACTAGGAGAAACTTTTTTCCCCTGTCGAAGCATCGTTTTTGGAAAAGTTTTGCTCCATCTCTTTCTGGTATCGTTCATCCATCTCCGACTAACACTGTTGATGCTGAAGAAAAAACATTCAGATCAGAACAAAAACACTTTTTTATATGGGTACCATAATCAATTACCTCGTTGATTGAAAATTTAATACGGGCTCGTAATGATTGGAAAATCGTTGTAAAAGTTATTTGAAAAAAAGACATTCATCAAGGAGTGTCCTTGAGATTCTTCCAGTGCAAAGTTGTTCTGCGCACTTGTTCAGTGGCTTGTTCAGAGAAAGAATGAATAATGAAATTATAAAACGAGAAACTAATGAATCATCGATCGCTGATGCACTAGGAAATTAATCTTTGAAATTTTTCTCTTGGCGCGTCTCAATTGATCTCATTACACATATCTCAATGTCGGATTTTAATATCAAACCTTGAATCAATGTAGACTTTGTATCTCGCGATCTGCGGGCTTTTTCACGACGTTACAAAGAATCCGATGATACTCCATCGGCATCTCATTCCCAATTTTTCCAAATCGTTTCAATCGGTCTTGCGCTAATATTGATTCCTCGATATCGAAGATACGAGTATTTATTTGCGAAAAAAAAATCTCTACTGCACTAACATGATACTTTTGATAAAATGAAAATGTGAATATTTTTGCGCTCCAAAAATATTCGTCGCAACCTCCCCGGAGATCATTTTACCACGACGAATCAAGGGGAAACACGACTCAGTAGATTTTGTTTTTTTTTCTCTTCAGGACGCGAGGGAAGAATTAGGCGAATGAATAAAAGCAGAAACTTTCCGAGTAGTCCACGACCCCGAGATGCGGATACTTCGAGAAGCGACGGAACGACTTTTGAGAGCGGAAATTTTTGTTATTATCCGTTAGCAGACAGACGAGACCCGCCTACGATGGATTCTCTGCTCTCGAGCTCGTGAGATACGATCTCTCGTTTCACCGTGACGGTTTAGGCTGCCGCCGATTTTTTTCCTAATTTAATCCGAAGGATTTATCGCCTTTTGCTGCAAAGAAAAAATAAGGTATAGGGGCAAATTCAAAAATTTTATTTATGAGAGCGCGACTGAAGTTGCGCGATCATTCGCCGGGCCTTTTTTTTCTTTCAATCAGTAATTGGCGTCGCGATGCTTTTTGGTGAAAAAATTCAAAGATCGTCGTGCGTGCAATGAGCAGTGATATTCTTTGCTCCAAAGCCGCAATTCATCAGAATTAAAAACGTGACAAATATGATTGAAGTTCATCCGGAGTTTATTGACTCTGTAACTCACTCCTTGTATTGTCACTGGTTTTTCTTTGCCACTGATAAACGACGATCGATTTTTCCGGCGAATCGTCAAATTCAAACAATTGGTTTCGCCGATTTACTTCAAGATCTGAGAGAATCATTTTTTTTTTTTTTTTTTTTTTTTCAAATTGCTTCTGAGATATTTTGACTCTGCCCAGAAATGTACGGTTCCAGTCGGGCAAATTCATTCTCTGGATGGTCTTTTGTGAATTTAACGATTTTGGAAACCGGTAGACGAGGATTCGCGAAAAATAAATATCGATGTTCTCAGGAATACGATTTTATTTCCTGCATACTCGCTGCTATGATTCGTCGCTTTCTTCGCGGACTTGCAAATGGCTCGGGACAATCTTAGGAGTAATTTTTCGTGATTAAAGGGAAATCAATTGTTCTGAGAATTTTTCTGTTCGGGTAATTAAGGGGGAATATACACCTGGTAGGATGCGAAAAATTGACTTTTTAATTTTTACATTTTCTTGAAGTTTGCGTTCTCGAAATTTCAAGTAAAAATTTCAAAAAATAACAAACTAACGCGTTGTTCTCAAAACAACGTTTTTCTAACTGGTACCCAAAATATCTTGAAAACCGCTGAACCGATTAACTTCAATTTTTTTGTGGTTATTGTACACATCTACTCTTTATCATAGGATTTTTTTCCGATTTTTAGTTTTTTTCGGGGGTCAAAGTACGAACGAATTTTTTCTTGAAAATAGCTACGTTGAGTTCAAGCGTCCGCCACTTTGTCAAAAATCGATATTTTTTAAATCGGCTATGACAAAGACAAGATAATAGTATCTATTTTAATATCCTGTTTTGGTTCTTTCTTTCACATGATTTTTGACGAAATGCCAATGGGTACCGCTATGGCAATTTTTTTTACGGCACTTCGTAGACGACTCAAGTACTCCGTGAATTTGCAACATTTTTAAATAGAAAAAAATTGAAAACATTCCTTAAAGTTTATAATTTTAACTTTAAAAAAACCCGTTCTGATCAGTCCAATAGTTTCCATGGAAAAAATTCTAGAAAATCATCTTTTTTTTCTGTTTTCAGGTGTATATTCCCCCTTAAGAAGTTTTAGCCATTTAACAAAACTGCATCTGCTTTGAAAAAACAGATCGATAAACGAAAAAAAAAATTCACCATAGATTATCAATTTCTTAATGATTTCGCCGTTTCGTTCATCGATTTCGTCGTTCAGCTTGAAACTTATTATTGACTTTTCGAAAATGAAATATCTTCACTTTTTTTACGCAGCAATGTTATATTTTTTTCTACGATTATGAATACACTTATTTTATAAGTCATTCACATTTTGGAAATTTGGGCACAGATATGATAAAAAATTTATATAACGCTGATTTCAGAATCGCGAATGTTCTACTTGAAATTATAAACTTTCCGGAACATTAATGTGATAATCAACTAAGCTTTTTTGCTTGAGAATTATCGCAGCTTGATTTTTACCCAGCAAAAATAATAGCGACAATGAATTCGTCAAAAAATATACCCACAAAATTTTTTGGCGTTTATTTTTGTATTTAATTCAATAATATTTTAGATACATCTTCTTCGAATATTCTATATATATTCTATATATTTCAAGGCACAGTGTAGAAAGCCAAAATTTAGGGATTTTTCAACATGCTATGAAAAAAAACTAAACGTGTTTTTGCATTCATTTTTTCACCACATATTTATTCATTCTTCAATATTCTACAAAAAAATTGGCGAAAAAAAATTCAATATCTTGACATATACCGGCTGATGAAGTGGGGGTGGGAAAAAACGTCGGTTATTTCCACCTCACTAATTACTGCTATAACTCTGTTAATATTTAGTATTTCTAAATTTCCTTTCGAGGGTACATTCTAGAGACATCAAACACTGAAAATATGCAAAAAAAATCGATTGTTTCAAAATTCTACACAAAAACACCCCCTTAACTTCAAATTTTTTGTGGTTATTGTACACATAATTATCTACTCTTTGTTATAGGATTTTTTTCCGATTTTTAGGTTTTTTTTTGGGTCAAAATACGAATTTTTTCTTGAAAATAGCTACGTTGAGTTCAAGCGTCCGCCACTTTGTCAAAAATCGATATTTTTTAAATCGGCTATGACAAAGGCAAGATAATAGTATTTATTTTAGTATCCTGTTTTGGTTTTTTCTTTCACATGATTTTTGACGAAATGTCACTGCGTACCGCTATGGCAATTTTTTTTACGGCACTCCGTAGACGACTCAAGTACTCCGTGAATTTGCAACATTTTTAAATAGAAAAAAATTGAAAACATTCTTGAAAATTAATAATTTTAACTAGAAAAAACCCCGTTCTGATCAGTCCAATAGTTTCCCTGGAAAAAATTCTTGAAAATTATCTTTTCTTCCATTTCCAGGTGTATCTTCGCCCTTGAGAAGTTTTAGCCATTTAACGAAACTGCATCTGCTTTAAGAAAACAGATCGATAAACGAAAAAAAAACCATCATAGATTATCAATTTCTTTATGATTTCGCCGTTTCGTTCATCGATTCCGTCGTTTAACTTGAAACTTATTATTGACTTTTCGAAAATTAAATATCTTTACTTTGTTTACGCAGCAATATTATATTTTTTTCTACGATTATGAATATACTTATTTAATAAGTAGTTCACATTTTGGAAATTCGGGCACATATATAGATTGATAAAAAATTTATATAACGCTGATTTCAGAATCGTGAATTATCTACTTGAAATTATGAACTTTCCTAAACATTAATGTGATAATCAATTAAGCTTTTTTGCTTGAGAATTGTCGCAGCTTGATTTTTTTCCAACGAATATAATAGTGACAATGAATTCGTTTCCCCTATTGAAAATAAATTGCAATTATTTTTTTCCTAATGCTTCAAAAGAAAATGATGAAAATATATACGAAAAATATACCCCCAAAATTTTTTGGTGTTACCTTTCTATTTAATTCAATAATATTTTAGATATATCTTGTTCGGATATTTATTGGAAATATATATATATATTCTATATATTTTAAACGCATCCAGCATAAACGTGGGGGGAAGTATTCATTAATGTTTCTAGCAGAGGCATTTTTTCCAGAAGTGGCTAAAAAAAATGTTTGATTTTTCTTGTCATCTTCACTACATTGTCATTAATTATAACGACAAATTATTGTTAATGAAAGTTATGGAAATGATAATTAATATTAATCAAAAGTACATCATTTTTTTATGTCTATCCTTTTGGATGAGACGTGAAAAAAATTCAAGATGAAGCTGAGAGACTCTTTTTAATCATGGTAGAGCGACATATATTTATAATCGAGGCTTTCACATTTGATAAATGGTCAGGCCATCGGAACACACGCCGTTAAATCGATAATCGACGAATGACTTAAGCCTGTGTCTTCTTTCAGACATACTCATTGCAAAAACACTCTGAAAATCGGTTTCATTTATGATACTCATCGTTTTTTGGCATTATTGATCAATCCTCAAACTACAAGACTAAGGACTATCTCTTTGCTGGAATTGTTAATGAATTCTTGAATTAAGAAGCAAAATCTTCGATTTTCCAAGCATCTCGAAATTTGTCAATTGTCGCTGAGCTTCGTGGCGAACAACTTGGAGAGCTGTAACGACTTCTGGAGTTTTGATTTTCGGAGCAACAAATATTTCTTAATTTCAACATTTAATCATTTAGCTATCTACGAAAAAAGAAAACTAGAAATCTTCGTTCGAAGGTGCGATGAAAAAGTACTCCTCCCGCCCTCAAAATTAAATTTACATCTCAACGTAAATCAGCGTCTAACGTCCGGAAGAAAAAAAAATATAAAAAAAAAAATTTCCTTGAGATAATAAACAATTCCAACGATTTCTCAAATCGGAAGCTACGATGTGCCAACGACCCTCGCTGCTTGAAGCCACTTTTTCTTTGAGCTATTTCCATTTCTCGCAGCCAAGAAAGATATCGTCGATAAATTTCGTATTTAAAGAAAAAATGAAGACAAATAAACCATTTTTCCAGACGCAAGCTATCGTGCACGGGAACTATAAACTAAAGTTCAACATTGGAAGCAGACCCCGATGAAAAATATATGACGCGGATAATCACCGTCGTGACTCTGTCGACAATTTAAATAATTCTTTAGAGTAAAACAAACACAAAGCTGTTCACAAATTAATCGTACACTCGCCACAGGCTTATATTTCACTCTGCCTTCATATTATGTCGTAAAAATCAGCAATGATTATTTATTCCATGGTAATAATGACTTAATCGTCATTTTATATAGCAAAATTTATCGCACTAACTCTCGCCACAATTTACTTCATTTTTCAATGACTTTATGTGTGTGTGGGTGTGTTAGTGTGTGAATATGTGTCAGTCCATACCATTTCGACCTGGGTCTGACCCTTGACCTCTCGGATTTGGCTCGCGATTTTTTATATAATTGTTCTCACTTTGAAAGACACTCAGTTTTTTTTTCAGATTCATTTTGAAATTTATACAATTTTTTAAATGATTTTATTGATCGACACAATTTAAAAAATCTGAAAAAATTCTGAAAAATCGTGTGTCAGATATCAAAATTTTCAAGCTTAGAGCCGGAGTGGGGAGATTTTTCCTTCTTACTATTTTCAAGCTTTTTCCGCAAAAAAACGTTTCAAAAAATAGAAGCTGGAGTTATTTTACAATGAATGTTTGCTGAAACATTTTCATATGACATCGGATTTTTGAAAATTTTTTCAGATTTTTCGGAAAAGATTTTTTTTTTAATTTATTGTGCTTATAAATGGTTCCGAAAAATCTGAATTTTTTTTTCAAAAATCCGATATGACATACGAAAATGTTTCAGCAACCATCCATTGTAAAATAACTCCCGCTTCTAATTTTTTTAGCGTTTTTTTTCGAAAGAAGCCTGAAAATAGTAATCTCCCTACTCTGGCTCTAAGCATTAGCTAAAAAAATTTGGAGCGGGAGTGATTTTACTATGGATGGTTGCTGAAACATTTTTATATGTCAGATCGGATTTTTTTTTATTTCAGATTTTCCGGAACCATTTATTATAGCAAAATAACGAAAAAAAAAATCTCTTGCGAAAAATCTGATTTTTTTTCAAAAATCCGATATGACATGTGCAACACAGCAACCATTCACAGTAAAATAACTCCCGCTTCTATTATTTTTTACGTTTTTTTTCGGAAAAAGCTTGAAAATTGTAAGACGAAAAAATCTTTCCACTCCGGCTATGAGCTTAAAAAAATTGCTATCTGACACACGATTTTTCAGAATTTTTTCAGATTTTTAAATTGTGTCGATCAATAAAATCGTTAAAAAAATTGTAGAAAATTCAAATTGAATGTGAAATTTAAAAAAAAAACTGGGTGCCTTTCAAAGTGAGAACAATCATATGAAAAATCGCGAGACAAATCCGAGAGGTCAAGGGTCAGACCCAGGTCGAAATGGTATGGAATGGCACATATATATTAACCATTAGGATTTCTTGAAATAAAAGAATTTACGCGAAATGGGATTTTTTTTTACTATTGAGATAAGATTGTTTTACTGTTGCTTGAGTTATTGTTGAAAATTTCATAAACTTGTTTTTTCCAAAATTTTCTGCCCAACAATTAAAATTTTATCACGACAGTATAACATTTTTTTTCAAACGAGATCTTAACATTTTTATTTTATTATTGTCTTATTCATGTTAAAAGTTACATTATGTTTTTTTTAGATTAATTTGTTGTGAGATTTTCTTTGCGGGATGCGTTACACAAATTGGTTACAATATTTTTGGTATTACGGTACTTGTACTGAATATTGAAATTGGAATAATTTGACCTAAAAATTTTATTTTCTTTGACCCCTACAATATCCCTCTATTAAACACTAGTATTTTAATATCTTCTGGAATTTCAATTACATGAAGACATTACAGATTAATTTTTAAAAATTATAAAGAAAGAATAATAACTTTAAATTTAACGATTTTCTTAGGAATTTATTTTTCTTTTCTTCAATTTCTTGAATATAAAGAATCTTATTTTACAACTGCTGATTCACCTCTTGGAACATCATTCTTTATAATTACTGGATTTAGTCTACTTTAGAAAGCCAAAAAAATGTAAATTTTTTAGATTTTTTTTCAGCCCCTTTATCAAATATGACCATAAAACTGTTATTACAACATTGTTTCATTCTTCGAAAGTACAAAACAAAAATTTATTATTTATTTATTTTTATATTTATTTTTTATGGCCGACGATTAATCTCAGGATTGGCAAGTCTGATGGAAAAAAAAGCATTTTAAGGAGGAATGTTTCTTACACAACAATTTACCACCGTTAATGAAAAATCGATTAAAAAAATGACGCATGTTTGAGATGAAAATAAAAATTTAATTTTTCACAATTTATTTCAAACATCCGCCATGTTTTTTCAAAATCGATTTTCCATTAACGGTGGTTAATTGTTGTGTAAGAAACCGTCCTCTTTAAAATGTTTTTTTTTTGTTTCAGATTTGCCAATCCTGAGATTATGGCCATGGGACAAGCCATTTTCGACTTTAGCGCCTTCTTTAAATCATTCAAAGAATCGAAATAAAATAAAAAATTTTGTTTTGTACTTTCGAAGGAGGAAACAATGTTATGATAACAGTTTTACAGTCATATTTGATAAAGGGGTTGAAAAAAATCTAAAAAATTTGCTTTTTTTGGCTTTCTAAAGTAGACTAGTACTTTAACCAAAATCTCAAACTATTTTAGGAATCTTTAAGAGCTATTCTGTTTCCCTTGAAATTTTTTAAAAACAACCGATTCTTTCATTTTTAATTAAAAAAAAATACCCTGATCTCGTCATGAAAATTTTAATTTTCACAAGCTAAAAAAATCTTGATAAACAGCGAATTCTTCAAATGAAATTTGGCATTGAAGCAACTTGATATATGGATGAAATGCCCTGTTCAATGGATATAGCGAATGTTTGATAGGGATCAATAATGCTGGAGTCTTTGAATCTGGAACCATGTACTTCTTTTTGTATCTACATTTTTTTCCGCATCACAGTCGCCCTCTTTTTTTTTTTTGTAATAACAATTTTCTCCAATCCCTCTCGGTTACAGATACAATCGCAAAAATGAGCGTTATAATCAGACTACAGAATCTTGCGTGGTCCGCAAATGCGCTGGACATTCGTCAGTTCTTCAGAGGGCTGAGCATACCGGAAGGCGGTGTTCACATTGTTGGAGGTGAATTAGGGGATGCTTTCATAGCTTTCAGGTAAAAACAAAAACAAACATCATTTTTCACGATTCGACAAATCTACTACCTGCGTCGAAATTTTCAAGACAATGGAAAAACAACAAACGAACAATGAATTGAATTGGCATGAGATTATCTCTATTGGCTCTCAACGTCGTTCTCTTTCTGTCTCGATATTCTTGATACTCTTGAAAAAAAACTCCAAGAAGTTTCCGGTTCCACGTCTCGCCGTTGGCTTGTTCGTTATTTCATTCGTAAAAAAAAAACTCACATTTCTCTATAATTTAAGCGTTCTATTTTTCTCTTGAATTTATCTTGAAGGGCGTGACACCTTCATAATAAAAAAAAATATATGTCGATGGTCGAGCAATTTTAAAAAATCAATTAGCGATTCATTTTAATTTAGAGTTATGGCGATGATGGATGAGACTTTTATTTTTATTTTTCATTAACCGTAAAGTCAAACAATGGTAATGAGTAGTTGATGATGGAAAAAATTGAACATCGATATCGCAGTAGTTTGGTGGGGTTCGTACAGATAATTTTGTCAATATTAACAACGCAAAAATCTCTTGGAATTCATTGAAAAAAATACCGGCAGAATCGTTCACAAAATTGTTCATAACAATTGTCAAACACGTTGAATACATTGACAGTGAAATCAGAAAATCAAGTCTTATGTGTGGAAAAGCAAAATTAATATGCTCTTATGAAAGAAAAAAAATATTGGAATTACATTACCGGCGAAAAGTTTCCGGACAAAACTTGAAAAAAGCTTTGGAACGTTTTTTTATGCCATTTCGCCGGAAGTCAACGTAGACTAATTTAACAAGCGGCATTTTAAAGAGGAAGAATTCGGCTTCATTTCCTGAATTATTTTTACAATTTGTTTTTAGATTTGGACTCTATTTTGAAAACAGCTGTTTTCGCCTTTTTCCCCTCTCTTCAGGTGCACTCATCTTCTAAAGGAAATTTTTTAAATATATTTTTACAATTGGATTCATAAAGGGGAAAGTTTGAGCTTCAATTTCCTTTTTTCAAAAACTTCGAGTGATTTTTTTTTTCCAAAGTTATTCTGTTTTTTGTGAAAAAAGAGGAAATTTGAAAAATCCTGTATAACACGAAAGCAAAGAGGGTTCATGGAAAACTTTAAAATAGCAAAAAGTTGCGTCTGTTTTTGTTGAGTTCAGAGGAATTTTTTCAGATTTTTTTTTCCAAAATTTTGTTTTCTCATGTTGAGGCTGGAAAAAAAATTGAAAAAAAATTCCAATGTGTTGAAAATGGTAAAATAAAGTATTTTCCTATCTTGAAATTTTATCAATAATCCCATAGTTCTCGAGTTATGGTAATTCAATTATCTGAGTTCCGACCCAGGAAATGAGAAAAAAAAAATTTGGGAAAAAAATCTGAAAAAATTCCTCTGCGCTCAACAAAAACAGATGCAACTTTTTGTTATCTTGACATTTTTCAAGAATCCTCTTTGTTTTCATGTTATAGGGGATTTTTCAAATTTCCTCTTTATTCACAAAAAAACAGAATAAAGTTGGAAAAAAAATCGCTCAAAGTTTTAAGGAAAAGGAAATTGAAGCTCAAACTTTCCTCTTTATGAACCCAATCGTAAAAATGTATTAAAAAAACTTGAAGAGAGGGGAGAAAAAGGCGAAAAACAGCTGTTTTCTAAATGGTGTCCAAATCTAAAAACAATTTGTAAACATAATTAAAAAATCGGGAAATGACGCCGAATTCTTCCCCTTTAAAATGCCGCTTGTTAAATTAGTCTACGTTGACTCTCGGCGAAATGGCATAAAAAAATGTTTCAGACCTTTTTTGAACTATTGTCCGGAAACAACTTCATAAATAGATATGAGTTAATAGCTTATGAGCAAATATCTTTTACAAATTTGGTAGCCTTTTACACGCTCGAAAATAAGCGTTGAAATTTTCAATTTGCACAATTGAAAAAAATTATAATGGACCAAAATCCACTCCAGCAATATTATTTGGGGTAATTCGAAATTTTTATCAATCGAAACACAATTTTTGTGAAATTCTAAACTATCTGTGTTCAATTTTACACCACATCAACGAAAGTTAAAGCGATAACATATTTTAAAAAAAAATTGACATATTATAAAAAATTTCACCAAAAAGTCACGATACTATTGTGGATATTCTTCCGAAAATGAATATGAAACATTAAGATTTTTACCTGGAAAATCTGGAAAAGTCATGAAATGTGTTGCTCGACTCGATTAGACATTCTATTCTTCAATATTTTATCAATTTTTAAATTTGAACTACATCCCCGCTCAAAAGTTTGTATACACCTGTCGATATTTCTTGCCGCACTAAAAGTTGCATAACTCCGTCAAAAAAAATGATAATCGAATTTTTGGAAAAGCTTTTTGACGGGAAGGAATTCGGCTTTGTTTCCCTTATTTTTAATTTTGTTAACGATTTTTTTTCGACCTCGTATGCATTTTTGAAAGTGACCGTTTTTCGGCATTTTTTCGACCATCGCAAAACGGGCGCATAGCTCAAGGACATTTTTTTTTAAATTTTTTTATCTACGGTACATTTGAAAAGGTTAGAAGCCGCTCCATTTTCATTCTCTAAAGATTTTCGTACGATTTTTTCTCGCAAAGTTATTTCACTTTTGGCTAAAAAAGGCAAATTTTGAAAGATGCAACGTAATTCAAAGATTATAGAGTTCAAGAGAAAATGTCAAGTATGAAAAAAGTAGCGCAGGTATACACGAAATCGCCTGGAATTATTTCAGAATTTTCCCATGAATTTTTTTTTCTATTCTCGCTCCAGCGAAAAATTGCATCTTTTTGAAATTTCCGTACTTCGTAATAAAATAAAAATCTGAAAAAATTCAGCAACATTTGGCATGCTCTAAGCAACAATTATCAATAATAATATTGCCCAAAAGTCATAAACATATTGTTTAAATAATTGTTTGAACAATTTATTAAACAATGATGAACAATGATCAATAATTATTATTGATCAACAATGATCAATAATTATTATTGATCATTGTTGTTTATAGCATGCCAAATATTGCTGAATTGTTTCAGATTTTTATTTCATCATGCAGTACGGAAATTTCAAACAGATGAAATTTTTCACTGGAGCAAAAATAGTAAAAAAAAAAATGTTTATGGGAAAATTCTGAAATAATTCCAGGTGATTCCGTCTATACCTACGCTTCTTTTTTCATATTTGACATTTTCTCTTAAACTCTATAGTCTTTGAGTTACGTTGCGTCTTTCAAAAATTGTCTTTTTTAGCCAAAAGTAAAATAATTTCGCGAGAAAAAATCGTACGGAAATCTTTAGAGAATGAAAATGGAGCGGCTTCTAACCCTGTCACATGTACCATAGATATAAAAGACAAAAAAAATATCCTTAAGTTATGCGCCGATTTGTGATGGTCGAAAAAATGCCGAAAAACGGTCACTTTCAAAAAAAGCATACCAGGTCGAAAAAAAATCCTTGAAAAAATTGAAAATAGGGGAAACAAAGCTGAATTCCTTCCCGTCAAAACGCTTTTTGAAAAATTCGATTATCATTTTCTTGACGGAGTTATGCAACTTTTAGTGCGGCAAGAAATATCGACAGGTGTATCCAAACTTTTGAGCGGGGGTGGATGTATGCTTCTTCAATTATTAATCCAGACGCCGTCTCACCATTGTCTCGTTTTCTTTCACTTTTCATCCTCTCTGTTGTCGTTCTCAGCTACGAAAAAAATTTTCTAAGATGACAATTCTTGAAAATAGGGATGTTCGATTCTTTGGAAAGAATCGCTTCTCCAATCGATTCCGAATCAAATCAAGAAAATCGATTTTCATGAAAAATCGAATCCAAAGAATCGATTTCGTAAGAATCGATTTTAAAAAATCGCTAATTTTAGGTACGAAAGTGTTTATTAAGTTTTTGCTATGGGAAATGATTAAATTGGATTAATTTATTTTCAATACAAAATTAAGAGTACAAAATAACAAGTATAAAGTAGATTCCATTCTGGCTAAACATAGTTTGATTCCTTTACACATTTGCACTTTTTAATATATTCTTAAAAATATTATGAATATATTCAACAAATCAGACTTTTTTTCTATTACATAAGTTTCTATTGTTTTACGACATTTTGTATATTTTCACGTTCGATTATTTTTTTAGTTGGATCATGCTTTCAATATTTTAACTTTTAATTTTTTTTACTCTTTTTTTCACGTTCTCACATTTTCATATACTTTTTTTTCTTTTAACCTTGGCGTTGACATTTCATAGACTTCTGTCAATCTTCATTTAATTGCCAATCTTTAATAGATAATGTATTTAATAAAAAAAATTGGTGTGTGCTGATGACCACACGGTAGAAGTGAACCTTCTGTCGGGATACCCGTTTCTCGACAAAATATTCTTTTTGGATCATCTATTCTTGTCGGCAAGGAAAGCCAGTACATCAAATCAAACTTAGAATTGGCGAGTGGCAAATTACAAATGTGATTTGTAATTCAAAGTTTTCTCCTTACAAATTACAAATGTAATTAGTAATTGAAAATTTTCGAATAACAAATTACAAATTTTATTAGTAATTTAAAAATTCCTAACTACAAATTACAAATGTAATTGATAATTGATAATTTTTTAATTACAAATTACAAATGTAATGAGTAATTAAAAATTTCCTAATTATAAATTGCACATGTAATTAGTAATTCAAAATTTCTTAATTACCAATTACCAATATAATTAGTAATTAGAAACGTTCTAATTACAGATGTAATTAGGACCAAATTTTCGACTGATTACATTTTTCAATGTAATAAGAGTCAAATTTCATTCTATTTACATGTAATTAGTATCGAATTTCCGACTAATTACCTTTTTCAATGTAATTAGAGACAAATTTTACTCTAATTACATGTAATTAGAACCGAATTTTCGACTAATTACATTTTTTAATGTAATTAGTGCGAAATTTGAACCTAAGTACATTTGTAATTAGGAAATTTTAAATTACTAATTACATTTATAATTTGTAGTTAGAAATTTTTCAATTACTGATTACATTTGTAATTTGTAATTAGCAATTTTTCAATTACTAACTACATTTGTAATTTGTCATTAGAATGTACTTAATTACAAAAACGCCCAACTCTGAGAAGCAAACGACAAAGACACTATTTGTGCGAAAAACATGACGCTCGGCCGTTCCCTTTGCCTGTAACGCTCTCGTGTCGAAACGCGCCCATAGAAGTTTCACTTCAAAATCGAATTTTCGATTTTCAAGGTCAAGAATCTATTCACCCAAAGATCGAAAAGGAAAGAATCAAAAGATCGATTTTTTGAACAAAAGAATCGAACATCCCTACTTGAAAGTAATTCCTATCCTTGTGTACCAATCGACGATATGATTATGAAAAAAATATATTTCAGCACCGACGAGGATGCGCGTCAGGCGATGATGAACGACGGCGGCAAGATCAAGGAGATGAAGATAAAATTATTGCTATCATCGCGAACCGAGATGCAAAAGGTAATCGAGACCGCGCGACAGCAGACCCTGTCGTTGCAGTCGTTTATGCAAAATACACCGGTAACCGTGGCGGCTGCGGTCCCAACGATGATACCACCGCCGAAATTGGACGCCCAGGTAACGGAAAATAAGCGTGACAATGACAGCGAATCGGGCAAAGATCGAAAGGATCGACGTGATCGTTCGCGATCGCGCGATCGTTCGCGCTCGCGTGATCGTGATCGTGACAGGGACAGGCGCGATCGTGATCGTGGACGTGACAGACGTCGTCGTGAACGAAGCAGATCGAGAGATCGTGATCGTGATCGTCGCGACAGACGAAGACGCAGGGACAGGTCTCGTTCGCGCGATCGCACGAGATCACGGGACAGAGATTCCAAGCGTAACAATGATCGTCGAAAGGATTCGAACGAGGATGATCCGGCGGAGGTTGTCATCGTCGGGCACTTCCCCAAGGACAAAATGCCACCGGGTCCATTGAAGGGTGGAAAGAAAATGGGTTTACCGGACAACGGTGTGTGGGAAGTACCGCCGCAAAATCAGATGCAAAATGTCATGTTGGCTCCCGGTATTTTGGGCGCCGGTGTAGCCGCGTTGTCGCAAGAATCGGAGCAGAGGTCATTGCCATTCGGTGGTGTGCCACCGTTGTCGCAAACCCCGTTGTTGCAGTCCAATCAATTTTCTCTGAACGGTCTAAACGGGGTCACCAGTATCGTACCGCCTCCTCACGTTCCCGGTCTCGGTATCAATCTGAGCTCGGTTCTACCACCGAATCTCGGTAATTCGAGCTTGTCGATCGTCGGTTCATCGCTCAATGCCCTTGGCAGACCGCGTGAACCCTGGGCCGATCAATCGTCGCGATTTCCATCGCGGTCGAGTCCTTTTGCCTCACAGGACTCATCCCACTCTCAGGGATCCTTCGGCGGTGGTTTTGGCACCAATTCAAATGTAAATTCGTCGGGTTATCGACCGAGCGGTCTACGGCCGAATCATCCACTGCTGATGAGCAAGATGCAGGAATTGGACAGTCGAAGGAATCCAAATGCTTTTCAGAGCACAATGGGCCAACAGTCTCATTACGATCCTTACGGCGGCGGTGGAAATAGTTCCGATAACAACAGACCATCGAGAAATTCCGGTATATCGCGTTTCTCAAATGAGAATAGCAACAGCAGTCAATCGATCGACGGTAATTGCGTCGAGGTGAGAAACATGCCGCTCGACGCGACCTACAGTGACATACGTCACGCTTTTCATGGTCTCTACATCAGAAAGGACGGTTTGAAATTGATAAACGACACGCACGGCAATCGCGTTGGCATTGCTTACATAAAATTCAGCAAGGGCGATGGAAAAGACGCCGCGCTCACCGGCGCGCGTTTCGTTCGTGGCTCCGAGGTCGAAGTACTTCATCTCGACGAGAGTATATTCGACAAGGCGATAGATTCTTACACGCCCGATCGCGAGAGGGACAAAGAACGGGAACGTTCGGAGGACAGCAACGACAAACCGACCGTGAATGACGAAGCGACGACGACGATGACGACGACGACGGAGGAGGAACCAACGGAAACTTCGTCAACGGAAACGAGAAATTCATCGTGCATCGTCATCACGGATTTGCCATCGTTCGCCAAAGAAACGGACATTGAGAAGCTCTTCAGTGATCACAAGGTCAACGATCTGTTCATCGCTAATTCCAAAGAATCTGGCAATAACGGTAAATCGGCGTACGTCCAATTCGCGAAAATCGAGGATGCGAAAACAGCGCTGTTGGGTCAATACCAGGTGGGACCAAAGAACGTCAGTGTCGCGTCCATCAATGAGGATAAATTTACTCAGGCAAAGAGGGCGCACGAGCAACAAGCTACGAAGGACACGTCCAATTGCGAATGTGTTCTCGTTCGTGGTATACCTTTCCAGGCGATGACGCGCGACGTTCACGATTGGTTCGCCGATAGCGGTGTGATACCTCATCGAATACACATGATGCTGAATACAAATGGCAAACCAGCTGGCAAGTGTTTCTGCGAATTTGACAGTCCCGAGGAGGCTGTAAGAGCAACGACCAAGAATGGCGCTACATTTGGAAAACACATGCCAACGATCGAGCTCGTTTCACGCGGCAAAATGCTCGAGGCTCTCAGCATCGCCGATGCACAATTGATGGACGCTGCTCATCATCATCAGCATTATCTGGATCGTGGACCAAGATTCTCACCAATGGGCAATCATCCGCCGCGTTTCGGCAACGGCGGTGGTTTTGGACCACGCGGTGGACCTCCGCCGGGAATGATGGGCATGCCAATGGGCAGACACATGGGTTTGAATCGTCATCCCGACTACGTCGAAGGCTTCGGCAAACCTGGCTGCGTTCTTTCACTCGAGAATGTACCTTTCAAGGCCGACATCGACGAGATAATCGATTTCTTCCATGATTTCGATGTCAAGCGTGAAAACGTTATAAGACGTTACAACGAGAAAGGCATGCCAACGGGTGACGCTCGCGTCGCTTTTATATCGCCGAACGAGGCGCAGAGGGCGCTTCGCGAATTGCGACACTGCAAGGTTCGGGATCGTACGATTTTCATGAAACTTGCATGAGAATTTCCGTTACCTCGTCTTGGAAAACTCAACGACGAGATATATGAGAAAATAAACGAGATCGTCGGGAAATCGACGAGCAAGAAAATGGCGAAATCCGACGATGAAGCGACTTCTAACTGAAGAGCTTGTATTGTTTACGATATCCGTTGGAAACGAGATGCTAAATCGTACAGTGCCGAACGTGTACATTTTATCATGTTTTTTTTTTTTTATCGACGAAGAGAAGGACTCGAAAAATTCGACCTGTACAGTGATTTTTGAGATAATGAGTTCACCGTGTCGAGGCGTTTTTTTTTCTTTCTCATCTATCGGGAATTGGACAATGAATTTTTCAAACACGCGCTGGGAGAAAAGAGAACACATTCTATAGTCCAATTTTTTTTCTCTCTCTTAATTCATGGCAGGGTTTGCTTTTCCTTCTTAAAGAGAAACATAACAAAAATGCGAGCCGGAAAAACAGTGAGCTTTTTTTGTTGTTTTTGTTCGAATGAATGACTGACGCGTCAAGAAACACGACGAGGAGGAAGAAGAAGAACCCTTGAGATATATTTAGTTTGGTGATTCGCGCTATTGATCCGAGAATTAATGAACGTGTGCGTGTGTGAAAAATGTTTGATGCGTGAGCGAGGAGCAATGAGAGGCAAAAGTTTACACTACATTGAGTCATTGAAATGTAGATCAGCTCATTCCTTTGTAAATACATGAGAACACTTAAAAAATATATACATATATATATCACATAAATGTTATATATACATAGAGAAAAACCATATATAAGCTAAATAAGTTTAAATTCTCTCTTTGTCGTTTTTCCTCGATAATTATTAGTCATGCGAAAGATTTCGAATTTTCGTTTTTTTCCTCGATACGTTTAATCGTTGAAGAAGAAACACATTTGTCCGGGAATGAATTGAAAACTGGAGTATGTACATTACATATTATATGCGAGACAAACGTCGAGTCATCACCGATATATTTCACTCGGAGGAAATATAACAAAATTTTAAGTTACGCATAATAGAAGTGAAAACAAGAAAAAGTGATGGTTATATTTGGTGACGAAAAGGAACATTTTTTTCATACAAGCAGTTAATCTTACGGTCTTCTTTAGAATTAGAGAATACTTGAGAGCAGAGTTGTAAATAATGCATTGTTTTGATAATGCATTACGGTATTCATTACCCGTTACTCTGCATAATGTGAAATGGACAAGTTTGCCATTACAAAATACAAAAGTAATGTGTAATGGATGCATGCGCCATTACAAATTAAAAAAAGTAATGTGTAATGGGTACATGTCCCGTTACAAATAAAGAAAGTAATGTGTAATGGATGCATGTGCCATTACAAATAAAAAAGTAATATGTAATGGATGATTGCTTCATTACAAATTACAATTGAAAAAAAAGTAATTTGTAGTGGAGAATATTCCATTACAAATTAGTGTGTTTCTACCACAATTTGGAGCAGGTACTATTTTGCTCAAAGGTAAGTCTATTAATTTTTCAATCGAAATAATTTGTGTGTATCAAGTTTTTGTTAACTTTGCTATCGTAGTGGTAAATGTATGAACAGTGATTTTTTGGAGTAATTTTTACTCCATTCTTGTAGAAATTACAATTAACATTAACTTAATATAAACTTACATAAGTTTTTCTTGAATTGCAGTTTTTACATTTACCACTGCGATAGTAAAGTTAACAAAACTTGATACACACAAATGAAAATAAAAATTAATAGACTTTGAGCAAAATAGTACCAAATAGTGGCAGAAACACATTAATTTGTAATGTAATATTCCTCACTACAGATTACTTTTTTTGCAATTGTAATTTGTAATGGAGCACTCATTCATTACACATTCTTTTTTTATTTGTAACGGCACATGCATGCATTACACATTACTTTTATTATTTGTAATGGAACATGCAAGCATTACACATTACTTTTTGATTTATAATGGAACAGGCATCCATTACACATTACTATTTTCATTTGGAATGGAACATTCATTCATTACACGTTACTTTTGTAATTTGTAATGGAAAACTTGTCCAATACACATTGTTTAAAGTAATGGGTACTTACTTTTACATTACTACTTTCACAACTCTGCTTGAGAAAAATGAATGGATATGCAACCTACGTTATATAGTTACGAGATTGAGTGTATGGACGTGTACGAGGATGCATCATGGAACTTCAATAAAATTTATATTTCAAAGAATCACCGGATTCTCGACTTGCTGAATAATTTTTTTTTTTTTCAATCTCGTTTCTTTCCCTCTCGGACCTTCGCTCTCTTTCGTTCTCTTAAGTTTATCCGATGTAAACGCCCCGAGGGCCTTAATACTTAACGAGAAACGATTACCCAGGCGATGTTTGCTCGAGTTGAAAACGGCGGAGCGTCTTTGACCGGGATATACAATCTAGGCATAAGCCAGCAGGCTCTATGTTAAAAGGGTGATTTATACAATCGATAAATAGAGAGAGAGAGAGAGAGAGAGGGAGAGAGAGAGATGAACGTGATGAACGAAATAAGTGGTCACGGTTCGCGAATAGTGGTAGAGGATACGAAACTCATATAACTCCATCAACGTCGAGCACAATAGCTAAACAATTATTCATCCATCTGTTTTGGTTATCGAATTCATAAACTGACGGTCGCATTGCCCACACCCTGCATGCATCTTCGTGTCTTTTTTTCATTGAGATAACAAAAACTTCTTCTCCATTCGACTATCTATGCAAATATGTGTGGGTCATTCCATTTAAAATCGACCAAGAGTCGCTATCGACCCCTTTCAATTTCGATGAAATTTGGTCGGAAGTTTTCTTTCATCATAAAACGAAGTTCTACCAAAAGACAAAAATTTTTAATTTTTTTTTCTATAGTTAAGCAAAATTCAAACTTTCACCATTTTTTCAATTTTTATTTTTTTAATATCTCGAAAACTATTATAGTTACGAAAAAATCGTGCTGGGTTCGTCTTAAAAAGTATACTTGGAGCTACGAAAAAAAATAGTCCGATTTTTTTTTTTTTTTTTTAAATTATGAATTTTGAGAATTTTGAATTTTTTTAATTTGTGAAAATCCACGATCAACATTCAATTTTTGACTAAATTTTTCTTTATATAATACCTTGTACTGATCTGAAAAGATCCTGAAATTTTCAGAAAAGTTTTCTTTTTTTTTCAAAAATATGAATTTTTGAATTTTGAAAAAAAAGAAAATTTTTTTTTACCTTTGTTAAGTAAAGTTGAGAAATAATGTAATTTTTACTGCTTAAAATTACAAAATTACATGATTGCTCAACTTAACTTAAAGGTAAAAAACAAAAAATTTGTTACCAAAATTCAAAAATGCATATTTTTAAAGAAAAAAAGAACACCTTTCTGGAAATTTCAGGATCTTTTAAGATCAGTACAAGGTATTTGTAAAAAAAATTGAACTAAAAATTCAATGTTTATCGTGGATGTTCACAATTTTTAAAAATTCAAAATTCTCCAAATTCATCATTTTTCAAAGCTTTTTTTTCGGAATATTTTTTTTTCGTAGCCCCAAGTATACTTTTTGAGACGAACCCAGAACGATTTTTTCGTAACTATAATAGTTTTCGAGATACTTAAAAAATAAACTTGAAAAAATGGTGAAATTGCGAATTTTGCACAAATTTCGAAAAAAAAAATTACTTTTTTTCCTTTGGTATAGAACTTTGTTTTATGATAATAGAAAACTTCTGACCAAATTTCATCAAAATTGAAATTCGATTCCAAGTATCGGTCGATTTGACATGGAGTGACCGGTATACATTAATATTTAAAAACCTTTCTCGTGTACGATGCCCCTAATCAAATCGCCCACGTGCTAAAAAATTTTAATATTTTTTTTCTTATGTACGACTAAATCCATCAATTCATATTAATTGCAGCCTCGTCGTCTTCCGCTCGGCCGAATTTTGGGATTCGAAGAATCGGACGAGGATTCGCATATATCGACTTCGGAGATGACGGGAAGAGAGGAGAGAGACAGAGCGGAATTGCGAGTGCAGGAAAAAAAAAATTTCCTGTGCATTGCCTAAATATTGAGTCACCGTGCTATTTTGGGCTCACGGGGCTCTCCGCCACAATGGGAGTACGGAACGGATGCTGAGCTTGTAGTAATAATCCAGGCAACGCCTGGCCCCAGCGAGGAAAACGAGTTTCGCGTGGTTTACAGATATACGGGTTATTCCACATCACGTCGAATGATTTTTTGCGCAGGGAATTCTTGTGACCCATATATTCTTGATGGCTTGGAAAGAACTTATCGCATCTCTTCCCAAGTCTTCATTTTTTGTCACTCAAATTTTCTACATTCAAGAAACTGACCCAAATTTTAATATCAAGCCTGCGATAAATATTTTGAAAGGCAGAATTTTCGAACATACTCCAAACCTCCATCAACTCAAATTCTAACGCTCAGTTCTTTGCAATGCCTCAATAAAAATTCAATAATCAGTAAGGCATAAAAAAACGTGAAAGGAAAATGAAACCAGCCTGAAACGTTGAATATTTTTAGCTGAAACTTGAACCGTTTATTTGACGAAATATTCCAAGGAACCAAGTTCCAAGATTTTTCTCCAAATAAAATTGACGATTACTCAGAAATCTATTTTTTGGATGCTCCACATTTCGATTTCTTAATATTCAGCTCCAAGTCGAATCCCTTCAAAAAATCTCACCCAGAAATCATTCGTCTTTGCGTGAAATATCTCGTATGCGTATCAGGGCGATTTTTTTTCGTCTTATTTTTTTTTCTCACTCCCCAGCTGAAATTTTGTTGGATATGTCTGAAAAAAAAATCCCTGAAAGTTACAGCCCTTAATATTAATATTAAGTACTTTCCCTTCGCGTGAAGCGATTTTTCATCTAAAATACACGTAAGTCAAAAAAATTTTTATCCAAAATTCCCTAACCCAGCAGCATTTCATGCTATCACATTGTTCTTGGTCGCAATTTACGCAAAATATTAACTTTACCGAAAAAATGTAATGTAAAATTTTGTTGGAAATTTAATTTCCTACAAAAAAGTTCCTCTGGACCTAATTGCTAACGTTAATAATGCTTGAGATATTGAACCTTAACTTATTTGTGGTATAAAATTCTTATGGTTTATCGAACCAAACGTTTTAAATTGTTGATATCTCTATATCTCAAGAAATATTAATTCTAGCAATTAGGTCTAGAGGACCTTTTTTGTAGGAAATTAAATTTCCATCAAAATTTTCCCTTGAATTTTTTCGATAAAGTTAATCGTTTCGGAGACAACAGCAAAAAAACGAGAATTTTAGGTAAAAATTAACTTTAGTGACCCGTACCATCTCACCAGTGTAAGTTACACTTACGTTTTTTGAGACACTTTTGAAGATCGTTCAATTCTGTGTAAATTGCGACCAAGAACAATGTGATAGCATAAAATGACGCTGAGTTATAGAATTTTGAATAAAAAATTTTTTGCTTTACGTGCATTTCAGATGGAAAATCTTTTCACGCGAAGGAAAAGTACTTAATATTAATATCAAGGGTTGTAACTTTCAGGGAATTTCTTTTCAGACATATCCAACAAAATTTCAGGTGGGGAGTGAAAAAAAAATAAGTCGAAAAAAAATCGCCCTAATGCTATGGGTCAAAATTCCGAAAGGCAGCATGCGTTTGGACCTCATAGTCGACGATTGTTTTGTAACTTTAGGGACACATAGTACAGTATGAGAGTACACTCTGGAATTTTTTTTTTTTTATTTTTGAATCGACCAGTTTCACTGTACCGATGACGTCATTTTTTTGAAATTTCTTGAATGTCATGTTTTAATCAATTTCTCTAGACCCCTGTGATTAAAAAAAAAAATGTTGACATATATTTTCATCGAAAAAGGTCTCAGCTTTAAAAAAAATACATTTCCAAATACGTACCAATTCGTATAAGCATAGAAAAATGGTTTTTTTCCTCAAAAAGGCGTTTTATCGATGAGCCTACACTCCAATCTGTTTTTTTCATATTTTTTTTGGATTTCTGAGGTTTTTTTACACGAAAAAACGCTTCTTCCAGAGCGGGATCTCTGCGGCATCAGACCGTTATATATTAAATATAATCTGAGGTGCTATAAATATCGAGAATATAGTGCGGATACAATACTGCTTACTGCGCTAGTATTGTATTATATTGTTATTATCATTTTTTATCGAGGTCGTTATCGGTTTTTAACTTATCTTTTAATTTATTAGTACTGTAACAGAAGAATTTGACTATGAGAAAAAATAATAATACCCTGAAAGCAATATAATATACACGATTCCGGGGAATGGGTGTGTAAACAAACTTTAAAAAACATCCATTTATCTTTTACGCAAATATTCATTGACGTATGGTTAATTTTTCGCCAAGAAATTGTTGAACATTTTTTTTGAGTATACTCAAAAGCAACCAATGTAAAACAAGTAAAAATTGTTAAATATTTTTTTTTTTGCGCAAAATTAAACATGCGTCAATAAATATTTTCATAAAAGATGAATAGATGTTTTTTGAAGTTTGTTTACACACCCATTCCCCGGAATCGTGTAAATTATATTCCTTTCGGGGTATTATTATTTTTTCTCATAGTCAAATTCTTCTGTTACAGTACTAATAAATTAAAAGATAAGTTAAAAACCCATAACGACCGCGATAAAAAATGATAGTAACAATACAATACAATACTAGCGCAGTAAGCATTATTGTGTCCGCACTATTTTCTCGATATTTACAGCACCTCAGATAATATTTAATATATAACGGTCTGATGCCGCAGAGATCCGACTCTGGAAAAACAGTTTTTTCGTGAAAAAAACCTCAGAAATCCGAAAAAAATATGAAAAAACAGATTGGAGTGTAGGCTCATCGATAAAACGCCTTTTTGAGGAAAAAACCTATTTTTCTATGCTTATACGAATTGGTACGTATTTGGAAATATTTTTTTTTCAAAGCTGAGATCTTTTTCGATGAAAATATATGTCGAAATTCTTTTTTTTTCAATTACAGGGGTCTAGAGAAATTAATTGAAACATGACATTCAAGAAATTTCAAAAAAATGACGTCATCGGTACAGTGAAACTGGTCGATTTAAAAATCCAAAAAAACATCCAGAGTGTGTACTCTCATACTGTACTATGTGTCCCTAAAGTTACAAAACAATCGTCGACTATGAGGCCCAAACGCATGCTGCCTTTCGGAATTTCGACCCACATGCTTTTTGCCTCTCTGGGCCTTCCGTTCCTGATCACGATTTTTGCTCATTTTTTTTTCTTCTTTATTTTTTCACGATAAACGATCTCGTGCCTGTATCCTCGCGAAACGTTGATTCAACCGTGCCATTGTGCGGTATTATTATGTACCGGCTACGGGATTCAGGGTCTTTGTTGAAGTAGGTACGGGGCACGATTTTTTCTCTCTCTATCTCGTTGGCGAAAGATTTTTGTGTCAGTGACGCCGATCTCGCTCCGTTCCGGCGAACACACCAAGCCCACAAATACACACATAGTCAGGGTCACGCGAGACCCATCGTTGGTTTTTCTCACCGCGGAGAGGCGATGACATCGCGATGATGATGACCGACCGAAAGAAAAAACGCTTCGCTCGGTATTTCAACTTCCACAACTCGGCGGATTAATTCAACACTTTTTTTTTTAATACTTCTCGTATAAATCCACCTCGTTCATTCCTTATTCACCGGAGTGAATGTAATCGCATTGGACACGGGGATTTTGTAATCCAGAAGCCAACTCGAGGGGAAACGATTTTTATCGCTGTCTCTCTATATTCTCAGTTTTTGATAATTTTTTCGAATTTTTCTCGTTGAACTTGTCTTCAACAAACTTTCATTTCCAATTGTGTATCGTTCGAGGTCATCCAAATATTCATTCCACGAGACTCAATAATCCAGTGTGATATTTTCGCATATTGTATAATCGTTTTTATCAGTATTGACGACGATCATTACGAAACTCTCTCTCTTTCTCTCTCTCTCTCTGTGTCTATCTATTCTTAATTCCCTCTCATAAAGCTTGTCATCTTATCATGCACGATCCACATTTGACTGTGCGTGACCTTTGGTCATATCACCATATGTTAATTTTTCAAAAAGGTTTTTATGCACAAAATTGAAATCGCACTCGCTGCTCGTTTATTCGACAGTTCGTGAAATACAGTCTTTATTTCATAATCAATTTGGAGAGCGATAAGATCGTTTGATCCAATTCAAAGAACAATTACCACTTTTTGGTCTGTGACCTTGAAGGAAAATACTGAAAATAATGCTCTCAAAAATGTTGGATATTTAACCAAAGGGTAAATGAAGAATTGCCATTTCTCATTCTGTGTTTATGCTACAATCATTCAACGAGCTTTTTTTGGAGCACAGAAATAAAATAGAAAAGCGAGAACCAGAGAGACGTGGATGAAGATGATACGCATACAATTGTGCCATCGCCTTGAGTGAGTCAAACTCGTCATTTCCTTTGGCAATAAAATATCATTTTATTTCATTATACTGACTTTAATTCTGTTCTCCAGGATCCGTGTCTGTCCGGGACTTTCATGATCATCGTCATGCCCATAGAGAAGTTGGAATTCGCGACGAATGCGAGTTAATCGTAGCCGAGCCAAAAGACGACGAGGAATGAACGAGGGAAGGAAAAAGCACGAATCATGGAGGGAAAAGAGAAGGGACAATCTTTCTTATCGTGTAGCTAATAGCAATAGGTATGTATATATATATATGGAGAAACTAGAAGTTTATCTCATAGTTTTTATAGAATCGATTTTTCAAACCTTTCAGCCTGCGATTGTCCAAAAAAACGCGGTTTAAAGAGTTCAATATTTCAAACCCCGAAAATTCATATTTTTTGTGTGTAAAAGCTATTAAGGATGTTGAGTCCCAAATCGCAAATGATGAGAAAATTCTGAAAATTTGGTATGTTTTTGAATGAATTATTTAAGAGGTCGTGTAAAAATTGCACGACCATTAGGAAGCTCGTTGTCGAACAATTAACATCAACAAATAAAATTAAATTAAATGTTGTCTTATGGAAACTGATGTAACTTTGCGATAAGTTTTTTTTTCGACCTCTTAATTTTTTAATATCTACACTATATTGAAAGCAACGGAAACAAAACTAAGTTTATTGATAAATTTTTTTTAAATTTGTTTAAAAAAATTGTTCTTAACAAAATGTTAATATTTTAATAACGAGCTTCCTAATCGCCGTGAAATTTTTACACGACCTCTTAAATACTTTGTACAAAAACATACCAAATTTTCAGAATTTTCTCATCATTTTTCATTTTAACCCTCAAAGAGGTTGAAGGAATGATGGTAGAATTCTGAAAATTCAATATGTTTTTACATCAAGTATTCAGGAGGTCGTGTAATGTAATGTAATGTAATGTAATTTCACGACGATTAAGAAGCTATTTATTGAACTATTAACATCAAAAGATTTCATAGGGACTCAATATCCTTAAACGAATTCAATTGTAAAGGAGGGTTGAAAATGAATTCTCATTTCTTGTAAAAAAATTTGCAAAAAAATTTTTCGTAACATTTTTATTTTTGACGAAATTATTGTTAGATTAATATTCAATATTTAATATATTCGGAATATAATTTGAAAAGGGACAATCTTTCTTACCGTGTAACTAATAGCATTACGTATGTATATGGGGCATTCCACGCCAAATCGACCACTTTTGAACACGACCCCTTTCGATTTGACTGAAAGTTTTTTGTATCTTTTTCTACCCGATGGAAAACATTTATCAGAATTTTTCCAAATTTTTTTACTCACCAAAAAAAAAAAGTAATGAATGTTTGAAAAAAATTGCTTTTTTTTAAATAGCTATAACTTTTTCATAATTTTACTTATCGGAACGTGTTTTTTTTCAAAATTTTCGTTTTTATATGTACTTTTAAAAAAAAAATACAACAAAATTATTGAAACCCTCCTTCATCGTTTTTTTTTTAAATTAAGATAAAAAAGATTTAAAAAGACGAAAAATTAAGATACAAAATTGAGGGAAGCTCTGAATAATTTTGTTGTATTTTTTTTTCGAAAACTACATTCAAAAACGAAGAAAATGAAAAAAAAAGTTTTTTTTTGTCAATTTGTGGACAAATGACGTTCGACTTTCAGATTGAGAAAAAATTTTAAATAAACAATTCTAGAGAGCGGTGAATATGAATTCTCATTTCTTGTAAAACAAATTGCATACAAAGTTTTTGTAACATTTTTATTTTTGACGAAATTATTGTTAATTTAATATTCAATATTTAATATATATTCAGAACATAATTTTTATACACATTACATATATCTAAATTATATTTTTCGCCTACAAATATTCAATATATGTAAAATACATTATCGCTTTATTGTTCGAAGAAGTATAATTATTCATATATATCTATACATATTCAACGATGAATCTCACATTACGATCATATAAATATACTCAACACCACAAACTTCTCTCTCGCGCACCTTCGCTTTTATATTATCTCTCCACACTGAATCTTTACTCTCTCTCTCTCTCTCTCTCTCTCTCTCTCTCTCTCTCTCTCTCTCTCCCTCTTATACATCCAAATATATATCTCCTCGTTCCTCTATATCACCGTCTCAC
The DNA here is from genome assembly GCA_946863875.1 of Alloplasta piceator. NCBI lineage: Eukaryota > Metazoa > Arthropoda > Insecta > Hymenoptera > Ichneumonidae > Alloplasta > Alloplasta piceator. The sequence goes on from OX333071.1 coordinate 66,997,747, forward strand.
CTCTTACTTTCTCCGCAAAGGTGATATATTCGCTCATGCGTGAATCCAAGGAGAATGAGAACTCTCGTTGCATTCAAGATCCTATTTCAATGTCCCGGGTCTAAAATAATAATACTTGATCTAAACGAAATAAATGCAAATTTTAACATCAATTCTACGATTTTCAGATATTGGATTTTCGGATATCAACGCGGATACGAGTCACGATCGTGGATTATCGATTAATTCATCGATATGCTGATCCGTGCGCTGCTCCCTCGCTCGCGCTCAAAATCGTGGCTAAGCATTTTCCTTGATCGAAGAAAAGGAAGAAAAAGAAGAAAATAGAAGAAATAAAAAATGCTCAGCGCGCCTGCATGTCTCGACCAATACAAGCCACGGTTTTCAACGTCCGTGTGCGCGTAACAAATTCTACAAACTCTGCAAAGCCAGCGCAGTGTTGTGCAGCTTCGTTTTTTCTCTCGTATACTCCCGGGGGCTGAACACAAGCTTCGCCGAGTTTATATCTCGCTCACGCTCTTCGCACACAGACACAGAAGGACGCACACCAAGAAGAGGGTTGCTCCATGCTGGACGCTCGTGGGTCTCAACGTATATCGTTTGGACAGTCACATACAGGCAAAAGGTCGTATCTTCTATGCTGATGAAGAAATCATTGAGCCCTTTTGACCTTGAAACATGGATGTTCATATGCACTCCCGCTCAAAAGGTTGGAAACACCAGTCAATATTTCTTGCCGCACTAGAAGTTGCGTAACTCCGTCAAAAAAGAAGATAATCGATTTTTTAAAAAAGCGTTTTGACGGGAAGGAATTCAGCTTTATTTTGCTTTTTTTAAAAATATTTTTTATGATTTTTTTTCGATCCGCTACGCATTTTTGTACCCGACCGTTTTTTGGCCTTTTTTCGACCATCGCGAATTCGATGCGTAACTTGAGGACATTTTTTTTTAGTCTTTTTTATCTACGGTACATTTAAAAGGGTTAGCAGACGCTACATTTTTTTTTTTTTTTTAAATTTTCGTACGATTTTTTCTCGCAAAGTTATTTCACTTTTGGCAAAAAAAGATATATTTTGTAAGATGCAACGTAACTCAAAAAGTATGGAGCTTAAGAGAAAATTTCAAGTATGAAAAAAGTTGCGCACGTATACACGGAATCGCCTGAAATTATTTCGGAATTTTCCTGTGATATTTTTTTTTCTATTTTTGCTCGAAATTCTGATGATGTCCCAGCGAAAAAATGTGGGTAATTGAAATTTCCGTACTTCGTAATGCAATAAAAATCTGAAAACATTCAGCAACATTTGGCATGCTATAAACAACAATGATCAATAATAATTAATGATCATTGTTCATTATTGCTTGATGAATTCTTTAAACAATTGCTTCATAAATTATTTAAATCATTGTTTGATAAATTGTTTAAACAATTTATCAAGCAATAATGACAAAATCTGAAAAAATCAGCAACATCTGGCATGCTATAAACAACAATGATCAATAATAATTATTGATCATTGTTCAATATTGCTTGATGAATTGTTTAAACAATTGCTTGATAAATTATTCAAGTCATTGCTCAACACATTACACAACAATGATCAATAATGACAAAATCTGAAAAAATCAGCAACATCTGGCATGCTATAAACAACAATGATCAATAATAATTATTGATCATTGTTCAATATTCCTTGATCAATTTTTTAAACAATTTGTTAATGACTTTTGGACAACATTATTATTGATAATTGTTGTTTATAGCGTGCGAAATGTTGCTAAATTTGTTCAGATTTTTATTGTGTGACGAAGTACGGAAATTTCAATCAGATACAATTTTTCGCTGGGACGTCATCATCAGAGTTTCGACCGAAAATAGTACAAAAAAACAGTCATAGAAAAATTCGGAAATAATTCCATGCGATTCCGTGTGTACGTACGCTACTTTTTTCATACCTGAAATTTTCTCTTAAGCTCAATAGTTTTTGAATTACGTTGCATCTTTCAAAATTTGTCTTTTTTAGCCAAAAGTGAAATAACTTTGCGAGAAAAAATCGCTCGAAAATTTTTTAAAAACAAAAATGGAGCGTCTGCTAATCCTTTCCAATGTACCGCAGATAAAAAATACAAAAAAAAATGTCCTCAAGTTATGCGCCCAATTCGCGATGGTCGAAAAAAAGTCAAAAAAACGGTCACGTACAAAAATGCGTACCGGATAGAAAAAAAATCATAAAAAATATTTTGAAAAAGCAAAATAAAGCTGAATTCCTTCCCGTCAAAACGCTCTTTTGAAAATTCGATTATCTTTTTTTTTGACGGAGTTACGCAAATTCTAGTGCGGCGAGAAATATTTACTGGTGTTTACAAACTTTTGAGTGGGAGTGTATGTGTATATGTGTATATATATACGGTATTTTATACCGCCTGCCGGCGGCTAACTCGTCGGGATCGCTCTCCCGAGGAAGCGGGGGTTATTGGCTCAGCCGACGAAGAGACGTTCGAGCGCCAGTAGCTCTTTTGCCACCAAGCGTGGTTTCAAAAGACTCGGAAGGCGGCGAGCGTCCCTCCACTTTCGCGCGCCCCATACAAAATATTATTTTTCATTCTCAAACTTTATCGCGGCCCGGTCCATATCTCGGACTTTATCAGAGAGTTTCCGTTTGTCTTATCGGGATCATCCTTCATCTCGTGTTGCAGAGAAAGAAAGAAGGAAAGAAGGAGGGTAAATCCTGTCTGGCATTCGCGGCATTCAGTTACATTCCCGGAAGGGAATCAAATCGTCGCGCGGATTTTTCTCACCGCATAGCGAAGATATCCGAGAAGTTGAGAAAAAAAAAACGATTCGCGAAGATACACGTGATAGGACGAACCGGTCGCCACGAGAGAATCTCTCTCGTCGTCGGATCGCATTTTGGTATTTGCCGCCGACTTGACAAAGAGCACCGGAAAACACATGGCACAGGAACAATATTTTTGAATTTTTTTTTTTCAAATTCTTTCTATCAATTTGACAACTTGAGTGCGAAACTCACAATTCACGATAATGACAAGATCGAAGAAATTTAATTTATCTTCGGTTACTTATTTTTGCTTGTTTCTCATTTTTGTGACACTTTTGGCCAACGGTCACGAGCATCGTCAACGTGGTGAACGTGCGAATTCACCGCGCAACGATTGTCCGCGAAAGTGCATGTGTTTCGGTAACACTGTTCGATGCATGTTCCAAAAACTGAACAGAATACCGAGGATACCGGCGAACACGACAGTACTGTGAGTTTCAACACGCGCTTTTAACGATTTATATATTTTTATTTATTTAAGAATGTTGAGTCCCTATGAAATCTTTTAATTTTAATTGTTCAATAAAAAGCTTCTTAATCGTCGTGAAATTTTTACACGACCTCCTGAATACTTTATGTAAAAAAATACTAAATTTTCAGAATTCTATCATCATTACTTCAACCTCCTCAAGGGTTAAAATGAAAAATCATGAGAACATTCTGAAAATTTGGTATGTTTTTGTAGGAAGTATTCAAGAGGTCGTGTAAAAATTTCACGACGATTAGGAAGCTCGTTATTAAAATATTAACATTTTGTTAAGAACAATTTTTGAAACAAATAAAAAAAATATTTATCAATTAACTTCGTTTTGTTTCCGTTGCTTTCAATATAGTGTAGATATTAAAAAATAGAGAGGTCAAAAAAAAAACTTATCGCAAAGTTATATCAGTTTCCATGAGACTACATTTAATTCAATTTAATTTGTTAATGTTAATTGTTCGATAACGAGCTTCCTAATCGTGGTGAAAAATTTTACACGACCTCTTAAATAATTCATCCAAAAATATACCAAATTTTCATAATTTTCTCATCATTTGCGATTTGGGACTCAACATCCTTAATGTAATATAGTTGCTTTTACTAGATTCTCAATAATTAAGAAAAAGTATCAGTTGCCATAATTGGTGCCATGCTTTATAATTGTTTAATCGAAGGACCGCTTGACGTTCAAATACTCGAATCGAAAGTCCCTTATTTGTGTATTTTGGAAAAATTGTAAACAAAAGAGAATGTAAGAGGAACTTTTCGAATATTGGACAGTTTTTTTGTAAATGCAGCTTAGCTGTAAAAACTTAGGACACTCAAATTTGGATATTTTTTCACACGATCGTGGAATAATTTTTAACAATCGCTTGATCGACGTTTCAAAGCATTCTAACTTTTTTTTCGTGATGAATCAATTTATAGAATCCCATTTTATTTCAATTTATATAAAATCGACCAAGTTGGAATCGACCCCTTTCCATTTCGATGAAGTTTGATCAGAAGTTTTCTTTTATCATAAAACAAAGTTCTACCAAAGGAAAAAAATAATTTCGTTTTCGAAAATTCTAAATTTCACCATTGCTTCAATTTTTCAAGTTTATTTATTAAATATTTCGAAAACTATTGTAGTTGCGAAAAAAATGTTCTGGGTTCGTCTTAAAGAGTATACTTGGGGCCGCGAAAAAAAAAAATATTCCGATGTTTTTTTTTTTAAATGATGAATTTGGAGAATTTTGAATTTTTTAAAATCGTGAAAATCCACGATCAACATTAAATTTTTCGTTCAATTTTTTTTTCATAACACCTTGTACTGATTGTAAAACATCCTGAAAATTTCAGAATTGCTTTTTTTGTTTTTTCGAAAATATGAATTTTTGAATTTTGGTAACATTTTTTTTTACCTTTAAGTGAAGTAAAGTTTAGCAATAATTTCATTTTGTAATTTTTAGCAGTAAAAATTACATCATTGCTCAACTTTACTTAACTTAGAGGGGAAAAAGAATTTTTTTTTTTGCCAAAATTCAAAAACTCATATTTTTGAAAAAAAAACATCTCTCTGAAAATTTCAGGATTTTTTAAGATCATTAGAAGCCATTATACATTAAAAAAATTGAACCAAACATTTAATTTTGATCGTGGATTTTCACGATTTTTTAAAATTCAAAATTCTCCAAATTCATCATTATTCAAAATTTTTGTTCGGAGTTTTTTTTTCGTAGCCTTAAGTATACTCTATAAGACGAAACCAGTACGATTTTTTCGTAACTATAATAGTTTTCGAAATATTAAAAAAATAAAATTAAAAAAAATTTGAAATCTTGAATTTTCAAAAAAAAAAAAATTTCTTTTGTAAAACTTCGTTTTATGATAAATGAAAACCTCTGACACCTCTGTATAATTTATTTTTTATTGAATTAAGAACTTAATAATATTGAATATTTCTTGTTTACACATCAATTATTTTATTTCTCAAAATATTTCACGTATCTCTCAGTTGTACGTCCGCAAAGTTATGCAACGATATTTTTATGAACTATTAAAAAAGTTTTTTATTTATTCTCTCACCAGATACCATCTCGAGCTGCCTAATAATTCATAACGATATGCAGTTTTTTCTAAGCCCTCTATTTTCCTCTTTCATGATCGCTCCTTCTATCTTTATCATATCACAAACTCGGGCTCAACACCTGGCCATTTTTATTTGCCTAGTCTCAAGTAATGCTCCGAGCGTGAAACTTTAACTTTACAACATCCTGTCTATGAGGGTCCAAAGATATATATATATAGAGAAATTAAATTATGGTAGCATAAATATATGCGTATATATGAGGCATTCCACGGTATTTCGATCAAAATCTTACCTTGATGATTTAGATTTTCCTCTAAATTTTTTATATAAATAAGGACATGGAAAAAAAATTTCCCAAATTTTTTCAGAATTTTTCGCTCACGCGGTTTTTGAATTTATTTATTTTTTTTTTAACGTGACAACTTTGTAAAATCTGGAAAAAATGAGAAAAATCTAATAAAATATAAAAAAAATTTTGGGCTTTGTTCCATGACGGAGATTTCAATACTTTATGAGTCAAAGTAAAAAAATGTACTCTATGGGTACATTTTTTTTCTTTCATTTTTTTGAATTTCACTCATAGAGTATTAAAATCTCCATTTTGGATCGAAGCCCAAAAAATTTGTTATATTTCATTAGATTTTTCTGAATTTTTTCAGATTTTACAAAGTTATCCCGTTTTTTTTCAAAAAAAAAAAATAAATCCAAAAAACGCGTGACCGAAAAATTCTGAAAAAATTTTGGAAATTTTTTTTCAATGTCCTTATTCATATAAAAAATTTAGAGGAAAATCGAAATCATCAAGGTATGATTTTGATCGAAATACCGTGGAATGCCTCATATATATATTGTATATTTAAAGTCAAGTGTGTATGCGCGTCTGTTCATCTCCGCCTGCGTCTTCTGACCGCGTCCACGCATCGTCTCTGTCACAATATAATTAATATACGGCGATGCTCAAAGTAGGTAGAAACGATAAACCACGACAGCAAGAAAGAGAGAGAATATAAATTTCAGAGCCTCGATGACCCCCGATGAGAGAGTGTAAGCGCTGATCACATTTTATCTCTCTCTCTCCGCGGTTCTTTCAAAGTAAAACATGAAATATAAATTCCCCGATTATACCGAGACAGGTGAAAAAGGAACGTCCCCTTCATAAGGCTTCAAGATGGAATTATAAAAAAAAAATATGCATGAAAAAAAAGATATTCATAAGGAGAACCCTTTTAAAAATATCAATTGAATTATATTTGCTCCGCAGAATCATTCGCTAATTCAAGGGATGACTCAGAGACGGATTTCCATCGTTGTACCAGAGAGTGTATATAACAGTTGTGTAATATACATGCACACTAGGGTGGGTCAAATAAAATGACTAATTTTTTTTTTTCCTCGATATAATGAAAAAAGTATTATTCGGCATCGCAAAAAAACCCTCTGCAAGTATCAGCCCTTCATATTTAAATTAAGAGGTCCCACATTCAAAAGATAATTTCAAAAAAATAATCGGTTATAATAATCACTAGTTATCACCGATTTATTTTTTGAACGGTTAGTTTGATCGATTAGACACAAAAGAGCTTTTTTGTAGAGCAAATGTTCTACAAAAATGTGCTAAAAAAAACTCTCCTAACCTCAACGGTTAAAGTCTAATAAAATTCCAAAGTTAACAAAAAAATTTCCCATGTTATTTAAATGGGAAATAAAAATTTGCGATGAGGGACCTCTTAATTCAAATATGAAGGGCTGATACTTGCAGAGGGTTTTTTTGAGAAACCAAACAATACATTTTTCATTTTATCAAGGAAAAAAAAATAGTCATTTTATTCGACCCACCCTAATGTATACACTCTAGCGTTTGAAGAAGTCCGGGATGGATATGAGAAAATTGTCTTGAGAGAGCCGCAGTAAAATCGTGATACTTCGGTCCGGATGGCGAACCTTTTCTCCACCCGCTTTTGCATATAACGAGATAGGAGATTCGAAACAGCGTGATTTTCATGCTTCACCAACGCTTAAAATCTATTTTAGCATAACCGATATATACACTCGCTCTGTTGGAAAGAAAGAGAGGGGTTTGCGAATTGTACATATATGTGGGGAGTGGTCCGTCTCAAAAGAAACACACGGTTTATCTATAAATCACGTCATCGGACAGAAATTTATATATAGATGTATTACATACGTTTTCCATGTGTTTGGGTTTTTCAAAATCCATCTATTCTTCGTTTACACAAAAAAAAATTCGCCAATCCTAACAATTCTAACGACCTTTTTTCTCGTTTCTTCCGCAGAGATCTGAGGTTCAACGACATCGCCGAAATACGCTCAGGATCATTCAACGGAATCGAAAAACTGGACACTTTGTTGCTGAACGACAATCAGATTCGTCATCTGCGCGGTGACGCTTTCGCCGAATTGCCGAATCTTCGCATACTTTATCTCTACAAAAATCGTATCGAGAACATAGCGCCGGGTGCATTCGCGAATCTCGCGAAATTGGAACAACTCTATCTTCATCACAATCGTCTGACCGAGATAAGAAAAGGAACATTCAGTAATTTGCCGAAACTCGAACGTCTGTTTCTTCACAATAACAAGCTGCATCGCGTACCCGACGATGCCTTTGAGAATGTCGGACCAATGACGAGATTGCGCCTCGACAGCAATGCACTTGTCTGCGACTGCGATTTGATGTGGCTCGTCGAACGTTTACGAGAAAAACCCAGCGAAATGGCAGCCGTTTGCCAATCGCCCGTTGAGATGCAGGGACGTTCACTCAATGCCATGACAATCTCCGATTTTCATTGCGGTTCGTGACGATATCGATTGATCGCGATATTTCATTCCGTCTGATATTTTCAATCTTCATTTTTCATTATTCAAAGATGCCTATTTTTTACGTACATTTTTTTTCGATATTTTTATGCCAATGCGTTCAAAATGTCCCAAAACATGGAGAAATTATATTCAGACAAAATTTCCGGATGCAGGTGTGTGTATGTATATGGGAGATTCCAAGTCAAGCCACGCGCTCATCGGCCTGACCCCCTCGGATTTTTATGTCCAATGAATTGTCGGTTTCGTTTGGCCCAAAATATAAACTCAAATTTTTAGAAATTTTTATTTCTTTTTTTAGAGGTTGCCCGAGCTAAAAAATTATTCAATTGAGGGAAAACATAAAGAGGGGCCTTTTTCAAATTAATGTTCTTTTTCCGCAGAAACTGGGGCCCAAAACAGATATTTTCGTCATAGTTCGATAATGGGCCAAAAATAATTACTATTTTTTTTATTTCCATTTTTTAATTGTATTTGAATCATCCGTTTTATGTCAGGTCGTCGAGGCTAATAAGTTTCGAAAAATGTTGTCGTTTCACTCTTAAGCCAAGAAAAAAATATCAAGTTTCATTAGAAAAATATTTTTGTTGTTGTTATTCTCACGAGAAGAAACAATCAAAATAAAAAATTGTTACAAAAAATTAAAATACATGCAAAAAATAGTAATTAGTTCCATTATCGAATTTGGTCCATTATCGAACTATGACGAAAATATCTGTTGTGAGTCCTAGTTTCTGTGAAAAATTTTCATTGATTTGAAAAACGCTCCTCTTTATGTTTTCCTTCAATTTAATTATTTTTCAGCTCGGGCAACGTCTAAAATATGAAATAAAAATTTCTAAGAATTTGAGGTCATATTTTGGGCCAAATGAAACCCACAATTGATTGGTCATCAAAATCCGAGGGGTTCAGGCCGATGACAGCGTGATTTGACGTTGAATGCCCCATATGTACGTATTAGAGTGGCCTTTATTCAGAGCTCGAAGGAATTTTTTATTAGACGCCCCCCAAATCGACTCCAAATAATTCAGAAACGATACCCTAATTTTTTCATATTTTTATTTCGACTCTAACCGTTCCCAAAAATAGGATAGATTACCCCATTTGAAGTACACGCGTTTCGGCCATGTTCTCAGGATATACTTTATTCTAAGTGTAATAATTTTTTAAAAAATCTTTAACTGCAAGATTTTAGTGTTTATTGGTGCTACTATTTGAGGAAAAAATCGCAATATCATACGGGTCAATCTAGGCGAATTGCAATTTCCTCAAATAGTAGCATCCATGAACGCTAAAATCTTGCAGATTCTTTTAAAAATTATTACACTTGGAATAAAATATATCCTCAGAATATGGCCAAAACAAGTAAATTTCAAATGGGGAAATCTACCCTCTTTTCGGGAGGGGTTAGAGTCTGAATAAAAATCTGAACAAATTAGGGTATTGTTTTTTAATTATTTGGAGTCGCTTTAGGGGGCGTCTGATAAAGAATTCGCCCGAGCCCTAAATAAGAACCACCCTAGTGTGTGTAATGTGTGTATGTGTGTGTATGTATGTATCCTGAGTTTCAGATGTAAATAACTAATAACTTGAGAAAGCTTTGGGATATCGAACTGAAATTTGGCATACTTGTCGAGCACGATTTGCTCTTTATTATAACATTTTTTTGCTTTTATTCTAACGGGTATTCAGATTTTATCGACTTTTTTCGTTTTTCCAAGAATGGCGTAATGCTCTAACTTTTGCAATTTATAAGATATTACACTGAAACTTTGTAAAAAACTACTATAGCTATCAATGTTATTCGCTATTGAATTTGGCGAAAGGTATAAGTTATTATTCATGTTTTTCGATCATTAACAAAGCTTCCTTTATGAGGAAGCCAAATTTGATCGCCATAATTTGTGATAAAGGAACTGTGATAAAGATGAACCATGGATAAAGATGAGGAAGCAATGTGCAAATGTGCAATTTGCAGGATTAAAAAAAAATTCATTCCGTTTGTTTTTGCAAAATTGATACACGACTCGATCGAATTGTGGAAGTAATATTGATGTACTATTGTTTGAATTTCAGACAAACCGAGAATAATGGAAGGTCCTGAGGACGTTCAAGTGAGAATAGGCGAGACAGCTGTTTTCAATTGTCGCGTTGCCGGCGATCCAAAACCCCAAATAAAGTGGATGAGAAATTCGGACGAGATAAACGCCGACGGCGAACGTTACGTCGTGAGAGACGATGGTGCTCTCGTTATCAACGAAATTACAGAAAACGACGGTGGTGAATACGAGTGCATAGCCCGGAGTAAAATGGGCTCGTCCATATCGAGAAAAGCTCGAGCGATTATCACCGCAAGTCCGTCGATTCGTTTCATCGAGGTAAATACTGTATATTGCTCGTTATCATTTAATTTTTTTCTTAAATCTTTCGAAAAAACGGACGAAGGATGCAAAATGACTAATTAGTAATTACTATAATACTAATTAGTAATTTGAAAACTATTTCAATGTTTTTGTGTCATTTCTCCGATATCTGATCGAAATTGGGAGACAAGAATCCTCTCTTCGTTATTAACAAAAAATTTGCTATCAAATCAAACCTTTGAATTATATTGATTTAACCAAAAGAATGTGAAAAACACAAACAAAAAAAATGGTCTATATTTCAGGCGAATATTTTTTACGATTTTCTAAATATATTTAGACGGTGAATCCAATGTCATTTTTCAAATCAATCAAATGCCAAATTTGAGCAAGTTACGTAATCCGAAAATACATTTTTTTTTACGTTTTTCGAAAGTTGATGTATGGCAAGTTTGTTTTTGGATTTCAACAGAATGTGAAGGCCTTGATTAATCGGATATTTATTATCTTTTCCAGTTTCCTAACTGGCCAACCATAAAAATAGAGGTCAAACGATTAGTATATTCTCTGAAGTCACAGAAAATAAACAAAATATAATTTAACTGACCTCTTTTGAGCCGTAAAATTTCTTTCAAACATAGAACCGCGCAAAAATACATTTTATGCTTTCCTTTGGCCTTGTAAAAGATACGAACGGATAATTTTATGCTCCAAAATAATGAAGAAGCATTTTGCTTGAATATGTTCGCTCAACCTTCTCTCGAATACTCAATTCACGAGTTATACACGACCGGCGAAAAGTTTTTTGACAAAACTTCAAAAAAAGTCTGGAACATTTTTTTATGCCATTTCGCCGGAAGTCAACGTAGACTAATTTAAGGATGTTGAGTCCCTATGAAACTTTTATTGCACTCCATGTGTAAAGTGCCCATTTTTAAACAAATTAAAAAAAATATTTATCAATAAACTTCGTTTTGTTTCCGTTGCTTTCAATATATTGTAGATATTAAAAAAATGAGAGGTCAAAAAAAAACTTATCGCAAAGTTATATCAGTTTCCACGAGACTACATTTAATTTAACTTGATTTGTTAATGTTAATTGTTCGATAACGAGCTTCCTAATTGTCGTGAAATTTTTGCACGACCTCTTAAATCCTTCATCCAAAAACATAACAAATTTTCAGAATTTTCTCATCATTTGCGATTTGGGACTCAACATCCTTAAAAAGCGACATTTTAAAGGGGAAGAATTCGGCTTCATTTGCTGGTTTTTTGAAATTATTTTTGCAATTTGTGTTTAGACTTGGACTCTATTTTGAAAACAGCTGTTTTTCGCCTTTTTCCACCTCTATTCAGCACCCATCTTCCAGTAGAATTTTTTTAATACATTTTTACGATTGGATTCATAAAGAGGAAAGTTTGAGCTTCAATTTCCTTTTTTAAAAAACTTTGAGCGATTTTTTTCCAAAGTTATTCTGTTTTTTGTGAAAAAAAGAGGAAATTTGAAAAATCCCGTATATCATGAAAACAAAGAGGATTCTTGGAAAACTTGAAGATAGCAAAAAGTTGCGTTTGTTTTTGTTGAGTGCAGAGGAATTTTTTCAGATTTTTTTCCCATAACTTTTTTTTTCTCATTTTCTGGGTCAGAGCTCAGATAATTCAATTACTTACCATAATTCAACAACTATGGAATTATTGATAAAATTTCAAGCGGGGAAAATACTTTATTTTACCATTTTCAACACATTGGAATTTGTTTTCAAATTTTTTCCGTAATTTTGTTTCCAGCCTACAACATAAGAAAACAAAATTTTGGAAAAAAAATCTTAAAAAATTCCTCTGAACTGAACAAAAACAGACGCAACTTTTTGCTATCTTGAAGTTTTTCATGAATCCTCTTTGTTTTCGTGTTATACAGGATTTTTCAAATTTCCTCTTTTTTCACAAAAAATAAAATAACTTTGGGGAAAAAAATCGCTCAAAGTTAAAAAAAAGGAAATTGAACCTCAAACTTTCCACTTTATGAATCCAATCGTAAAAATGTATTCAAAAAAATTCCTCTAGAAGATGCACCTGAAGAGAGGGGGAAAAAGGCGAAAAACAGCTGTTTTCAAAATAGAGTCCAAACCTAAAAACAACTCGTAAAAATAATTAAAAAATCAGGAAATGAAGCCGAATTCTCCCCCTTTAAAATGCCGCTTCTTAAATTAGTCTACGTTGACTTCCGGCGAAATGGAATAAAAAAAAACGTTCCAGATTTTTTTCGAAGTTTCGTCCGGAAACATTTCGCCGTTAGTGTGCAATAACTAAAAAGTCATATTGAAAGCTGAAAAATAATTCCATTTTCCATCTCCCAATTCCAGATACCAGCATCGCAGACGGTGCAATCGGGTGAGGACGTACTTTTGACCTGCAGAGCCGAGGGTCGTCCCGAGCCGGAGATAAAATGGTGGCGAAACGGTCAGAACATCATCGGTGGAACAAGATTTTTTCTCGAGGATCGTGGCGATACTCTTAGAATTCTCGCTAGTGAGGTCCGCGACTCGGCGCGTTACGTCTGTCAGGCTAAAAATGCAAACGGCTACGCAGAAGTGAGCGCGGACGTGAATGTTTTGGCGAGCGACGCAAATCCACCGAGATTAACGTACCAGCCTCCGGAAATAACGGAAACGGAGCCCGGTGCGTCGGTGGAGATTCCATGCAGAGCCCAGGGTGACCCAAAACCAGCGATTAATTGGAAGAAAGACGGTAGCGCTCTCGAACGAATTTCAAAGTACAAAATTTCACGAGGCGGAAGTTTGTACGTGTACAATGTAACGGCCAACGATGCGGGCCGTTACGAATGTACAGCGTCGAACGAGCACGGTCGTGCAACGGCTCAAAGCCTTCTTCGAGTTCGCCAGATTCTCGGAACGAGCGACATTGTTGTGGCTCAGGCTTTTCACGATGCCGAAGAAACCGTCGACCGCGCGATTAATCAAACTCTGGCGTCACTCTTCGGAATAAACGGTGGACCTCCATTGACTCGTTCCGATCCGTTTAAATTGGCACGTTTTCCAAATGCCGCGGGACGCGCCGCTGCTCGACCCGCCGAAATTTTCGAGCGTACAATTTTGAATATACGACGTTACGTCGAACGGGGCATTCGCGCCAATGTCAGCGGCCCATTTGATTATCAGGATGTCTTAACGGCGGAACAAATCGCGGAGATCGAGCGTTTGTCCGGTTGCACTGGACACAGAAGAGTTCAGACCTGCAGCAACATGTGTTATCACGGAAAGTATCGAAGCATCGACGGCAGTTGCAACAACCTTCGTCATCCAACGTGGGGCTCGTCCTACACCGGTTTCCGTCGTATTCTTCAGCCAATTTACGAGAATGGCTTTTCACAACCGATTGGCTGGGAGCGAGGAAGACTCTATCACGGTTATCCAAAACCAGCCGCTCGTCTGGTCTCGACGACACTCATCTCGACCCACGACATCACCTCCGACGACGAGATAACGCACATGGTTATGCAATGGGGACAGTTTCTTGATCACGATCTCGATCATGCGTTACCGGCTGTTTCCAGTGAATCGTGGGACGGTATCGATTGCAAGAAATCCTGCGAAAACGCTGCACCCTGCTTCCCGATGGAGGTACCGGCCGGTGATCCACGTGTCACGAACAGACGTTGCATCGATTTCGTTAGAACGAGCGCCGTTTGCGGTTCCGGTATGACCAGCCCATTATGGGGCAACGGTTTCAAGCCTCGTGAACAGATGAATCAATTGACGAGTTATCTGGACGCATCGCAGGTTTACGGATACGACGATGCACTGGCGAAGGATCTTCGTGATCTGCAGCGCGACAGAGGATTGTTGAGAGAAGGCGCTGCTCTGCCCGGAAGAAAGGGCATGTTGCCTTACGCCGCTGGACAATTCGTCGATTGTCGTAGAAATCCACTTGAGAGCTCGATAAACTGTTTCGTCGCCGGTGACATCAGAGCCAACGAGCAAGTTGGCCTCTTGGCGATGCACACTATTTGGCTGAGAGAGCACAATAGGATTGCTCGTAGTCTCGGTGATTTGAATCCACGTTGGAGCGGCGAGAAGATTTATCAGGAAGCGCGGAAAATCGTTGGTGCGCAGATGCAGCATATTACTTATCAGCATTGGATACCGCGAATTTTTGGCAATGAGGTGGAGAATCTCATCGGTCCTTATGCGGGATACGATACTGAATTGGAGGCCAGCATATCGAATGTCTTTGCCACTGCCGCTCTGCGCTTCGGTCACTCGATAATTCAGCCGCAGTTGGAACGTTTGAACGAGACTTTTGGCAGTATACCGCAGGGACCGTTGAGTCTCAGAGACGCTTTTTTCTCACCCTGGCGACTCGTCGACGAGGGCGGCGTTGATCCTCTCCTACGTGGGATGTTCGCCACAGCCGCGAAGCTCAAACTTCCCGAGCAGAATCTCAATCTCGAATTGACCGAACAATTGTTTCACACTGCTCACGCCGTTGCTCTTGATCTCGCTGCGATGAACGTTCAGAGATCGCGCGATCACGCTATTCCTGGTTATCTCGAGTGGCGAAAATTCTGCAACATGTCCGTTGTCGAGAGCTTCGATGATCTCGCCGGTGAGATAAGCAATCGTCGTGTCCGAAGTAAATTGCGGGAACTCTACGGACATCCGGGTAACATCGATGTTTGGGTCGGTGGTATTCTCGAGGATCAACTGCCAAATTCGAAAGTTGGTCCGCTATTTCGTTGTCTGTTGCTCGAGCAATTTCGCCGCACGAGAAACGGCGATCGTTTCTGGTACGAGAGCCCAACGTCCTTCAAAGCCGAACAATTGCAGCAGATCAGACAAACCAGTCTCGCGACTGTTTTGTGCGAAAACGGTGATAACATAACGAGAATACAGAAAAACGTTTTTCTCCTACCGCGCGATAACGAGGGTTTCGTATCGTGCGACGAGATACCTCGCATTGATCTAAGATTGTGGTCGGATTGTTGCGAAAGTTGCGAGGATTCCGGTGTAAATGCCAATTCCATACCACGGAGAAGAAGAAACGCCGAGAAGTATCTCGCACCGTTGAATCTCAATGTTGGGAATATCGAGGCGCTCAGAACGACCTCGTTGAAGGATCGCGTCAGCGAAATTGAACGGCTGATCGAGGATATGGAGAGAGAAACGAAGAGCCTTAAATCACGAACGAACGATATTGTTGAGGGAATCAACGAACTCAAGTATTTGCTCGAGGATACGAAAAAATCGGTCGGAAGAATATGATAAAATGGAGATATTTTTCGCAAGGGACAGAGTCCCTTCGTAGTCATTAGACTATAGTTACTTTTGTGTATTTACTTGTGTCATTTATTATACTGTAAACCGCTTTTCTTTTTGTATGAGATGCATAAGGAGCTTTTTGGATGTTTCGTTAACTGTATATGTTATATATCGTCCATTATTTTTTTTTCTATTGTACATATTCATATTATACAGAGACATGTATATCAATCTATTAAGTTTATACGTTTTGTACTATGTGCAAATATTAACATTTATAAGGATACAGACGATCCTTGGCTTCGGTCGTTTCACGATTGTCCAATGAATTTCGTGTGCGAACCCCTTGCTATGACGGTACCGTCGCTCTTTTTCGTTAATTCTACAGCGAGAAAGGCCAAGTTACGTCCGGCCTTTATCTTTTTTGAGTCTATCCTCAAGACTTCACCGAGTCGAGCACCTTTGAGAAAACTGCAAGAGACAAGCAGGATTTAAGCGTATGATTTTTCCAAGATCTGGGACTATGTACAAAAATTGAAGAATTGACAAAATTAAAGAAACAAAGTATTTTAATAATTTTCCCATGAACTGAGCAATAATACAGTCCTAACGATATGGATAAAATTAATACTGCAAATCATTTCTTATCATCGAAACAAGCATTCTCTTTGTGAGTTTACAATTATTTAGCTTTTTTAATAATTTATTACTTTGATCCTCTTAAATGAGTGATTCCACGTAAAACCAGCAGGTCAAAAAAAAATCCATGTCTCCGATCATACTCTCGATATTTTCCTGTGTTCTCTATCATGAGAAAACATTGCTGTTAAATCGCTAGCCCAAAATAAAATTATTTGTACGAGTTATGATTCTTTGAAAATTGCGTTCTTTTAACGACTCGAAAAACAACTTTTTTGCTTTTGCGTATAACTCCGCTGGACTTTGGAATTCGGGAATTTAACTTCGAGAAATCAAAACTGTATTCGAAACCCTTTAAAATTAGCACAAACTAACATCGTTTGGTGCATTTATGACGCCACAATCGTAAAACTACGTTTTTTCGAAAATCAAGAATAACTGAAAAACCTCATTTTTAAAAGATCTGAAAAAATCATATTAAATTTTTACGACAAAAAATCTATATTTCTATGGAATTTGGACTAGTTTTGACCAATAAATTTTGAATTATTGATCAATTTCATCTTTTAGAAATGTTTCAGCTATTTTGGAACATTCAGGTGTTGACTTTAGGTTTTCTAAGAATTTCGTCAATAAAATCGATAGTCATTGTTTCAAAAAATTTTAAAACAATTTATTTACAATTCTTCGAAATTCATCTCCATCAAATGATGATAATTTTTACGAATAATTGCTTCTTCTGCAACTTTAGGTCTAAAGTTGCGATTGTTTAAATTGTTAAAAATTATAAAACAATTTATTTACAATTCTACCATTAGAATAAAGATGGATCTCGATGAATTGTAAATAAATTGTTTTATAATTTTTTGAAACAATGACTATCGATTTTATTGACGAAATTCCCAGAAAACCTAAAGTCAAAACCTGAATGTCCCAAATTTCTGAATTTTCTAAAAGATGAAATTGATCAATAATTCAAAATCTATTGGTCAAAACTAGTTCAAACTCCATAAAAATATAGATTTTTTTGTCGTAAAAATTTATTATGATTTTTAAAGATAAAAAAAAATGAGGTTTTTCAGTTATCCTTGATTTTCGAAAAAAACGTAGTTTTACGATTGTGGCGTCAGAAATGCACCAAATAAGGTCAATTTGTGCTTATTTTGAAGGGTTTTGAATACAGTTTCGATTTCTCGAAGTGAAATTCTCGAATTCCAAAATCCGGCGGAGTTATACACAAAGGCAAAAAAGTTGTTTTTTGAGTCGTTAAAAGTACGCAATTTTTAAAAAATCATAACTAGTACAAATAATTTTATATCGGTCTAGCGATTTAACAGCAATGTTTTCTCATGATAGAGAACACAGCAAAATATCGACAGTATGATCGGAGACATTGATTTTTTTGACCTGCTGTTTTGACGTGGAATCACTCAAATGGAACGTCAGATGGCGCAATCGATGATAATGAACAATTTCTTATCAACGAAACACGTAATCTGAATGAGTTTACAGCTATTGAGCTTTTTGAATGATTTATTATCTAAACACTTTAATCGAACGTGACTCGGCACAATATGATAGAGGTTGATCTTGCAAAGGACACTGATTGGTCCGTTCAAATTTGTAAGTCATTTTTAAAGTATACATGTGAAAATTATAGTCTGAAAACAATAGATTTTTGGAATAATGGAATAATTTTCTCACGTCACATGAAGATCGATCGAGACTCCTGGACTTCCTGAACCAGTTGATGTTAATGCGTAAGAAGATACGCAGTCGATAAGGGTCGAAGTACAACCACCGTGTAAACTTCCACCTGCATTTAAGTGTTCCTCGCCGACTGTAAATTCAGCTATACAGCTACCGTCATCTACGGATATAAATTCTACCTGTGAATGGAAAATGAATTTTTTTCAATTCGAAAAAAAATACAATTGCACAAAAAATCATGGTACATGATCACAATGTAATATACTTACATTTTTCATACACTGACCATAATGTTTTTGTTTCAGCATTCTACTACACACCGCTTTTACGAGCTCCAATGCCTTTGAGTTGGACATTTTTTTTCTAATACTACAAATCGTTTTTTTTTAATAATACTGCAAATAATTTTTTTTCTGTTAAGTCGCTCACAATGTAAGCACGTGCGATCCGCGGTGACAGAAGCGGAGCGAAGCAGTATCACGTCAAAGACTATCGACGGCGGTCGATGAATGAATGAGACGTTTGGATTGTTGAATCGAGACTCATGAAGGACACAAAAGAAAAACGCTGTGTAATGCACACACAGCGAAGATTACGACTACGTTACGTCATGTTATAATATATGCTAAATGTTGGCATGAATATATAAAATGCGTTAGTGTTGATCGCATTTTAGGATAAAAATAAACCCGGCAAATGTGAATATAAGTGGAGGGGGGGGGATAAGTACATTATGTAAAGGGCGGGAATTTCAAATCGCAGAATTCACGAAAAACCGAACTTTGGTAAAAAGATTTATTTACACGTAAATCCTCCGAATCCTTAACTCCGTAGAAAAAAATGATTAATAAACCGTATTAGTATTGTCGAGAAAAATCTTAAAGATGGGTCATTCCATGTCAAATCGACCAATTGTTCCAATCAACCCCTTTCAATTTCGATGCAATTTCGTCAGAAGTTTTATTTTATCGTAAAACAAAGTCCTATACCGAAGGAAAAAAATTAAAAAATTTGGTTCCAAAGTTATGCGAAATTCATAATTTTACTATTTTTTCAATTGTTCAAGTTTATTTTTTAAATATCTCGAAATCTATTATAGTTACAAAAAAATCGTTTCAGGTTCGTCTTAAAGAGTTTGAGGCTTCAAAAAAAAAAATACTACGAAAAAATTTTTTGAAAAATGATGAATGTAGGGAATTTTGAATTTGTTTAAATCGTAAAAAACCACGATCAACATTACATTTTTGGTTCAATTTTGTTTACATAACACCTTATACTGATCTTAAAAGGTCCTGAAATTTTCGGAAAAGTGTTTTTTTTTCAAAAATATGAATTTTGAGTTTTGGTATAAAAAAAAATTTTGTTTACCTTTAAGTTAAGTAAAGTTGAGCAATCATGTAGTTTTGTAAATTTAAACAGTAAGAATGTCAATTAATGACATAAGAATTTCATTTTTGTTTCTTGTTTTACTTTTTTATGTCATTAATTGAAATTTTTACTGCTCAAAATTACAAAATTACATGATTGCTCAACTTTACTCAACTTACAGGTAAAAAAAAATGTTGTTTACCAAAATTACAAAATTAATATTTTTGAAAAGAAACACTTTTCTGAAAATTTCAGGATCTTTAAATATCAGTACAAGGTATTATATAACAAAAATTAAACCAAAAATTTAATGTTGATCGTTAATTTACACGATTTTAAAAAATTCAAAATTCTTCAAATTCATCATTTTTCAATTTTTTTTCCGGAATACTTTTTTTCGCAACCCCAAGTATACTCTTTAAAACGAACCAGTGTGATCGGCAAAAAAAATCTATCTATTTTTATTATCCAATTTTTTTGAAAAATTAATAATTAGCAACAAAAATATAACTAATTTTTTTTTAACATTAGCGGAACATATTACTAATTTTTCTAAAAATTAGTAATTAGTGACAAAATATTACTAATTTTCCTAATAAATAAGTAATTAGTGACATAACATTTCAAATTTTTCAAAAAAAATGAGTAATTAACGATAAAATATTACGAATTTTTTCCAAGAATTAGTAATTAGCAAGAAAGATATTACTAAATAACCAAAAAAATCAATAATTTGTGGAGAAATGTTGTATTAATTTCGGAAAAAATAATAAATAAAATAAAAATTACTAATGTATTTTTTAATAGGTACTGATTATATATTCGTATTAATAATAGCTTATGTGATATCGTATGACATTCGATACAATAAATACTAATGTGTGAAATATTCAAAAGATCTAGTTATTATAAAAAATAAAACAACTTTTTGAATAGAGTTGCTTGGGCTTATGACCATTACTCAATCCGTATATACAAGTACATAAATATACACAATACTTTTCTACAAATTAATGTTTTTTAAAAATTAATTAGTAATATTTTTTGACTAATTATTAATTTTTCGAAAAAATGATTAATAAAATCAACATCATTGACGAAAAAATCGATACTGCCGATCACTGAAACGAACCCAGAACGATTTTTTCGTAACTATAATAGTTTTCAAGATATTTAAAAAATCAACTTGAAAAAAAGAAAAAATGGTGAAATTTTGAATTTTACATAACTTTCAAAACAAAATTTTTTAATTTTTTTTCTTCGGTAGAAGCTCGTTTTATGATAAAAGAAAACTTCTGACCAAATTTCATCGAAATTGGAAGGGCGCGATTCCTCCAACTATAATGATCAATTTACATGGAATGACCCAGGTATGAAAATTAACGAAAAATCAAACTTTAGTAGCAAAATTATAATTTTCCCTCAGGATTCAATTGGTAATCCTTGATTGTTCAAAAGATGTTCTCGCGGGTCGTCCAGACATTTTGGTCCATCGCCAACACGAGTGTGAATGATGTATTTCAAAAATCCGGTGTTTTGCACAAGGAAATCCAAGCGTTCGACGAGATTCTTGGATGGTGCGGAAGCGGAAATTGTTTCTCCGCGAAGATATTCCATCCCCGAGCTCGGATTCGGCGGTAGAAAATGATTCAGCACACCGAGAAATTCGGACACGTCCTTTTCCAAGAGATACAAAACGGTATTGGGCCCGGCGTCATTCGTGTAAGCTATTCTCGTCGTTCCCATCGCTGAATTATAAGAATGTACGAGATCCACGATAATTTTCGTCACATCATTGAGATAATGACACGGTGGATAAGTATCGATTGTAATTGCGTGAAACTGGTTCGAATCCTTGATCGTTAATTCGGCAAATTTTTCAAAATTCTTGTTCAGTATCGCTTGTTGCATTTCTTCGATGCGTTTTGGGACCAAATGCTCTGCTCGATATTTTGAAAATTCCGAGGTCTCCACTGCTCTTTTCATGCCAACAGCGCTGGATGTTTTTTTCCTGCTGTCGGTCACCACCAGCACCAATATTCTCATTTCTGGCCAGTGCGAAGCTGGTGCTATTTGCCTCGCTATACTGTCATTGCCATTAGGTTCCTTTCCCATGTACCATCTTACAAAACCACCCAAAGTACTTCGGCAGGCCGACCCAGATCCAATTCTAGCGATCGTGCTAATGTCACCCTGAAAAACATTACATCAGTTGATTTTTCAATTTCTCCTCACTAAAAAGCGAATATTATTGTGCCTGAAGAGTATACCTCAAATTTGTACAATTTTGCTAGTGCCACGCTCAAGCATGCGTAACCAGCGGCACTCGAGGCAAGACCAGCGGCGGTTGGAAAATTATTCTTCGAGCAAATATGCAATTTCCAACGCTCCATTTCCGGCGAAAGGTGAGCCCGTTTTTTTACTGCAAAAGATTCAAGATATTTTTAAAATTCGTCGCGATCAAAATAACAAAACGATCCACGCTCGGTTTTGGATTATTTTTGATTACAAAAACTATAAATTAATATTTGTAGTTTTTTTCGTGATGGGAAGAAATCTTATTCAAAGAACATTGACTCACTTTCTTGCAGACAATTTTGCAATCTCTTATTGCTCATGGATTCTTCTCTGAAAAGGTAAAAAAATACTCTTGTGGATTACCAACTCAGTTGTTATCAAAAAATTATTGAAAATTATGCTTTCATACCGGCCGTTTAGCCAAATGCGATTGGTCTCGAAGTCCGGACTGGCCATCACTGTAGTTTTAGCGCAGAGCTGGAAAAAAAAATTTTTTCAAAGAAAGCTGTAAATCAGAATATTTTTTACGATAAATAATCGTTATTATTACCTGTTCGACATCGAGAGATGCGCTAATCGAATCATTTATGGGAAGAATAAGTTCCTCGTCCCTCTTTCCCCCTGAAAAACAACAATTTTTTGTTATTTCTAATTTAAATTTCGAAAATTTATGGGCTTCGAAATTTGTAAAGAAGAAAGGTAACACGAGGTCAATGAAGAATTGTGATTATTCAATGGCACGACAATGGTCGAAGTTTATATGGGGCGTTCCATCCCAAATCGAAGTTTGAATTTTTTTTTTTTTAAATTTCTTAAAATTTTTTATATTTTTTAGTACTTATCAAAAGACCCTTCTTGATAAATTTTGAGATTTTTTTAATTACCCGTTCACAAGATATCGAATTTTAAAAAAACCGTTTTTTTGTCATAATTTCTTTAATAATGGTCCAAATTAAGTGGTTTTTTTCAACATTTTTGCTTTTTATAGCCTTTCCACAGAAAATTCGATGTGTTTTTGAATAATTTTTTTAAGTTTTGAACTTTGAATCGTGTTTTTAAAAGTGAGTGCTTATTTTGATTTTTGTTGAAATTTTTTTATTTCAAACCTCTATCTATTCAACATTTTTCAAGACCAGTTCAGTCGTGGGGCCCTCCATAATTACTTTTATTTTTTTCGATTTTGGAAAAAAAAAATTCTATAAATCATTATGAATATCAATTTTTGTTACTGTATACTGTCTTTTTTTCCATTATTTAGAAGTTATTTTGACACTTTTTTATTGTAAACAGTTTATTAAAATTCATACCTAATCGTTACGTCTGTTTATGAACAATAATAACAACAGTTTTTATTTATTCACGTATTCTTTTGAAAGTTTTACATATACGATTATTTTCTGAATTAGAATATTTTTTTGCCAATACGTTTCTGTTGTTCATTGGAATAATTGAATAAAATTTTGGTGTTCTTGAGATGTTGTTATTAATTTGCTCATCGATTAATTATTAATTATTAATTATTAATTTTAAAAACCTGTTAGCAATAAAAGAAGTGTCAAAATTAATTCAAAATGATTAAAAGATACTATACAGTAACAAAAATTGATATTCATAATAATTTATAGAATTTTTTTTTTTTCAATCGAAAAAAAAAGTTATTATGGAGGGTCCTCGACCAGACTGGTCTTAAAAGTTACTAAATAGATAGAAGTTTAAAATAAACAAATTATAAAAAAATCAAAATGTGCACTCACTTTTCAAAACACGGTTCAAAGTTTGAAACTCAAAAAACTTATTCAAAAACACATCGAATATATTTTTTGTATTTTTTTTTAAAGCCATAAAAAACCAAAATTAAAAAAAAAACATTTAATTTGGACCATTATTAAAGAAGTTATGACCAAAAAACCGGAAAAGAGCGGTTTAAAAAAAAATTTAATATCTTGTGAACGGGTAACTAAAAAAATATCCAAATTTAACAGGAAGGGTCTTTTGATGGGTACTAAAAAATATTTAAAAAATGAGGAAATAAAAAAAAATTCAAACTGTCCAATTTTTGAATGGAACGCCCCATATATTCTTCACCTACATAATAATAACTTGAATATCTTGCAAAAAACGTAACCCTGTGAAATTATCTTTTCTCGCGAGTTTGAGCGCGCGAAGTGCGTGATATTCAAAACTAGATCAGTAAAAAGGCGCCAAAAGTTTGTGTAATTTAATTGTGATCATGAAATCGAGTTTCAACCAAATTCATGAAAAGATTGTATAACTTTAATATTTTTATCCAGAAAAGAGTTTGAAAAATTGATTTTTTCGACCCCTTAAAAGAGTAATTACATTATCATATAATTGTAGAATTATGCAATTACGTACAATACTTGATGACCGCGATATTGACCGGTGCGATGCAAGTGATGAGACTCATCGTTGAATTTTTCAGTGTAAAGGAAGAAAAAAAAGCAGAACGAGGCGTCAATGTCAGTTATTCGCGTGCGTGTGCCGCTAACGGTCCTCGATGAATATCATGTCTGTGAGGACGAAAGTAGAAACGGTAGAAACCGTTGCCCAAGCGTTCAGTAGAATTGTGGAACGTGTGCCACGTTATTCCATCGGAGAGATTTTGCTTCAAGTGTTTACTCGAAAGTTTTCGTTGGATGGTGGCGGCCTCTGCCAAGTGTTCGTGGAAGCTTCCATTATCGGCCGAGCTGAGTTCGAAAAAACGGAAGTATTCGAATTTCGTTATTTTTCCTGTAATATATTAACAATTTGAATTATTTAAGATATTTCAGCTTGCAAATTTCGGAGATAAGAGAGGAGGAATTATATTTTTTGCACATTTAAAATCAGAATTACAAAAAGGTTTTATTTAAAATAGGAAAAAAATAGTTTTGGAGTGTGTCAACAAAGCCCTTCTTAGGTCGCGTTTACGTTTTTTGTTGTTGATTTTTCGATAAAAAACAAATTAGATTTCCATTCCTCTAATCCAGAGTGTAAATCAGTTTCGCTTTTCGCCGGAAAATCGACGATTTTGAAAAAAAAACACGTGGTTCCTCGTTCTTCCGTTTTCCCGCGCTTTTGACTGCGAGCGAGATAAAAACTAAAACATATTTTTCTCGAAAATGATTTTGCCTCACACAAAAATAATAATGCGGTATTTTGAACCCTTCAATTAATTTGTTTGAATTTCATCGAGCCTTCTACAAGAAAAATTTGTTAAAAAATGTTAGGTTATGTTGACTCTTATCCTTCGCAGAACTTAGTGCGAAAAAACCAACGCGCTTATGTTTACAAAAAATTTAATTCAAAACTTTAGTCTCTATTTTCCGTTCTCGTAATTTCGATAGCTCCAATAAAACACAAAAAACCCTCGAACTTTACAACCCTTAATTCTCTGATAATGATCAACGTTAACTTGATTCGCGATTTTGCGGAGCAACTTTGAATAGACTTTTTATTATTGTACATGCAATATCGACCGCGTCTCAGTTCATCGAATAATCCGCGAGATGTCGCGCGTGACGGTTTTTTTTCCTTACGCGCGTGTGGGGAGAGTTGCGCGAGTTGAACATTCTCGCATAAAAAAAGGCTCTCTTGAAAACCGAGAGATTGTCCGTGAAGAGTGTCTATAGCGCGGTTTCGGAGCAGCCGGTTTTCTCAGTCCGTCGCCGGTTTTGCTCCCGACGGGGATGCTCTGTCGTATATAATAATCAATCAAAGTTGCTCCACCGAGAGAGCCCCTCTATTATTTTCTCTCGTACACAAAACGAAGCAAGAAAACCTGTCACACGTCATCATCCCTCGTACTGCCCAAAGAGGTCCTGAAACGCCAAAATCCGCGCATATAATCTTGCGCCTAAAGTTTCAAAAACATTTTTCAAAAACTTCAGTGTACGCACGAATTTCGGATAAAGACAAAAGTGTGCTCTGAATGAGAAGGGAAAAAAGGCTCTTGCCACGCGTTAGGAAAAAATTTCTCCTCAATGAAACGCGAGAGTCTCGAGGAATGAGAAAAGGGGAAGGCGTTAAAAAAAACGGGATAAAGGGGATATTCGACCCTCGGAGAGCTCCTTCCGAAACGCTCTGAGCGGGTTCGGTGCCCCCTGTTTCTCGGGGCCGTTCAACCTGCGCCTTTACGGAGAATGTGCCGAGCGCGTTGAGAAGAAGAATAAAAAAAAACTGAGCGTTACGAACAACAGCGGATCAGCAAAGGAGACGACCTCGGGTCTTCGCGAGAGGAGCTATAACTCGTTGAGGGTGATGCAGAAGAACTCTTGCTAGTTCTCCCCGCGCGCGCGAGAGAGAGAGAGGGAAGACTCTCCTCCGATCTCCTTTGTGCCTCTTTCTCCCCCACTCTTATCTGTAACTCGCGTTAAAAATCCCTTGCAGAGACATATACATATATATGTGTGTTTAAAGGTGAATCCTTGTCATTGCATCCTCAAAAGCACGAGGATAAAATCCGGCTTCTCCCTCAGAGGAGCGGGGAGAGTTTTTACCGACCGAACGAGTCGCGTCCACTGTCATTTCGTTTCCGAGAAGGAAAAGAGAGAGAAAGAGCAAGGCCTCGTTTTTCCCTCGTATCCGAGCTGTAACTTCAGTGTTTTGAGAGTGCTCTCACAACGATCTCGCGTATATTTGTGACTCGTGTGTTTTTCTCGACCGCGTGTTTGTGCGACAAAAGGCCTGGGTTATGGGCTATGCTCGACACTACGAAAATCGTGTACGATTACTCGCGGGACTACGTGAATGTGTAGGTAATATATATGTATTTAGATCTATATATAAAATGCGCGAAACAAACGCGACGTTTTCCGGCTGAGGACGACCACCCGCCAATCTTTAAGCTGTTCTCACAATGCTTTTTCTTTCTCACAAAGGCGAGATTTTGCGCTTTTTCATTTTTGAGTTTTGTTTTCGTGCTTTTTTTCATGATAGTACGTTCAAAATGTTCCAAAAGGTCGAGAAATCGTTATGCTGAAGTTTGCATCGTTGTACAACGGAAATAGTCTTGTTTTTAATCAAATTCATTCTTCCTGAGAAATTTTGGAAGCAAAAAAAAGGTTCAATCGTATTTTGGAGTCTTTGAAGGAGTTGGGATTTTAGATGTGCCCAATCAAAACGCAAATCTCTCTAAAAATGAGTTTAAAAAAATTGTTTTCGTTGTATCGCAACGATGGAAAGTTCAAAATCATGGGATATCTTGGAAGAAATACCTTGTGTTCGTTTTGACCTTGAAACTTTGGTACACAAGTCGACCATCTGACTCCCTTCACTCAGCGCTGATTTTATGGGAATTTTATGTGCATTTTTACCAAATCCAACATTTCTCTACCAACATTATGCGCAAAAGTCTTTTTCCAAAAAATTTGGTGGCAACATTTTTTTGCATAAATTTTGCAGAAAAATGTTGCAAATTAATTGTGTGAAATAATTTTGTCTAACAAATATTGCAAAATAATTTTTATGCAAAAAATTTTGCGAAACATTTTTTTTGCAAAAATTATGCGAAACTAGATATGAATTACTAACCTAGTTATTTAAGATCATAAATACATAAAAGTAAAAAATAAATAAACGAAATTTTTTTTTTAACAAGCTTTTATTAGTTGTTAATAAAAAATAACTAAAAAATTAAAAATAATTTTATTCCGATTGGAAATAAGTTTTTAAATAAAAGCGTGTTACATTTTAACAGAAGAGGAAAAAAAGAGGGTGTAACACGCTTTTATTTGAAAACTTATTTCCAATCGGAATAAAATTATTTTTAATTTTTTAGTTATTTTTTATTACCAACTAATAAAAGCTTGTTTAAATTTTTTTTTATCTGATAGAAATTGTGTTGAAGTTTCCATTGTTCGAACGCGACGGTTTATTTTTCATTTTTTAATGAAATTTTATAAAGTTTATTTTTTAATAAAATTCGTTCTTCATGAGTGTTTACACTAGAAAATCGTTCAAATATATTTCGTGTTCTTTATTGAGGACTTGGGATGCAATGCATAAGCAAAGCATAAATCTCACTAAAAATTAATTTACAAAAAAGTATTTTTGTTGTATTGGAACGATGCAAACTTCAATGTCGTTGATAGAATCAATGTGGAAAGAATCAATTGAGGGATTCGACGCTTATAAAATTTTAAAATTTTCGTAAACGGCTGAACAAATCATGAAAAGTGGAAATTCGATTCCTGATTTCCTCACTTGGTTCGTTGAACTTCCTTAATAAGGAACCTTGATTGAACATCGAAAAACGAGCTTGTTGAAGGATAGAAAATAATGAGGAAGCCATGGGCAAATTTATAACTTGCACGATCTTTTTTTCAATTTATCGTCTGTCCTTTTTCATAGATTAACTTAGGATCGTAGAAAAAGCGAAAAATGTATTCGTCGGCAGAACAATTTTGAGACTTTGTCAAGACTTTGAAAATAATTATTGAAATATCGGTAATTTTTTTAAATTATTATTTATCAAGAATTTGCGAGCTCTTTTAATTTTCCATTAAATAAATACTTTTTCTGATTTTTTGTTCAATTAAACGTTCCCGAATAGTCTCTCGAATTTAGAAATGGAAGTTATTATTTATAGTTTATACTGCAATATGTGACCTTTTGTCCAAAAATACAGTCGTAGACTAATTTACCATAGAATCAGCTGTTTTACTCCATTTTTTAATAACGTTTATTCTCAATCATTTTTTTTCAAGAACAATCGATAATTTTTGTTCAATTTCATTGATCCTGGACTTCCAACATTTTTCGCAATATTCTTGATCAATTAACAAATTGTGTAACTTTTAATTAAGAATCATCAATAACATTCTGATAGATAAATGAATGGAGAATATTTCGAATAATAATGACATCTGAATTAAAAAAAAAAACAAGCGAAAATTGGACATAATTTTTAAAAACTAAGTGAAACTAAACAAAAATACTCCGTCAAAATTTATGGTAAAATAATCAATATTTTTTCTTTATCAAGGCTGCAGATTGCGGTTCAATAACCATTCGTTATTGGCGATTAATCCATAAATACTTGTAGAAACGAATTTCATAATTTAACACTGATTTTACTGTTGTGAAGCGTTCCTTAATCTCGTTCACGACAACGAAAGCGTTCTTTGTCGTCCAATGCAGTGCAGAAATACATGTGATACGTTTCTGAACACGTGGAGGAGATAAAATTATATCTTTATTTATAAATTTATAAAAAAACGTCAAGAAATCTTTCAATGCATTTTTTAATTTTTTCAATCCTTTTATCGCATATGAATTCCACTATCATGTAAAATGGGGCTAATCTTACAATGTAAATTCTACACGAATTAGATGCTTACAGGATAAAATAATTTTTTTAAACACTTTTCTAATTTTTTTTCCTTTACACTTGATTTTCTGTGGGACGAGCTCGATCTTTCCAAGCGAATTTCGCACGAATTTGCAATATTTTGCAATGGTTTTTTTTCTCTTCATTATCGGGATATCGATCGTACTTTCTTCTTCGCGAAGATTTTATTTCTGCAATAGAGAGAGAGAGAGCGAGAGAGAGAAAGAGAGGGAGAGAGAGAGAGAGAGAGAGAGAGAGAGAGAGAGAGAGAGAGAGAGAGAGAGAGAGAGAGAGAGAGAGAGAGAGAGAGAGAGAGAGAGAGAGAGAGAGAATGGCTGCAATAATGAGACGATATGACGAAAGACTATGTACAAGAGATTTTATGTATTCAAGAATTTCTGTACCACCGAGAGAGGTGAATGTCTCTGCGAAATTTTCCTCGCGCTTGTTGCAAATATAAGTACAGAGATACTGGTTTTATTGAAAGAAAAAAAAAATATATTCTCGAACGTTGTGCGCTTTATGTAAACCACCAGCGTTCCGCACTAGTGGAATCAGTGCAATTTTTTTTTCTCAATCCTCGTTTCAAAACAATTATTATGCGGTGAACAAAATGACCGTCAAAATTAAATGATAATTATCTCTTGAATGGTAACGTGTTTTTCGGCACCTTTAAGGATCTTGAGTCCCTATGAAATGTTTTAATGTTAATTGTTCAATAAATAGCTTCTTAATCGTCGTGAATTTTTTACACGACCTCCTGAATACTTCATGTAAAAACATATTAAATTTTCAGAATTCTATCATCATTACTTCAACCTCCTTAAGGGTTAAAATGAAAAATGATGAGAAAATTCTGAAAACTTGGTATGTTTTTGTATGAAGTATTTAAGAGGTCGTGTAAAAATTTCACGACGATTAGGAAACTCGCTATTAAAATATTAACATTTTTTAAACAAATAAAAAAAATATTTATCAATAAACTTCGTTTTGTTTCCGTTGCTTTCAATATAGTGTAGATATTTAAAAATTAAGATGTCAAAAAAAAACTTATCGCAAAGTTATATCAGTTTCCATAAGACTAAATTTAATTTAATTTGTTAATGTTAATTGTTCGATAACGAGCTTCCTAATCGTCGTGAAATTTGTACACCTCTTAAATAATTCATCCAAAAACATACCAAATTTTCAGAATTTTCTCATAATTTGCGATTTGGGACTTAACATAGTTAAATGGTAACGAGGGGTCACTCGTGGCTGGCGCTTTAAAAAGTGCTCTAAAGTGCTCTAAAAAATTCCGCAAAATTTATGAAATCTCATCAACTATCCTGGAACAAGGATCAATCACTATATTGCCGATTTGATCATTTGTTTAAACAATATAATCAAATAAACAAAGGAAAACGTGAAGAATGCACCATTTTGATCAAAAAATCATAACTTTCGATGTAATTAATATTTTTTTAAATTTCAAACGGGAAATTGAAGCATGGGAATGGTACTTTGAGGAAAAAAATATTGAGATTCTTTATGAATAAAAGAAATGCTTAAGTTTTGAGCATAAATATTGAGTTTTTTCAAAGTACGTAAAGAGGTTCAATTTCCTATAAAATAGACATTGTCTTATTTTTTTACTCAATTTTATTAATCCGAGTGACATCAATTATCAAAGTTCTCTCAAAAATGAAAGGAATATAAAAATATAAAAAATTGGCAATGCTGAGGCAATGCTGTGTTCTAAAAAAACATAATAAAATTCAAATTTCCATTAAAATTCGCGTTAGTAAACTTTTGTTTAACTTTCAATCAATTTATAGTCGATAAACATCGAAATTTGGAGAAAAAATTTCAGGAATGCGAGGTTCCATTAAAATTTATGTTAAAAAACTTTCAGGCAAGTTGAATTTATCGATTCATAATTTAAAAAAACATCGATTCATGATAAAAAAAACATCAGAATTTGGAAAAAACAATTTTACTGACCTTACACTTTCAGTCAACGCGAATGGTAAGGGGGGTCACTGGTGACCCACCGGTGTTTTCATCTGGCAATGTTGAATTCAAATCACAAATATTACAAACTAACAAAAACAAGAGAAACACAGTTTTCTGTGGTTTTTTTAGTTCCAACCCCAGAATCAAATAATTATTTTCATCTCACCTATTTAATTATCATTGTAGATGATAAAATGAGTTCGTTAAAATTTTGATTTTCTAAAAATTCCACCCAACGAATATTTATAATTGTTATTTAATCCAAAGCTTCCAAAGTTTGCATGGTTGCAAAGCAACGAAAAAATTTTTTGAAAATTCATTTTCAGTGAGATTCATGCTTGTGCATTTTGCATCCCAAATCTTTAGGAAATACCACAAAATATATTTCAGTGCTTTTTTAGTCTGAACACTTTTTAGGAAAAATGAAATTGATGAAAAATAAACTTAATAGAATATATTTTTATTAAAACATAAAAAATAAACGTTTGCATTTAATCGATGGAAACTCCAGGTAATTGCTATTAAAATTGGCTACTTTCTACACGTATCCGTTGCACTGAAGTCATGATAATCAATGTTTTTCATTGCAATTTTGAAAAAATATTCGAGATTTCATTGAGGAAGGACTGTGGAGAGAAACTATGGAAATTCTGTCGAATTTTCACGATTATTGATTATCTTGTTTTCCAGACATTAAAAGTGAAAGAAAGTACCTAACAAGTCCGTGAGAGGCGCGCAAGTCTTTTTGCATGCATGCTCACTGCGTACCAACGCGCTTCTTACATGCATTTCCGCTTATTCTACGCGCCATAACTATTTTTCTAGCTAGGCACATGCTGCATGCACTAAAAAGCGAACTACTGGCATTGCACATAACATTTATTGCCAAGGACTCGCGTGACCGCGAGTCGGAGAATTCCCCTTAACTTTAACACTCCTATATATGTACACAACTTTTTTTTACAATACTTCTTTGATTTTTATCATGAATACATTTCTTTTCGATAAAAACTCTCAGTACCTTGAAATCAACGGTAAATTTTCTATGAAGTAAGATGCTGAAACTTGAAAAAAAAAACTTTCCAGCCTCTCAAAATATCAAAATTTTTATAAATTTTCAACAGACATTTTTTTTGTTTTTCCTTTAGAAAGAATTTTGTTTGTTGTAAAGAATAAATTTCTTTCTAATAAAAAATCCGAGTGATTTAAAATCACCAGTGAATTTCGAATAAAATATCTTTAAGTTGAAATAAAAAATTGATTAATTCTTTGTCAGTTTTTCGAAAACTGAAATTTCAATAATTCAAGTGGTTACAGCTGTAAACGTCGTGAATAAACTTGGGGATTGCTGTTTTGTTTATCCTCAAAACCGCAACATTTTTGGAAAATTGGTAATGTTGAAGTGTTAATAATAAATTTTTGAAATTCAAAGTCAACCTTCCTTTAAGAACAGTAAAAGATATTTCAACGATTTTCTATAGTCTGAAAAATTACTTTTGAAGAATGAATTTCATTCAAGAATAAACAATTTCCGGTTCATTCAAACAATGCACACTTCAACATCATGAAATTTTTGTTAAAAAACTTTGTTTGAATTTGCGGACATAGAAACGATTTTCAAAAATATATATATTGGGCGTTCCATTCCAAATCGGACAGTTTGAAAAACTTTTTTTTTTATTTCCTCAATTTTTTTATAGTTTTCCGTACCCATCAATAGACCCTTCCTGTTAGATTTTGAGATTTTTTTTTTATTACCCGTTCAAAAGATATTAAATTACCAATAAAACCGCTATTTTTTGGTATTTTGGTCATAACTTCTTTGATAATGATCCAAATTAAAAGTTTTTTTTTCAACATTTTTGTTTTTTATGGCCTTTTTAGAAAAAAAATACAACAAAAACATTCGACGAGTTTTTTTAGTTTTAAACTTTAAATCGCGTTTTCAAAACCGAGTGTCATTTTTGATTTTTTTTTAAATTTGTTGCTTTAAACATCTATCTGTTCAACAATTTTTAAGACCAGTCCGATCGTAGGATTTCCATAACTACTATTTTTTTCGATTTTTGAAGATTAAATTTTTTTTTTAAATAAATTATTATGAATACTAATTTTTGTTACTGTATAGTATTTGTTTTTAATATTTAGAATTTATTTTGACACTTTTGTATTGTTAACAGGTTCTTAAAATTAATAATTAATCGTTCAGTATGTTTATGAACAATAATAACAACAGTTTTTATTTGTTCACGTATTTTTTTTTAAACCTTATATACGATTATTTCCTGAATTAGAATATTCCTTTGCCAATACGTTTCCGTTGCTCATTGGAATAATTGAATGAAATTTTTGTGTCCCCCTGTGATTGACTTCGCAGTATTGTATCGCAAATAAAATCTTTCTTTTGCATCTAAATTTTTCTCAGGTGAAAATTTGACAGCAATATTACAGATTAATAGACAGATTAATTATTAATTTTGAAAATCTGTTAACAATGAAAAAATGTCAAAATTAATTCAAAATGATTTAAAAAAATACTATACAGTAACAAAAATTGGTATTCATAATAATTTATGAAAAAAAAAATTGATTTTCAAAGAAACAAAAATAGTAGCTATTGAAATTCCACAATCGGACTAGTCTCAAAAATTGTTGAATAGATAGATGTTTTTTTTTTTTTAATTAAAAAAAAATGACACTTACTTTTAAAAGCGCGATTTAAAGTTTAAAACTAAAAAAAACTCATTCAAAAACGCGTCGAATATTTTTGTTGTATTTTTTTCTGAAAAGTCCATAAAAAACAAAAATTTTGAAAAAAAACTTTTAATTTGGGCCATTATTAAAGAAGTTATGATCAAAATACCAAAAAATAGCGGTTTTTTTAAATTAATTCAATATCTTTTGAATGGGTAATCAAAAAAATCTCAAAATTTAACGGGTAGAGTCTTTTGATGGGTACTAAAAAATATATAAAAAAATTGAGGAAATAAAAAAAAGTTTTTCAAACTGTCAGATTTGGGATGGAACGCCCCGTATAGTTGTACACACGTAATAAAATAAATTGCGCACGTGTAATAGAGACACACGTTTATTTGCAAACATTGTGAGAACCGCTTGAAGCTTTAGGTGCGCCCACTAATCACACAAAGGTGCGCATCCTCCGCATGGAATTTTCATGATAGCGTCGCGCGTCTCGTATGAAACGTGCCGCGCGTGTACGATACAAACGTGATCGGTCTTTCCGCCGGAACAGTGGAGCCTAAATTCTTTCGGTCCAAGAATTCTCTCATGCACAAAACCGTTTATCGAAAATTCCTAAAAAGATTTCCATCTTTCAGAGCTAATGGACCGAAAACCTTTTCAATAGCATGAAAACTGGTTAAAGTTTTTTCGTTCCCTTTTATATTTTCTATTTCTAGCTTTATAAAGTTAATGGATCGAGAAAAATAGTAAAATTAGAAAATTACATTCTATTGTTGCATTTTAATGGAAATTTTATCGTTCCTTTTATTTATTTATACTTTTTAAATTATATTAACAAAAAATTGTATTAAAAATGACAAAAAGGCAATATTGAATTTTTTTAAAATTAAACATTCTTCGTTGCATCCTTTTTCCTCGACAATTAGAGCTAATGGAATAGCAAGAAAACGATTTGAAATTTTTGAAATCCTTTTTTAAATTTTTGATTTCTAACTTTATAAAGTCAATGAATCGAGGAAAATACTACAATTTACAAATAAAATTATATTCAATTGTTGCATTTTAATCAAAATTATATCCCACAGTACCTCTATCATTTCTTTGATTGATTCATTTTTTCTTTTTAATTATATTAGTTCAGAACGCTACTTTCTCACAGGAAACTTGTATCAGAGATGACAAGTTAGCAGTGTGGCATTTTTTTTAATTTGACAATTCTTTGTTGCATCATTTTTTTTCTCGATAATTCGCATTTTTTAAGATAACGTAATTAATTTTTTTTCTCTCACATTGCAGCGAACGTAGGCGAGCGTAATTGGTTTAAGTTGGGCCAAGCATGCCCTCGAAGAAGCAGTACAACCTCGTGCACAATGACGAGTATGACACGCGAATACCGCTTCACAGCGATGAGGCTTTTCACCGTGGAATCGTGTTCCATGCAAAGGTAAAGAAAACGTACATTATATCCATCGTTTAAAAATAAAAAAAATATAAAAAAAACATTTAATGGAAAGAATATTTTAATCCCTAGAAACGCCGCGATGGTCCGACGCTGTCACTGCACCAGAGTTGTGAAAAGTAGTATTGAACAAGTTTTCCATTACAAATTACATAAGTAATGTGTAATGTATGCATGTCCATTACAAATGAAAATAGTAATGTGTAATGGATGCGCGTTCCATTACAATTAAAAAAAGTAATGTGTAATAGATGCATGTGCCATTACAAATAAAAAAGTGATGTGTAATGGATGCATATTACAAATAAAAAAAGTAATGTGTAATGGATGCATGTTCCATTACAAATGAAAATAGTTATGTGTAATGGATGCGCGTTCCATTACAAATAAAAAACGTAATGTGTAATGGATGCATGTTCCATTACAAATGAAAATAGTAATGTGTAATGGATGCGCGTTCCACTACAAATAAAAAAAAGAAATGTGTAATGGATGCGCGTTCCACTACAAATAAAAAAAAGAAATGTGTAATGGATGCATGTGCCATTACAAATAAAAAAAGTAATGTGTAATGGATGCACGTTCCATTACAAATTACAATTTAAAAAAAAAAGTAATTTGCAGTGGAGAATATTCCATTATAAATAGAAAAATTGCCATGCTCGTATTGGAAAATTGCAATTTGCTGTCTCATTATTTTATTTCGCTCACTAAAAGATCATCCACAGTTATCACAAATGATCCATAAAGTTAAAAAAAAAGAACATGCACATTATTTAGGAATTCAATAAAGCGACAAATTTTGTATCAATAACTTGTAATTTTGATTAGATTGCTTATAATTATGAGTAACAGCGTGTAAAAGCAAGTTCAATATAAAGTTGAATAATTTTTGGGGTTTACATTTTCATACTTCATATTTAACGATGAACTGTCTGTTTTTTTGTTTCTATTTTTTAACTTTATCGATCATTTGTGATAATTGTGGATGAACCTTTAGTGAGCGAAATAAAAAAATGAGACAGCAATGTGCAAGTTTATAATACGACTACGGCAATTTTTCTATTTGTAATGGAATATTCTCCACTGCAAATAACTTTTTTTTAAAACTGTAATTTGTAATGGAACGCGCGTACATTACACATTACTTTTTTATTTGAAATGGCACATGCATCCATTACACATTACTTTTACATTTGTAATAGAACACGCATCCATTACACATTACTTTTTTTATTTGTAATGGAACATGCATACATTACACATTACTTTTTTTATTTGTAATGGAACACGCATCCATTACACATTATTTTTTATTTGTAATGGCACATGTATCCATTACACATTACATTTTTTTATTTGTAATGGAACATGCATACATTACACATTACTCTTGTATTTTGTACACTTGTCCATTTCACATTATGCAGTGTAATGGGTAATAAATTCAGTAATGCATTAACAAAGTAATGCATTATTTACATTCTGCACTGCACATGGATTTCCGTTGTGCTTCCTCCTTTTGTCCTGTTCGTTAACTTTCTCGCTTACCCGCGCGTTACGGAATAACGTTGCAACGCTTTTTTTGTCGGTTCCCATTTTTTCCCGATGCGTCGATTACAACGAGGCATTTTGTTACGGTTTTATGAACGCACTTTGTGTTTTACGACGATAGCCCGTTGGCAGAGAGCAAGAAAATGAGCCATAATAGTTGCAACTATACATATATATATATGTAGTATGAACGATTCTTCAGAATAACGAAATGAGTTTTGGAGCAACACGGTCTAAAATTTCCTGGTAACGTCACGATAGATTCACAGAAATCGATAATTTTGAAGAAATATTTATTTGGATTTATTTTGTGATTTTTCAAATCCTGATAAATTCATTTGGTGCACTGCATTCTTGGTGGTTTTTCGATGCTGTTAATTCTGTCCTACAATTTAATCCTTTTTTAAAAATTATTAGTAAAATGAGAAAAAATAATTGACGAGAACGATTTACTGTGGAAAAATTTCAGTTCATAAAGTTCATGGAATAACGATTTGCAATAAATAAAAAAATTCGTTAAAAGATGAGATCTTTTTTTCACGATAAAGTCCGTTTTTAAATTTTATTAACTACATTCTCATTGTGAAGAAAGATAATTGTCAATTTTGAAGTGTTTTGATGTTTAGCGTTAAGGGATAAGATTAAAAATTAAAACAAAGTTTCTTTGCGTTTTGAAAAGAAAAATTAGAGTAAAAGGAGAATTGGACCATTCAATATTTGAAAAAAATGTACAACACTGATTCTGCAGCCAATAAATCCACGAATATATTTTTTACGCAGTTTCTCAGAAATACAATTTTACATTTTTAGTTCTATCTCGATGAATGAGAGTGCATTTCGCTTGTCAAATATATATAACAAATTCACTCGAGTCATGCTCTTTCTTTAGATTCTCAATCGAAGGTTGAGTTCAGTTAACGTCATAGCTCTGTTCTGTTTTCATAGACAAATGGTTCCAATTCCCACACAACCAATATAATCATAAATATTATTCGCCTGATTCGTAGACTGTCTATCGAGAAAGATAGCTTTCATCCAGATCGGATTAAAAATACGAATTTGACTGTACAAAAAAACTGCGCACAAAAATATGAACGTCGACTCCTCGGCGTAAACTCAATTGTTTTTCTGTAAAATCATTTTTTAATATTTTTTTCTATATTAAAGTACTAGTCTACTTTAGAAAGCAAAAAAAAATTTAACGTTTTTTTTTCTCAGCTCGTTCATCAGATGGGGCGATAAAACTGTTTTTACAACATTGTTTCATCCTTCTAAAGTACAACAAAAAATATTATTCTTTATTTTGATTCTTCGAATAATTTATAGCAGGCACTAAAGTCGAAAATGTCTTTTCGCATGGCCGACAGTTAAGCTCAGGATTGACAAGTGTGAAAAAAAAAATAAAAAAGAATTTTAAAGAGGAAGATTTTTTACACAACAATTTACCACCGCTAATGAAAAATCGATAAAAAAATGGCGCATATTTGAAATGAAAATGAACCATTGAATTTTTCACAATTTATTTCAAACATCCGCCATTTATTTTTTAATCGATTTTTCATGAACGGTGGTAAATTGTTGTGCAAGAAACCTTCCTCTTTAAAATGCTTTTTTATTTTTTTGTTTGACAGAAAATTTTCGAAGACTCGACTTGAACGCCTTCTATAAATTATTCAAAGAATCGAAATAAAAAATAAAAATATTTTCTTTGTACTTTCGAAGGATGAAACAATGTTGTATAAACAGTTTTATAGCCATATCTGATAAAGGAGCTAAGAAAAAAAATCTTAAAGAATTGCTGTTTTTGGCCTTCTTAAGCAAAAATTCTACAATGAACAATTTTTGAAATTTTCATCATCGATTGACTTTACGGTGAGAACTACCTTAAAAAAATTGGAATGAATTCACACTAATCCTTTTTTAACTCATTCCAACGTAGGTGACTTACGAGGGAATCCGTGACCATGGGGTTCAATTTTATGGTGGTGCGGATCGAAGAATCAGTCATATCCGCGAAGAGAGAAAGAGACAAAGAGAGGAACGTCCGTTTGGCATTATAGCGCCAACAATGAGGCCGCGAACGACGTCGTCGACGACGACACACTCACACGTTTACAAACCACGGGGATATTTCTGTATATTCGCCTTCTCTCCCCGATATCCCGTCTTATGACGTCATTTCGCACGTGTTTATTTCAGTAGAGTCTTTTCTCTCTTTTCCTCGCGCTGTTTTAAATCTTGTTCGTTGTCTACGATTCCGAAACAGTCGCATTCTCGTTCAGAAAAGAAAAAGTATATAAAAAAAAAACCCATTATTTCTGTGGCCTCGGGGAGGTTTTCTCACTCGCAAGACTGTGTAAGAGCGATTTGCACACGTGGTACGAGTTGCACGTGCGAAAAAGACTCTGCTTCCTCGTTCCTTGATCGCTGTGATAGCAAAATTTTGCCCTCACCTCAAAGATTGCAAACCAGAGTTGTGAAAATAGTAATATAAAAGTAATGCATTACCCATTACTTTAAACAATGTGTATTGGACAAGTTTTCCATTACATATTACAAAAGTAATGTGTAATGGATGCATGTTCCATTACAAATGAAAATAGTAATGTGTAATGGATGCGTGTTCCATTACAATTAAAAAAAGTAATGTGTAATGGATGCACGTCCCATTACAAATAAAAAAGTAATGTGTAATGGATGCGTGTGCCATTACAAATAAAAAAAGTAATGTGTAATGGATGCGTGTGCCATTAAAAATAAAAAAAAGTAATGTGTAATGGATGCGTGTGCCATTACAAATAAAAAAGTAATGTGTAATGGATGCATGTGCCATTACAAATAAAAAAGTAATGTGCAATGGATGCGTTCCATTGCAAATAAAAAAGTAATGTGTAATGTATGCATGTTCCATTACAAATTAAAATTTTAAACAAAGTAATTTGCAGTGGAGAATATTCCATTACAAATAGAAAAATTGCCATGCTCGTATTAGAAACTTGCACATTGCTGTCTCATTATTTTATTTCGCTCACTAAAAGTTCATCCACAATTATCACAAATAATCCATAAAGTTAAAAAAAAGAACATGCACATTATTTAGGAATTCAATAAAGCGACAAATTTTGTATCAGCAACTTGTAATTTTTATTAGATTGCTTATAATTATGTCTAACAGCGTGTAAACGCAAGTTCAATATAAAGTTGGATAATTTTTGGGCTTGAGTACATTTTCATACTTCATATTTAACGATGAACTGTCTGTTTTTTCGTTTCTATTTTTTAACTTTATGGATGATTTGTGATAAATGTGGATGAACCTTTAGTGAGCGAAATAAAAAAATGAGACAGCAATGTGCAAGTTTCTAATACGAGCACGGCAATTTTTCTATTTGTAATGGAATATTCTCCACTGCAAATTACTTTTTTTTTAAATTGTAATTTGTAATGGAACGTGCATACATTACACATTACTTTTTTATTTGTAATGGAACACGCATCCATTACACATTCCTTTTTTTATTTGTAATGGAACACGCATCCATTACACATTACTTTTTTTATTTGTAATGGAACACGCATCCATTACACATTACTTTTTTATTTGTAATGGCACATGCATCCATTACACATTACTTTTTGTATTTGTAATGGAGCACGCATCCATTACACATTACTTTTCTTTATTTGTAATGGCACATGCATCCATTACACATTACTTTTGGATTTGTAATGGTGCACTTATCCATTTCACATTATTCAGTGTAATAAGTAATAAATACAGTAATGCATTATCAAAGTAATGGATTATTTACAACTCTGTTGCAAACAAGCGTTTTTCCCTCTTTGTCTCTCTCGCTCCTTCGTCCCGGTCAAAATAGTTTTGCGAGACCCGGAAAAACGATCACAATCGATCATCCATAATATGCGTACAAAAGCGTTGCCTCGAACGTTTCGTAGCGTCGATACTCGTGAAGTTTCTATTCTCGCAGGATTTAGTGATTCTGGACAAGAGAGTTTTCAGTTAGAAAAGACAGATGGGCAGTTTAACATTACAAAGTAAGGGGAGATGTTTTTCCTCTTTTGCCTCTTCATTCGTTTACTCAATCGACACACGGGCGTTTTGTCCATCATCAACGTGATGGAAATCAGGAAATATATATATAGAAAATAGTTTGGAACGCGTTGGCGTAGAATTCATTGGGGGGGATTTGAAAATTCACGACGCGTTACTATAAAAACGTGCCGCGGAACCTCGAGGAAGCGTGAAACGTTTTTATTTATTATTTCTTAGCTTCTTCTCTCGATAATATGCTAATCGGACGTTTTCACGTTTATTTTTTTTCCTCTCTTCACAGTTTATCGGCTCGATGGAGGTACCACGGCCTACCAGCAGAGTTGAAATCGTGGCGGCGATGCGAAGGATTCGAGTGAGTATTTGTCTTTAGGTCAATCGCTGATTTTACCAATTGCGAGAGAAAATGTATTAAAAAGTCTTTGTTTTTTTTTCGTTAACAGGAAAAACAGCCTCCGGAAAATTGGCTCCGGAAAATTGGACTCCGGAAATTTAACCCCTATTATCGATTAAAACGTCGATTGAACTTCTTCATTCCAATAAAAATAACTTTTGCTGGCGAATGGCGAATAGTGAATGTACTGTTCATTAGACGTTTTAACCGATAATATAGGCCAATTTTCCGGGGACCAATTTTCCGGCGCCAATTTGCCCAAAACTATTTTTCCTATATCCGTTTTTGTTATTTTGTTTAATTCTCCTTTTGTTTTTGTCCATATCGCAGTATGAATTCAAGGCGAAAGGCGTCAAGAAGAAGAAAGTTACACTCGAGGTTTCGGTCGATGGACTTAAAGTAACGTTACGAAAGAAGAAGGTAGGATTTGCGAATAAATAAACAGAGCAAATTGACGGAAATTCCAATCAGCCTTTATTTCATTGTCATGCATTGCAGAAGAAACAACAGTGGATCGACGAGAACAAAGCTTTTCAGATGCATTATCCCATTTACAGGTAAAGGAATGAAATAAACTATTATTGCCAGAGCTGGACAATACTTGAAGTACCCCGTATTTGCAACGCACTTGAGTACTTCAAAACTACTTCAAGTATTGTACTTAAATCTTCAATTACTTTAAGAGTATTTCAAGTATTGGATTTAAATTTTCAATTACTTAAAAAGTACTTTAAGTATTGTACTTAAATTTTCAATTACTTAAAAAGTATTTCAAGTATTGGATTTAAATTTTCAATTACTTAAAAAGTATTTCAAGTATTGTACTTAAATTTTCAATTACTTAAAAAGTATTTCAAGTATTGGATTTAAATTTTCAATTACATAAAAAGTACTTCAAGTATTGTACTTAAATTTGCAATTACTTATAAAGTACTTCACGTATTGTACTTAAAATTTCAAATACTTTTCTGTACTTCAAGTACTTTTTCAAGTACAAGTATGAAGTACTTTGGAATGTGCTGATGGTTGCATGTACAAAGCCTTTGAATATGTAATTGAAAATAATATTTCGTGACGTATGAACATACTGTCCCTCAACTGTCGCCTACCACAGTTTTTTGAAGACTAACACGAAGTTGGAGTAGTTCTAAAAATCCATGTATTATATACTTTATTTCTTTTTTTTTTTAACCTGTATCGAAATAAATCAAAATTAGAATCGTTAATGCTATTTTTGAATTATTTTTAATTCTTTGTTTAAATACTTCTGTTACAATCTGCCTAAAGCCTAATCTCAGTGTATTGCACAAGGTGAAAATTTGTTTTGATACAAAAAGTTCTCGGATAAAAATCAAATGAGAATAAGAAATCAAATGTAAATACTAGAACTTACGAGATATACCTGAAAATTTGAAAAGTACTTGATACTTGGGACTTGATTTTTCAAGTCCTTGTACTTCGAGTACTTAAAATCTTAAGTACTTCAAGTAATAAGTACGTAGTACTTCAAGTAATAAGTACGTAGTACTTCAAGTACTGCCAGTACCTGATACTTCAAGTATTTACGGTACATTGTACTTTCTGGTACTTTGCCCAGCTCTGATTGTCACGAATCGTTTTGTTTATCTAGCCAAAAACTTCAAGGAGTTGATATTTTCATAACGACAATTATAAACATCAATTTTCAGTGGTCAATTAGTGGAGAATTTCTCGAATAACAAAAACTTGACGGGAAGATGCTCCAGCGTCTCATGATAATCACCAAAATTACTTTTTTGAAAACGATTCTGAGATAATCGCGTTTCAAATTTCAAGTCTATGTTTTCTAGTCTAGAGGGAAAGCGGGAAGATGGGCCTCTCCTTAAATTTACTTGATAGTTAAATTACACTCTTATGTCTAGGAAATTACTTAATTAGTTGTAGCCCGACGGGTTTTCTAATACTCGACGACTTTCTCTACTTGCAGGATATTTTACGTTTCCCACGACAGTCATGACCTGAAGATCTTCAGTTACATAGCCCGTGACGGTGCCAGCAATTCCTTCAAGTGTAACGTCTTCAAATCTAGTAAAAAGGTGAGCCATCAGCCATTTTTCTGGCTTTGACGATTTCAAAAACGCGATTATGAGCATTCTTCGTTTTTCGTAGTGAAAGGTAGCACGTTTTTCCAATGTTCCAAGATTCGTATCCTATAATTACATGATCGTAGGACATACCCCGTTGGCTGACATAAAACCCTTAGATGTAACGCTACCAGCACGAGCCACGACGTTCGCGGGACGTTTACTATAAATAAATAATCCGACGTTTAGCACAGACTCTTGGACGGATGAATTATTTCGCGGGCGCCAGGTAAACAAGCTTGCCAAAAGAACGTGATCCCGCGAGTTCGAGTTTCACATACGTTACACGCTTTGAGAACAATTTTTACTCATAACGTTTTCGACGAATGCTCACTGAAAATTTGGCTCAAAGATAATATTATGCTACATTATCGGTACGTTGAGTGTTATTCGTTTATTTGTATTTTCTTTTATTCGAATTATTTATTCAAACGCACAAAATTTATATCAAAAGTCTATTATCTTGTTGCTATATCAAAGATTTACCGAAAAATTTTAATAAAAATGACAAAAGCCAGATTTTTCCAAGATGCTTCTGATCATGGAAAAATATACACATTTGAATGTACAAAATTGTAAGATTAATGGTGTTTATAAACCTTGTTC
Source organism: Alloplasta piceator (assembly GCA_946863875.1). Classification (NCBI taxonomy): domain Eukaryota; kingdom Metazoa; phylum Arthropoda; class Insecta; order Hymenoptera; family Ichneumonidae; genus Alloplasta; species Alloplasta piceator. The sequence continues at coordinate 67,041,873 of OX333071.1, forward strand.
AATTTTACTTCAACTCAATTCGAATGCGGACAATTTTTTTAGATTAAATTTTTGTTTCCCCCTAAAATAAAAACGCTTTTTTCTTTCAAATCGTTCGATCGATGTCGAATGAAAGCTTTTTATTCTGATAATTCAAAGATGAATAGTAGTCATTAGAATCGTTACGATGAAATATTCGCACACTCCTAAATACTTGTAAAAAATAAGAGGCTGTGTTATTGCAATGGCTGTTTATGATGAAAACCTAAACAAATATCAGCATTGTCCAAATTATTGAATAAATTAATGTCAGTAGCTGAAAATAAAGCCAGATTTCCGAACGAGGAAGAAAAACAGTCATCGATCATAACAATAAAAAATCATCTCTTATTTATCATTCAATAATTGTTAAAGCTGAGAAAGAGAAACTAAAGATAACGATTGACTTTTTTTTTATTGTTAAATTTTTTTGAAAATTTGGGAGAAATATATTGCAGATAAATAATAATCTTTTGAAAAACTCAATTACACGTGACTAATAATCAGCGCATTGAATTTATTTGTTAATTTTTCTAACGATGTATTTTCATAATATCTCAAAAAATATTTTAAATTTTACATTTCATCAAAAGGTTAGCAATGAAACTTTCTTTTAAAAGTTATTTTTTATTGAAAGTTTCATTACTTCAGTAGTGAGCTATAAAAAAAATATTACGATTGAGTTGAATATATGATAGGAGGCATTCCACGTCAAGTCAGCCACCCCATTTTTTGAAATCGCCGAAAATCGCATACAAATTTTTAGAAAGTAGTTCCAACTATCAAGAAAATTTGTGATTTTTTTCAGATTTTTAAATTACGTTTTTTAGCCGGAAAAAAATACAAAAAAATTGTTTGTCCCATTTTGTAACTTGAAAATTATTCATCGTACAAAAAAAAAACGTAGAACATAAAATTTAGGATTTTCAACGTGCTTTTCACTGAAATTTTTTACAAACTTCTCCGAAAGCTCTATATGCCATTTTCGGAGCAAATAATCTTTTGATTTTTTTTTCAGAATTGACATCTTCGATTCGTCTACAGTTTTAACAGTTTTTTACTTGATATATTTACAGACTATAAAAAAATTGGCGTAGTGGAGAATCCATTATTTCAAATACAATTCAGTGAAAAGTACGTTGAAAATCCTAAATTTTATGTTGTACTTTTTTTTCGTACGATAAATAATTCTCGAGTTACGAAATGGAACAAGAAAATTTTTGGATTTTTTTCCGGCTAATATATGTAATATAAAAATATGAAAAAAACACGAATTTTCCTGACAGTTGGAACTACTTTATAAAAATTTGTATGCAATTTTTGGTGATTTCAAAAAATGGAGTGGCCGACTTGACGCGGAATGCCTCATAGAACAACATAACTTCTCCATCGAAATCGATCAGTTTAAAAGCAAAAAATAATTATTCGAATAGTCGATTCGATTCGAATACTATTACACCCCTAAAATATAAAAATTGTAGGAGGACTTGTTTTTTTTTTATTAGATTAGAAAATTAGATTTATTACATTTCCAGTATATTCGTAGGCAGAGAATTTTTAAAACCTTGTTTTCTAACACCGAGTAAATCAGAAGAGCCCTCAAAATCGTTGCTTGTAGTCGTTAATAAAACGTGCGTTAAGACGTGTTGGAAAATTTAAGTAATCGTCGTTAAATTTCTATAATGGATGCAAACACAGAATGATCATTCGTCGTGTGTGTATACATGGATATAAAAATCTCTTTAAACATAACATCTTGAAAGCAGTAAAAGTCCGTAATATCGGATGTATACTAATCTCAACTAGACGTGACCAAGTTATTAATATCAATTTTACAATCCAGCTCACTCGACATTTGTGCATTTACCCACATGTGTGTTCTTCATCGTCGGTTCAACGGTGACGTCGTGGTAAAATCCGAAAATTCAGGCTGCACTCGCATCAGGTGAAGGAAGTAGCTTGCCAAAAATCCCTCTCTGTCTAACATATGCGGCAGCCACGTTGGCGGGAATCATTTTATCGTTCCGGCATCGACGTTCTCCCAAAAACGTGTGTTGCTCTTCGGCAAAGGATGGACCAAGCGAGAAACATAGAGGAAAGCACGAAGAGGATGACGGAAAAAAGAACCGAGAGAAATATAGAGGACGCTGATGTGGATCGCGGCGGTTGGAAACTCACACACATTCTCACAAAGAGACGAGTTATTAAAATAGCTCCCATAGTCTGGCGTGCATTTTCTCGTTGCTAGTCTCACAGTTATGCTCGTCCCGGCAAGATCGTCTTCCAGACGACCAATTCCGTCGTTATCCATGCACGAATATACGACCTGAGTCCCGGCTCGATCCGTGCAATTCGTCAGACCACGATGACGTATTCATGAGTTTCAAATCATTGCTATCTGAGGGAACAAGAATTTTTAAAGAAAAAAAAAGAACCTGAAGACCCAAGAGCAAAATTCAAAGAGGAAATAATCTTTGTTGCTCTTGTTTCTTTCATTTGCTTATTTATTTCTTTTTCTGGTGCGTGAATGTAGGTAAGGAGAACGGGGCTACGTGCGTCATACTCGTCTTATACTCGAATATACTGTCTCATCAGAGTTACTTCGTCGTACGAGGCGAAACCTAAGCAATCTCATTTTCGTCGTCGGCCTTTGAACAAGAGGAAAATCACTCCCAAGACATTTTGCGCCGTCGTTGGTCATGATAGAACTTTACTGATTGCAAATTACTGTCAATATTTATTGCCATAACGATGCTGAAAAGTGCAGCGAAACTCGCAGCAAATGCCGCAGAAATATCGACCAACGATGGCAATTTGACAATCGCGAATCAAAGTCCAGGAAGTCCAAATGACGCGAGCCAAGTCACAACGAGACCTCGAAAAAAGCTATCCTTCAAGGAGCCGGAAATCTTTGGCTATCTTAGAAGTAAAAGACCGTCATTTCGGTCAAAGCCTAAAATCGCGAATTCTTCGTCACAGCGAAATAACGTATCGCTGATAGAAAATCTTTGCGAGGAGGAGAATGGATATGTCGATGAACTCGAGGTAAACGAAAACCTCGAGTGAAGAAGAAGTTAGGAAAAATCAAATGTGCACAATTGTGCGTCTCAATGAATAATTTTGCTCACATTGGGGCGAAGGAAAAATTGAAATTTGTGGCGGAAATGACCATTTTTTTCACTCATGCTTATTCATTGTTTTTTCTCTTCTTACAGAGTCAAGCAATGAGGGTCGTGAGAACGGTCGGTCAAGCGTTCGAAGTTTGTCACAAGCTAAGTCTCACCTCAGGTGCTGCTGAAGAGCGTGATCAGGATATCGAAAAGGAAAAAAGACGCGAACGCAGTGACGATCATCTGCATCGTAGTGATGACTACGATGATCAGGATGAGATGGAAAATGAGCGACAACAGCAGATCAGACGATCGCCATCGCCAAATGTTCATAAAGGTATATTTCCCATTTCAATTTTCCGTTCGAAGGAATTCCCCTTTTATTTTTTTCACTAACAGCTTAACCCTTTAGCGGCTGGTGGGACACATACGTCCCACCCAGAGTTGTGAAAATAGTAATGTTAAAGTAATGCATTACCCATTACTTTAAACAATGTGTATTGGACAAGTTTTCCATAACAAAATTACAAAAGTAATGTGTAATGGATGCATGTGCCATTACAAATAAAAAAGTAATGTATAATGTATGCACGTTCCATTACAAATTACAATTTAAGAAAAAAGTAATTTGCAGTGGAGAATATTCCATTACAAATAGAAAAATTGCCGTGCTCGTATTAGAAACTTCCATATTGATGTCTCATTATTTTATTTCGTTCGCTAAAAGTTCATCCACAATTATCATAAATGATCTATAAAGTTAAAAAAAAGAACATGCACATTATGTAGGGATTCAATAAAGCGACAAATTTGGTGTCAGTAACTTGTAATTTTTATTAGATTGCTTATAATTATGAGTAACAGCGGATAACAGCAAGTTCAATATAAAGTTAGATAATTTTTGGGGTTGAGTACATTTTCGTACTTCATATTTAACGATGAACTGTCTGTTTTTTTGTTTCTATTTTTTAACTTTATGGATCATTTGTGATAATTGTGGATGAACTTTTAGTGAGCGAAATAAAATAATGCGACAGCAATGTGCAAGTTTATAATACGAGCACGGCAATTTTTCTATTTGTAATGGAATATTCTCCACTGCAAATTACTTTTTTATTTGTAATGTAATGGCACATGCATCCATTACACATTATTTTTTTTATTTGTCATGGGACATGCATCCATTACACATTACTTTTTTATTTGTAATGGGGCATGCATCCATTACACATTACTTTTTGTATTTGTAATGGGACATGCATTCATTACACATTACTTTTTTTATTTGTAATGGGACATGCATTCATTACACATTACTTTTTGTATTTGTAATGGAGCACGCATCCATTACACATTACTTTTCTTTATTTGTAATGGTACACTTATCCATTTCACATTATGCAGTGTAATGGGTAATAAAGACACTAATGCATTATCAAAGTAATGCATTATTTACAACTCTGGTCCCACCTACTTTGAAAACGCAGAACTTTCATAAAAATGAACATATCGACATTGTTAAGGTTGCATTTTGAAGATGAAAGATGCATCTAATGATGAACAATTCGGCAAACTCCGTCAGAAATGAGCATAACTTTCAGGCAACATTTTTTTTAGAGTGGCGATCTCAAGTGTGAGCTTTGAAGTAACATCGAAAATTTGTAGCAAAAATATCCTATTGGAAACCTACCCTTAACAGTAACGAAACATCGAAAACCACCCCTACAAATGGTGAAACCCTCTGAAGTGAACTTCTATTGATGCTCAGTTCATATATATTTTCGAAAACGCATGGAAAATGTGTATCAAGAACATCCGATTCAAAAACTACCCCTAACACTATCGAAACATTGAAATCCACCCTTACAAACGGAGATTCCCAAAAGTGCACTTTCATTGATGTTCAGTTCTGAAACACTCATATTTCGATTCAGATCAGTATAAAATAACAGAAAATGCGATAATAACATTTTATCCCTTGAGGGGTTAATTTCTCTCAATCGAGGGGTAGTTCATAAGATTTGCTTGATTCGTAAGTTCTTCAGAATCCCACTAAGTGTTCTGGAATGACTTTTCCTCAATTTCTGACAGAAATGAACGATGGGAAATAAAATTAAGATGTTTTCAAGTGATTGGGGTGGTTTTTCATGTGGGGGTAGTTTCTGAGGATAGAAAAATTCTCAAATAATGTTGAAGGGTTAAAATACAGATTCTAATTCTCATTTATCCTACGAAATTAAATGTTTTTAGATATTTTTTGTTCAAAAAATTTTCATTCAAATTCTCTCGTTTGACAGACATATCACTCTTGGAAGATTCAGAGGAACAAATACGAGAGCAGACTCCTACACCGGCACCTTGTATTCTCAGAACTCACGGTTCTTCAGCATCGCCGATCCGGCAATCGCCATCGGTAAGAGAAACTTTATTCACCTCTCTTGTTCGTAAAAAGTTTCACAAGAATCGTAAATGCAATGGAAAAACGATAAATCTGCGTTTCAGGGAACCGTAGCCTCAGAGTGTGGCGATCTTCTGCATCTCGGTGGCGGTGAAATTACCGCTCTGAGACACGAGATACAATTGTTGCGCGAAAGACTCGATCAACAGGGTCAACAAACTCGAGCTGCTGTGGCACACGCGAGACTCTTGCAGGATCAACTTGCTGCGGAAACAGCGGCTCGTATCGAGGCTCAAGTAAGGGGAAAATATCGAGTATACTATTCTTTCAATTTTCAGATAATTTAGAGGACCTCGACTTTACCTCAAGAGGTTTCTTAATTCCCGTGAGTGGAAAAATTAACGTTTTAGAAAATTTATCTTTCAAAATAAAACAAATTATCCATTGCCAACAAAATTGGGCCAAACAAAATTGGTCGTTTGACTATCAGAATTAACATGTTGGGAATGTTTTTTATATATAAATCGTATTAATCGACATCCGAGTTAAATTGAAACAAAACAATAACGTTAAAAATTGTCCAATAGAATCCTTGAATTTTTAAAAACCAACAATTATTATCATTTTTAAACTTAAGGTAGATGAGACGTTACACCAAAACGATGTTAAAAATATAAAATTATTGGTAACGAGAGATATTTATTGTCATAATACTCAGTACAAATTTCAAATCGATGAGAAAGTTCGTTATTTATAAATGTTGAACCCAAAATTTAGGTCTTAGGAAGGTAAAGCAACTTCATCGATCTGTCATCGATTCATTTTTCTAGTATTAAAACAAATAATGACAGATCTACAAAATTGCTTTACGTCCCATAAGACTAAACGCTATTTTGAAATAAATAAATATAGTTCTTTCAACAACGAGCTTTCTAGTTGCCTTAAGATCTTTACTGAGTATTATGACAATGAACATCTTTCGTTACGAAATATTTCATATTTTTTATTTTTATTCCAACAACCTTAAGGTACTAGTACAAAAAAAAATATTTTTATTTTTTATTTCAATTCGTTGAGTAATTTATAGAAGGCGTTAAGTCGAGTCTTCGAAAATGTTTTGTCCCATGGCCGACAGTTAAAATCAAAATTGGCAAGTCTGAAACAAAAAAATCAAAAAGTATTTTAAAGAGGAAGGTTCTTACACAACAATTCACCACTGTTAATGAAAAATCGATTTTTAAAAAATGGCGGATGTTTGAAATAAATTGTGAAAAATTCAATGGTTCATTTTCATTTCAAACATGCGGCATTTTTTTTAATCGATTTTTTATCAACGGTAGTGAATTGATATGTAAGAAACCCTCCTCTTTAAAATGCCATTTTATTTTTTCGTTTTACACTTGCCAATCCAGAGATTAATTGTCGGTCATGGAAAAAGACATTTTCGACTTTGGCGCCTTCTATAAATTATTCAAAGAATCAAAATAAAGAATAATATTTTTTTTTGTATTTTCGAAGGATGAAACAATGTTGTAAAAACAGTTTTATAGCCATATCTTATGAAGGAGCTGAGAAAAAAAATCTTAAAAATTTGCATTTTTGGCCTTCTAAAGTAAACTAGTAGAGCGATTCCACGTCAAACCAGCAGGTCAAAAAAATCGATGTCTCTGATCATACTCTCGATATTTTCCTGTGTTGTTTTATAAAACAATTTATTTACAATTCTTCGAGATCCATCTCCATCAAATGATGATAATATTTACGAATAATTGCTTTTTCTGCAACTTTAGGTCTAAAGTTGCGATTGTTTAAATTGTGAAAAATTATAAAACAATTTATTTACAATTCCACCATTACAATAAAGATGGATCTCAATGAATTGTAAATAAATTGATTTATAATTTTTTGAAACAATGACTATCGATTTTATTGACGAAATTCTCGGAAAACCTTAAGTCAAAACCGGAATGTTCCAAAATAGCTGATACTGCTTTCTAAAAGATGAAATTGATCAATAATTCAAAATCTATTAGTCAGAACTAGTTCAAATTCCACAAAAATATAGATTTTTTGTCGTAAAATTTTAATCTGATTTGTTCAGATTTTTAAAAAATAAGGTTTTTCAGTTATCCGTGATTTTCGAGAAAACGTAGTTTTACGATTGTGGCGTCAGAAATGCACCAAATAAGGTTAATTTGTGCTCATTTTGAAGGGTTTTGAATACAGTTTCGATTTCTCGAAGTGAAATTCTCGAATTCCAAAATCCGGCGGAGTTATACACAAAGGCAAAAAAGTTGTTTTTTGAGTAGTTAGAAGTACGCAATTTTCAAAAAATCATAACTCGTACAAATAATTTTATATCGGGCTAGCGATTTAACAGCTATGTTTTCTCATGATAGAGAACACAGCAAAATATCGAGAGCATGATCGGAGACATCGATTTTTTTGACCTGCTGGTTTGACGTGGAATCACTCCTTAAGCAATTTTGTTATAAAAATGATCCGAAGTGTCAATTTTTTTTAATGTTTCATAGCACAATATAATACCTCGAAGTTCAGTTCTGTATTTAGACTATCTCGTCATCGATACCATCTTGATGACCAAATACGGAAATGACAATCAATGCTATCAAATTCTAATGTACCATTTCATTTTCTTTTTTGAACAGACGAGAACGCACCAATTGCTCGTACAGAACAAAGAGCTACTGGAGCACATTGGTGCGCTGGTTGGTCATTTGCGCGAGCAAGAACGTGCTTCAGGCGTTCACGGAGCCGGTCAATCACAATTGACGTCAGCGACGGCAAGCTCAATGACACCACAGACCCCAACGATTCCCGATCTGTCGAGTCTCGGACAGGTAACCCTCTACCGAATGGCGCAGTGATAAACGCCATGACACGCGTGCTGGTCTCATAAAAAAAAGCAACAAGTACTCACTGAGCCAGCCCAACGTTTGACAATGCATTTCGTTTATTATTATTATTATTTTTTTTTTTGTACTTTTTTATACCGTTAACAACTAATTCGATAGCTTTACGCTAGCATAATTTTTTTTAAATTTTTAATAAAATAAATCGGCGAGTCAACGCGTTTCTCCATGAATATTTGGAGCAACGCGCCTCGCAATGAATAATCTCAGTTTTCTCGTTTATGTTACTCAAGGACGAATAATTTGCTTTGTTTGCTTCGACGTGTGTGCGAAGATTGAGATTCGCGTTTGTTGCTCGTTTCCGGCTGAGATCCTTGGTGTTTCCATAATCAATCCTAAACGCTATTAATATAATACACGATAATTGTGTTGACAACAACAACAACAACAACAACAAAAAAACAAACAAAAAAAGCTGTTCAGTACAACAGTGCGTTGCGATGTTGCCCGACAGGTCTTCGCTCGGGATTTTGGATTTTACGCTACGAACAAGTGCTAGGTAATGTCGTTTCTTTATTCAAGTTCAACGTCCAACGTGCACATATTACATTTTACATCTATCGAATTCTCACTCACGAGACACCAAGTTGTTTCTCTTTTTTCTGTTTAAATTTGTTTGATCTACTTATTCAAATGTCTCGTATTTGTCGAACGTTCGAAACAGAGTTTTCGACCATGTAATATGTCTATGTAATACGACGAAATTGATATGTCGTGTGTGTGCGTGTGCGTGGTCGGACAGTCTCAGCGGACTCCTGGACAGAGCTCACCCTGGGAAATCGAGCCACCTTCCTTCACCTACTGCTCGTATCCGAGTGACGCCCTTTATCCCGGTTCTCATACCGGCCTGGATATGCACGGTCTTGGTACCTCAACGGATCAGTTGCACTTCCAGACCCAGTTGCTCGAGAGATTGCACAACATAAGTCCCTATCAGCAACAGAGATCACCTTATACCACGCCATCGCCTTACGCAATGGGTGCGCCAAGTTTTTTGTTGTCACCGAGCAGCAACAAACCGTCCGTGAGTTATTTTCACAATACTATTCGATAATTCAAAATAGTGATCAAGGTTGTTCGCAATTGAATTTGGCAAGAAGCAAATTTGAAAAAATTTGCCAAATTTGCTTCCTTCATGGGGAAGCCAAATTTGATCGCTCAACTTTGTGATGAAGGAAGCTAAGTGAACTATGGATAAGATGAAGCAATGTGCAAATGTCCAATTTGCAGGTTTTTTTTTTGTAAATATGCTTCCTTCGACTTGTAAAAACGTATGTGCAGTTGTGAAAATAGTAATGTAAAAGTAATGCATTACCCATTACTTTAAACAATGTGTATTGGATAAGTTTTCCATTACAAATTACAAAAGTAACGTGCAATGAATGAATGTTCCATTACAAAAGAAAATAGTAATGTGTAATGGATGCGTGTTCCATTCAGGGTTGCGAAATTTTTAATGAAAAAGTAGTGCATTAACAATTACTTGTTTAATGGCTAATGGAAATAATTTCCATTAACCATTAAATTTTAATGGTTAATGGTTAATGAAAATTCAAATTTTGCATTACATTTTATTGATTTAGGACTTAGATTTTCAGGTACCTTAAATTCTAAAAAGCATCAATATTATAATTCTAAAAAGCATCTATATTATTATTGCAATGTAATGTGTAATAGACAAAATTTTGATTGTGCCATTACAAATAAAAAAAAAATGTGTAATGGATGCTTGTGCCATTACAATTTTAAAAAAGTAATGTGTAATGGATGCGTGCTCCATTACAAATAAAAAAGTAATGTGTAATGTATGCATGTTCCATTACAAATAATAAAAGTAATGTCTAATGGATGCATGCATCATTACAAATAAAAAATAACGTGTAATAAATGAGTTCTCTATTACAAATGACAATTGAAAAAAAGTAATTTGTAGTGGAGAATATTCCATTACAAATTAGTGTGTCTCTACCACAATTTGGAGTAGGTTCTATTTTGCTCAAAGGTAAGTCTATTAATTTTTCAATGAAAATAATTTGTGTGTATCAAGCTTTTGTTAACTTTACTATCAGAGTCGTAAATGTATAAACAGTGATTTTTTGGAGTAATTTTTACCCGATTCTTGTAAAAATTAAAATTCAAGAAAAACTTATAGGTGTCAATGTATATTAACTTAATATACACTGACACCTATGAACAGTGATTTTTTGGAGTAATTGTTACTCCATTGTAATTTTTACAAGAATGGAGTAAGAGTTACCCCGAAAAATCACTGTTCATACATTTAACACTACGATAGCAAAGTTAACAAAAATTTGATACACACAATTTATTTTCATTGAAAAATTAATAATTTACCTTTGAGAAAAATAGTACCTGCTCCAAATTGTGGTAGGAACACACTAATTTGTAATGGAATATGCCCCACTACAAATTACTTTTTTTTTAAATTGTAATTTGTAACGGAGCACTCTTTCATTACACGTTATTTTTTTATTTGTAATGGGACACGCACCCATTACTAATACTATTTTCATTTGTAATGGAACATTCATTAATTATACGTTACTTTTGTAATTTGTAATGGAAAACTTATCCAATACCCATTTTCTAAAAAAATGGAAACGCACACACTGAATTATTTTTGCGTGGCGTCTCAGAAAGAAGAGTGGGAATAGTACACTGTAAAAAATGTTATTAATTTAATTTACTTATTATTGAAATTTCATTTTTTTTTAAATATTAAATTTCAATAACAAGTATACGAAATCGACATTTATAGACATGGATTGGAAAATTAACAATTTCAACTTAAATTCAATATTTGTAAATAAACAAATAATGTAAATAACAAATAAATAATATTTAAAATAAACTCTGAAAATTAAAATTTATATTGGAATATTACTGCTCACATGTATATAAAATTTAATATACTGTATATGCATAAAAAATTCATATTTTTTAATGGAGTTTCAACATAAATTTTACGCAGTGTATCCACGTGATTCGAATCTATCCGAATGTTTGCGATTGATTTCTAATACCGGTGACGTGCACAAACAATATTACAGTGATACGCTACTTGCTTTTCTTCCATCTCAATTTGTTTCGAGCAAAATAAAATAATGAAACATTGTGCAAGTTTCTAATGTGAGCACAGCAATTTTTCTAATTGGAATGGAATATTCTCCACTACAATTTTTTTTTCAATTGTAATCTGTAATGGCGCACTCATCCATTACACATTATTTTTTTTTTATTTATAATGGCACATGCATTGCACATTACTTTTTTTTACTTGTAATGGAACACGCATTCATTACACATTACTTTTGTATTTTGTAATGGTACACTTGTCCATTTCAGATTATGCCGTGTAATGGGTAATGAATACAGTAATGCATTATTTACAACTCTGGTGCAGACCTTGCAATAAAAATTACTTATGTGGAATCCAGAATTGGACTGAATTAGTCGTTTCATGAGAAATGAAAAAAATTGTATTGTGTTTCAGAATCTCAACGTCCAATCACCATCCGGAGCAATGTCTTTGCGAGTTTCTCAGGCAAACAGCTATGCGTCCTCGCCAGTGATGTCGCACAAGATTTCGAGTTACGGTACGAGCTTGAACGAGAGTCCCGAAACGATCGGCGAACCAGCGGCATTTATAAAACCATTGCCATGCACAACCGGCAATAGAAGGAATTCCCTTCATGCATCGGGCAAAGGGCTAGGATCTGCCGAGACTGCGTGTAAACAATCGGAGCTGCAACAGAGGCGCATAACATTGGATGCGCCGCCACAGGGAAAGCGTCTCGAGTCAGCTGGAAAGCAGGATTCTGCCTCCAAATTGACCCCGAGTCCAACGAGAGATACGAAAATGAACGAAAATGTCCGTGAAAAGAGTCCGAAAAATCTTGCTACCATTCTCAGGACACCTGGACCTCCGCCTTCGAGAACGACAAGTGCCCGTTTACCATCGCGCAGTGATCTCATGTCTCAGGTTCAAAGAACAACATGGGCGCGACATACGACCAAGTAGCCGTGAAAAGAATATAGCATCTGAATGCAAAACCGTCGAAAGAACTTTTCGATAAGCTCGCACACGATATTCTACCTTTTCTCGAACGTACAAGTTGAAAGTAACAATTAAGCAGAACCTTGTTGCGGCACTCTGCTCAATTATTCTTCAACGCTACTTTGCAAGTATGCATGTTTGAGTTATGGTCAAGTATTTTCATTATGCCGCGTGCCAGTATTTCTGGAAGGACTCGTACGGACGATGTAACCCGCAATCATGAAAACGAAAATAAAATTTATTTGTGTAAAAAGTCTATTTTTATAAGGGAGTGTCTATTGGGATCATACCGTGATATAGTGTACAGTATAATTACTGTTCTAACCAGAGTTGCAAAAAATGCATTATCGATTTCATTAATGATTATTTTTTCACTCAATAATGGGACTTAACTTCCATTATACATTATTCATTCAATGAATAATGTGATAAAAAAAAGATTGCATTATATTTTCAGTTAATAATGCAAATGTCAGACCATTAAGCATTATATTAGTACTGGAAAATGTAAAAATGAAACATGCATTACGTTATTAATCAGTACTTGGAAATCATTACATTATCCGTTGGTGAAGTAATGGATAATGTGGAAAAAGTTACATTACTCATTACTGAAATAATGAGTAATGCAAAAATGTTCCATTATCCATTATTGAAGTAATAGATATCGCAAAGTAGTGTTAATTTTTCATTACTATAATACTGAATATTTTGAATAATGCATTATTCGGAATAAAAATATTGTATGCATTCGTAGTCCAATAGGACAATGCGATAAAATCTTCCTTTTTATTTACGAAAGTGGAAAATATGGATTGATGAACCCGGTTCAGGGACTCGATGGTATGGCTTTATGAAATTTTTTTAAGTAGAAAAATCCAAACATGTAAACATCGGAATGTCAACGGAACTAATAATCCTCGTTTTGAAATTTGAAATTAGAATTGGAAATTTGAGTTGAAAGAGAATAAAATACCTATATGCCTCGCATTTCCCTTTCATCTAACAAATAAAAAAATGCACAAGTGGAAGATGATTTTTTCTTTTGGTTGATTCACAAATAAATAAATAAATACATGAAATTATTCGAGAGTAAAAAAAAGTAAACAATCGTATATGAACGGGAATTATTATTCTCTTGACAATTTCCGGTCAAAGATGATGAAGAAAAAGATACTGTAGGTTCAAATCTGATCTAACAAATAAAAGAAATAACATAAAGTACCGAATTATATTTTCGAAATAAAGAATTAGGAATCTAAACAAACGAATTTCCATAGAGGGATATCTGAACAAACGAATTACCCTGTAAAAAAATTGAGGGAATAGCACATACAGTCTGAGATGTATCATTCTGACGCATTATGATTATAAAAAATCATACGAAAAGAAAGATTTCATTGACATTGCTCTCGACATACAGAAATTATTTTTATTCCTTTAAACCATTACTCAAAGTAATACATTATTTATAAATGTAATGCGTTATTTGAAGTAATGCACTGGTCGATGTAATGTGTTACTAAAAGTAATGAATTGCTCAAAATAATGAATTGCTCAATGTAATACATTACTAAAAGTAATGCATTGCTCAATGTAATGCATTACTCAAAGTAATGCATTACTCAAAGTAATGCATTGCTCAATGTAATGCATTACTCAAAGTAATGCATTCTTCGGTTTTGTAACATTCATTACTATAGTAATGAAAATTTGTTTCTACTTTGAATTACCCATTACTGTAATAATGGACAAAGGCAGCGTTTAGCATTATCCATTACTATTGTAATGAATAATGTTACGTTTTTTGCATTATTCATTATTAATTTAATGCATAACCGTTAGGTTTCACATTTTTCATTACAAAAATAATGCTTAATGTTTCTATCATAGAATTTTCATTATTTCTAAAATAAATAATGCATTATTTTTACATTATAATTTCGGCAACTCTGGTTCCAACCAATTTTATGGTTTTTTATTAAACCCACAAGCTTCTTATATTGAATTTTGCAAAGTTGAAAAGGTGTTTTCGTGGAATATTGCAACATGGAAACGTAATTTATTGTTTTCAACACAATTCTCGTACATCGAAACTTTTAACGTGAAAAAAGTACATTTCAAACCTCAATTCCTTCGCTTGAGAATAGCGTCTGTATCTTACATACAGTTAGTAAGTACAGTTGAAAAAGTATAGTTAAAAAATAGTTTTATTGATTATAATAAAACTTCTGTAGATGATCCTAATCAGAATCGAAACGTAGAAACAAGAGCAAAACTTATTAATTATCAATTGATCCTCTATTATCGGATCTTTGGCCGAGGCACAGAAGTCATTCCAAGCATTAGTAAAAAAATACATATCACACATTCGTCATTGATATAAAAAATGCTATGATATATGATCAATTTGCCCAAGCTTGAGGATTGAGAAGTCGATTCATTTCAGAATATTGCTGTGTACTTTCATCAGCAGCTACGTCAAAACGATTTATCGATGGGCCAACCATGTTTTCAAGAACCGTCATGCGATGTGACAACGAATTTATCTTATCCTTAACGTCACGGATTTCACTGTGTATCAATTTCAACATTGACATGATCTCTGGAGAATCGGTATTCTCGGACTTGCTCGCGGAAGATGTCCCTGTATTAATAGCAAGTCCAGAGATTTGTTGTGTCATTCCCATTTTCGACTTTTCGGCTGCTTTTTTTGCAACATCGCAGATTTTGTGGGCGAAATCACCTGAAAATTAATGTCAACCGTTAACGGACAATGTGAATACATTTGCCTGGACAAAGTCCATCAGGAATAAATCTTCCCTGGATAAAATTCTCCCTGGGATATAAAATTATCTATCGGGTGTCCCAGGATTTGTTATTAATTAATTAAATTAATAACAATTCAGAGGTTCGAAATATTTAAAAAAATGGCAAAGCACTTTTCTACTCAATATTACGTTAATAATTAATTAAATTAATAATAATTCAGGGGTTTAAAGTATCAAAAAATAGCAAAGGACTTTTCTACTCCATATTAAGTTAATATTTAATTTAATTAATAACAATTCAGGGGTTAAAAAGATCAAAACATGTCAAAGGACTTTTCTACTCGATAGTACGTCGAGAATCTACCCTCCCGGTATTGCCCTTTATTCCTGAGACACGATGGAGGAGAAAAAACTTCGGTAACGTGAAATTGTGGAGCGTCAAGTTATTTTTGATCGAAGATACTTTGACGAAATTGTTTTATTATAAATTATGTACCCGTGAGCTTACTCGAATTTCGCCTTCTCCATTTACTTTAATGATTAGTCCGTCTCATCCATGTATGAATGTTTTTTTACGCCGTCTATCACGTGAAAATTTGTCCGTCCGTACAACTTACGATTGTCATTCGGGGTGCTTGGGCAAATGAGTCCTTAAAGCGGTCTAGTGTAGAATTTTGAAAAAATCAATTTTTTCATATTCTTAAAATTCACACTTTTAAGAATATATCCTCGGAAGAGAATTTTTTAAGTTCCAATAATTTACGGAGTTAGAGCTATTTAAGTAACGCAGCAACTACACCCGTTAAGTCATAGCGTAACTTTAAGGGTCCGTCCAGACTTTAGGTTCAATGTCCACTCATACAATGCTTGAACTGTTGTTATTTGCTAATCGATTAATTATTAATTTTGAAAATCTGTTAACAATAAAAAAGTGTCAAAATTAATTCAAAACGATTTAAAAAAATACTATACAGTAACAAAATTTGGTATTCATAATAATTTATGAAAAAAAAATGTAATTTTCAAAAATCGAAAAAAAAGTAGTTATTGAAATCCCACGATCGGACTAGTCTTAAAAATTGTTGAATAAATAGATGTTTGAAACAAAAAAAGTTTTAAAAAATAATAAAAAATGACATTTACTTTAAAAACGCGATTTAAAGTTTAAGACTCAAAAAACTCATTCAAAAACTCATCGAATATTTTTGTTATATTTTTTTCTGAAAAGGCCATACAAAAACAAAAAATTTGAAGAAAAAAACTTTTAATTTGAATCATCATCAAAGAAGTTATGACCAAAATATCCAAAAAAGAGCGGTTTCTTTGTTAATTTAATATGTTCTGAACGGGTAATCTAAAAAATCTCAAAATTTAACAGGAAGGGTCTTTTAATAGGTACTAAAAAATATAAAAAAATTGAGGAAATAAAAAAAAAGTTTTTAAACTGACCGATTTGGGATGGAACGCTCTATATATTTTTTTTTAATCGAGCTCGACAAAACGCTCAAAATGTATGTCTCTGGACCAGAATATCGCCTTAAGTTCAGTCTATAAATACGGCTGTAGAATAGCCGTGAAAACTAACAGACTTATTATCTTACATGACAGTCCAGGAAGATTTTGTCCCTGAGATATTTAGTCCAGGGAAATTACATCCGTTTACCAGATTGTAGGAGCAGAAACTGTTTGTTGATCGTTGGATCGATTGCAGGAATAGGAGCTGTCTGTTGATCTTCGGATACACCAGGATTCACCGAATTCCAAATAGCGTTAAATTCCTCTTCGTTGCTGGCAATTTCCTCCTTCGTCACTGAATAATATAATTATTCAATCATGCATCAATGCACATTTTGATAATTCGAAGCGCGATATTACACTCACAGACACATTTGGCTATCGTTACTGGATCTTCGTTGATCTGTTTTATAATCTTTCCCAAGCGTCCAACAATGCTAGCCATTTGTGTGTCATTCGCGTTGATCAGATTTTGCGAATTGTCCCAAAAATTCGTCATCTTCTGGGTCTCACAAACGTTCTTCAGTCGTTCAAGAATCTGCAAAATTCACGATATTACAAACATATTACAGGTAATTTTAAAAAATAGCGGTGAACTAATCTTGTACCCTTAAGAATCGCTCTGTTCCTGATAATTTCGAAGGCTCGGGTTCTTTTTCAATGTCTCTGATGTAATGCATAAAAAGGGTCTCAATATGGTAACTTGGAATGATCTTCCAATTCTCTTTGTCTCGCATTTTCTGATGAAAAATTGAAAAATCGTTAAACATCATAATGAATGCAAATTCTTGAATCACTTGTAAATGAGGCATTCCACGTCAAGTCAGCCACCCTTATTTTTTGAAATCGCCAAAAATCGCATACAAATTTTTAGAAAGTAGTTCCAACTATCAAGAAAATTGGTGATTTTTTTCAAATTTTTAAATTACATTTTTTAGCCGGAAAAAAATACTAAAAATTTGTTTGTCTCATTTTGTAACTCGAAAATTATTCAGCGTATGAAAAAAAAGTACAAGATGAAATTTAGGATTTTCAACGTACTTTTCACCGAAATTTTTTACAAACCTCTCCGAAAGCTCTATATGCCATTTTCGGAGCAAATAATGTTTTGATATTTTTTTTCTCAGAATTGACATCTTCAATTCGTCTGTAGTTTTAACAGTTTTTTACTTGATATATTTACAGATTATAACAAAATTGGCGTAGTAGAGAATCCATTATTTCAAATGCATTTTTATTGTTACAATATATCGTTATAGATTGATTTAACGAAATAGTGTAGATATTGATATTTTATCATTATTAATCGTAGACAGGGAAAAATAATAAAATAATCTCGTTTTGATACTGCGAAGACGATTCCAGAAACAAAGCAGTATCATTGCTTCATTCCCAAAAATCATGCTCAAATCGAACTAAAAAAGTACTCATTGGCCATAGAAACGTCGGTGTATCCAAAGAGGATAAATTAATTCTTTCTTGCAATCGAGAGACGTGAGTAGCCTTTGACTCAAATTTGAATAGACTTTATCGGTGTACATGGGTCCATTGATAAAGTTTATTAAAATGTACAAAAAGATATTTAAAAAAATAAAAATGAAAAAAGTTTAAAAAAATTGAAAAAGTACAAAAAATAAACAAAAATGCGGGCTTTAGAAAATATCTATAGATAGTCTCAACCCTGTTAATGCACAGAGAAATGTGTGTATTCATTTGGGATGAACAACGCATGGGAAGGAATGGATTCTCCACTTAGTCCATTTTTTTATAGTCTGTAAATGTATCAAGTAAAAAACTGTTAGAACTACAGACAAATCGAAGATGTCAATTCTGAGAAAAAAAATATCAAAAGATTATTTGCTCCAAAAATGGCATATAGAGCTTTTGGAGGAGTTCGTAAAAAATTTCAGTGAAAAGTACATTGAAAATCCTAAATTTCACGTTGTACTTTTTTATTCGTACGATGAATAATTTTCGAGTTACGAAATGGAACAAGAAATTTTTTTGTATTTTTTTCCAGCTAGAATATGTAATATAAAAATCTGAAAAAAATCACGAATTTTCTTGACAGTTAGAACTACTTGATAAAAATTTGTATGCGATTTTTGGTGATTTCAAAAAATGGGGTGGCCAACTTGACGTGGAATGCCTCAAATACAATCTCGTTGAAACACGTACCTTCACCTGCCTGATCAGAGGTTTTAGATCACCGTGTTTCTTCAGCAGATTTTTTTCATGATTGTAAAATGACATCCGCCAGCAATGATGAGTATTTTTACCACTTTTTAGGGGTTTTGGGACTGCGTACCAACCCTGAAAGATGCAAAAATCAAAATTCACAATGTCATCGCTCGAGAGAGCTTTTGTCAGAAAAACAAAACTTACACAGGGGTCGCATTTTCCTTTTATGAATGGGTCTCTATAAAATTGCAGTACTGGCACCAAATCCACATTCATTTCCAATTTTTCCTGTTGTAAAACATTCCGACTTTTGACGTTCAGCGTGAATGCAGGCCCACTTTTTCGCATTTGCAACTGGAAGTAAAAAATAATTGAGAAGGGGCGTAAAATCAGTGGTTGAATCGAATCAAATAATCTTATTCAATGTAAATTTTTTCCAATAATTCGATTTTTCGATTTTCTATGATGTAATGCAAATCGTTCGGCAATTTTGGGAGTCTTCGGTTGGAAGATTCTCAAATAGTTCACTAAAATTCTACGAATATAGTTTTTCAAGTTCATTTATGAATGAAACTACTAAGAAATTTTTTTGTTATAATGAAATACAATGAAAATATCTAAAAACTGAATTTTAAGAGTGCGAAATAATTCGTTATAATTAATCAATTATATAATATATAATTGATTATGTGAAAATAAAAATGTATAAATTATCACCACAGTTTATTCTTCTGCTTTTCATTCACATTCGCAAAAACTCGCGGCAAAAACAAAAGAAAGAAAAAATTGTCTTCTGAATAAAATCATTTGCGCTCAATGCTTTCTGAAAATATTATTTTTTCTCAATCAATAAAAGACTTCAATTATTTGAAAACTTGAATTATTCGATTTCTATCGACTTGTTTGTCTCAAGTTGTCGCAAACTTTTTTATCAATAAGAACGATACAAAAAAAATAACGCTATTATGCCTAAGGTAATCTATTCTAATAATCTAAAATTTCAGATCAAATATTCAATAATGATTGTTGAAAATTAATTAAAGTTAAATTAATTTAAAAATCGCCCGAATTAAATAAATTATAATACACAAAATAACTAAATTAAATTTTTTAAACTATATTATAAAATATAAAAATCTATAGTCTTGGCTTTTAAAATCGATTTAACTTTTTAATTTAAAAAAATTCGAATTATTAAATTAAAATAAATTATTTCTCATGAAACCATTCATTCCAGTTTTCAATTAAAAAACTATTGATTATGCTATCTTTGTACAGTTAAAATAATGCAGTTATTTTCGAATATGCAAATATGCGAAGCAATGATTTTATTTTTCGATCTTTCATGTAATTGCGGATTTTTCGTACCTCATAGTCCGGATTGTAGGGCAAACGTGTCTGTTGAAACAAGCTTTCCATCCACTGACGAAATTCATCCTGGTTCAAGTAACCATCCGAGTCGACCCATTTCGATAAAACTTTGCTTTAAAAAAAATCGGACAAAATCGCTTAAACTCTCGAATATCGTTATTTCAAAGAAAATAAATCCTCAAGTCACCTATGTTTTTCCCACTTGGGCGTGGAAAAACAATCCTTGCTCACTTTCAGTTTCGTGCAGCCCGGGATAGCTTTGATGAACTGCAAAGAAAAAAAAATTTCGAATCAATCGATATTAGTGAATATTATCCAAGTTTCTTGATCCAATCACCTCGATCGACTCGTACTGTACAGGCAACTTCATTATCAGATTAACGTCGAATTCTTCGGGTTTGTCCACTTTCGTGCCCTTGTAATAACTTCCAACAAATTCAAGTTTTTGAAAATGTTCCCGAAAAAATTCGTCCCCTTCTTTCATGGCATTGAGAACATCGTCGAGTACCTGGAAACAAAAAATTATGCACCAATAAAATAAAAAATAAAATAAATAAATAATCTAATAAAAAATTAAAAGCCAATACTTGTCAGGAATAAAAAAAATTTGTTTTTTGAATTAAAAATAAATTGCAGATGCCATACAAACCTTTTTCAATATTTCATTGTTCCTTCTCATATCTGCATCCTTCAAGGAGATGCACTTGTTGATGAGATCAATGGCTTTTTGGTTTCGAAATTTCTTCCCATTATTTTCACCGTTCATCCTGATGCAGCTATAGGAAAAAAAACTTTTTTAAAATATTGTAATTATCGGTTTTACACATTAAATATCATTTTACGTTTAAATTTGCGAATTTTACGCTGTTTCAAGTCCGGTAATGATTCTAACGGTATCGATTAGATTGTTCGATTTTTATTTTCTCACAATCAATTCTTTCAAGTATCGGACGGCTGCAAAAACGTCTGGGAATACTCGTTCCACCGGGAACGTTTTGACGTGTCACGTTCGAGAAACGATAACGAAGTCGAGTAATGCCGACGAATACGATGAACAAGCAATGTGTTGGTTACTACCACTGAACTCTAATAATACTGGAAGGCGCGCTGCCGCTGCTGGCCCGTATAGAGAGAGATAGCTAAAACCGATCCGCTTCAGGTAGCCCTGTCTCTGTCTGTACACTCCAGTCCAAACATTTGTACACCCTGCCACACAACACACGCGCACCATAACTGTTTTTGTAAACAGTCTCACACTTTAAAATTAATTAATAAACTGACGATTAATAAACGAACACTGAATTCTCGTCAGTGGAAACGAATAAAACGATCGAATCTAGATGAGTGGAGCAACTTTTTGCAGCCCTTGTACCTGATTTGCGTGACGTCATTGTGCGCGTGCGCAAAACTGTTAGACAGAGCAAAAGCTACCTGCAGACGGTTGAACGAAACTATCTCTCTCTATACGCGGCGGGTACATGGGAGGATATAGCCAGCGCGCCTTCCAGTATTATTAGAGTTCAGTGGTTACTACGATCATTCACCGAAGGCAATAAAAATAAACTCTGCAGCGGCCAGCGGTTGATTTCCAAGCATCGGATGTTATTTCCGCTGACAATCGATTATTTTCTTCGATGTTTCTGTACATCGAATAATCGATTATTGATTTTCCGTAGAGAACATCAAGATTTGTCTTAAGGGGAGAGTAAACCCAAAGTTATTGCCTAAAAATTCTCAAATTGATTAAGGAAGTATCCTGGTCAAGAATTATGACAAAATCAATTTTTTTTCGCATATTCTTGAAGTTTAGATCTTTAAGAATATATCCTCGAAAGGAACTTTTTAAATTACAATAATTTACGGAGTTACAGTTACTTTAGTGGCGCAGACGACGCCCGTCACGTCGGAGCGTAACTTTAAGGGGGTATTCTGCTTTAGAATTTAGAAAAAACTAGAAAAAATCTAGAAAAATTTAGAAAATATCAATTTTTTGTCCATATTCTCAAAGTTTAGACCTTTACGAATATATCCTCGAAAGAAAATTTTTAAATTCCAATAATTTACGGAGTTACAGCTATTTTAGTGACGCAGCAACTTTTGTATCAAAATTATTTTTTTTTCCGTGGTAAAAAAATTGAAAACCATGAAAAGAAGAGTCGAAAAACGCCCTTTTTGTTCACACAACCGCTATTGTGCGAAAAAATACTGCACCATAATTCTGGATCAATTGTCAAAATTTCATCATTGGTTGAAATTTTCAATGAAAATCAATGAAAGTTTTCAATGTGACAATGTCGATATCTAATCATTAAGTTATCAAGAAAATACTGAAATTAATCATGAATTTTTGTTTTCAACGTATTACAAATATTAAAACAAAACCGAAATAGCTAATCGTTTGCAGCCTCAAAAAAAAAAAAAAAGATAGAATACAATTTTGATTTACTTGTTTATTCTGCACAATGAACTATTAATGATTAAAATAATGTTCCTACATTTTTTTTTAATAACATCGTTTTCCAAGCATCGTTTTTTATCAAGGTATCAGTTATTGGACGTCGACGTTCTTATTTCTTAACTCCTTAGAATGAAATGCGCCATTTAGCGAAGCATATACTACAAAAAATGAAGATTGCTGCCCTGCATCTCCATGTATCAAAAAAATAGAGTACAAAAATATAACTTAAAAACCGCAAGTAAATGTTTAGAAAAACAAGACCACTGTCTCGAAAATTCATCCACTCGGATCCAGCAATCGCAGCAGAACCGCGCGCAATTTGTCCAACGACGAATCGCTGAATTCGTTTTTTCTGTCGACGATGCGATTAATCTCGTTGCAAATATCATCGACCCGCTTGTCGATTCCTTCGGTCTCAAGTCGAGGCCGCTTTTCGTTTTGACATGGAAAATCGGGCTCGTAACATCTGTGCCACGTTGCACTTTCCCTCGAAGCCGCGGCCAATCTGCAGAGATAATTTTCCAACGAAGCGTGATGAGAAAAATCATAAATTCGCTGATTGGCAAAGTACAAACGCATCTGTCGCAAGATGCGTGGGAAATTGCTTATTCCCATTGACAGAGTATCGAAAAGCTCGGGGTCCGAACATTTGATAATATGTTCGGCGTACGTCTCAAAAGTTTCTTGTCTCGCCCATGGATTGTCATCGTTCAGCAAACAGCAGAATAATTCGTTCAACGACGAGAGAGTCTCCTTTTTGTTTCGGCTGACGAAATTTTCCAGATTTTCACGCAAATGAAAATTCATCCTTATTCGATGATCGACCAGCAAATCTGCCAACGTCTCGAGCATGCTCTTGTAAATCTGTCGATGTAACAATCTGAATTGGATAAATGAAAAAAAAAAAATAGGAGAAAATGAGAAATGAAAATTCGAGATAGACAAACCTACCGAAGCTACGAGACGATCGTTTGCCAAATTATCGGTATCATTTGATTTTCCACAATCGAGCAAAAGCACAACGAGCTCGAGCAACACTTCTCGTGTTTTACCGTCGGATTTTGGTAAACGCGATGCCACGAAATTCCAGATATTTCGGAGGGCGTTAATGCAGAATCGCTCGTCTTTTGGCATTGCCACGGTTCCGATTATCGTGAAGAAAGAAGTCTGAGAAATTGAGGTAGGATTGAGGGGAATTATTGAAAAGTTCATAAGTGATAGAAAGGCCCTAAGGGTAAATAAGTAGGGTGAATCTGCCCCCGGAAGATTTTTCAATGATTTAGAACATATAGAGCACTAGGGTGGGTCAAGGAAAATGACTAATTTTTTTTTCCCTCGATATAACGAAAAATGTATTGTTTGGCATCTCCAAAAAACCCTCTGCAAGTATCAGCCCTTCATATTTAAATTAAGAGGTCCCTCATTGCAAATTTTTATTTCCCATTTAAATAACATAGGAAATTTGTTTGTTTAACTTTGGAATTTTATTAGACTTTAACCGTCGAGGTTAGCACAGTTTTTTTAGCACATTTTTGTAGAACATTTGATGCTCTGCAAAAAAGCTCTTTTGTGTCTAATCGATATAAATAACCGTTCAAAAAATAATCGGTGATAATTATCACTACCTATGACCGATTATTTTTTGAACGGTTAATTTTATCGATTAAACACGAGAGAGCTTTTTTTGTAGAGCATCAAAGGTTCTACAAAAATGTACTAAAAACTCTCCTAACCTCACCGGTTAAAGTCTATTAAAATTCCAAAGTTAAACAAAAAATTTCCTGGGTTATTTAAATGGGAAATAAAAATTTGCGATGAGGGACCTCTTAATTTGAATATGAAGGGCTGATACTTGCAGATAATTGTTCCCCAAATAGGAGCACTAACGAACACTCAAATCTTGCAGTTACACATTTCTTTAAAACCTATTACACCTAGAATAAAATACATCCTGAGAATATGGCCGAAACCCGTGTATTTCAAATGGGGAAATCTACCCTCTGTTCGGGAGGGGTCAAAGTCAAGATAAAAATCTCAAATGTTTAGGGTATTGTTTTTTAATTATTTGGACTCGATTTGGGGGGCGTCTGATAAAAAATTCGTCCAAGCTCTAAATAAGGACCACCCTAAGCTAGACAGCCCTTAATTTTTTCTTGGAGCTATTATCAGCCTGCAAAACATATTAAAAATTTAGATCAATCGGTTCAGTCAAACCTGAGAATTTTTTTTTCTGTTTTTACGTATTTAGCTTTTTCTCAATAAAATCAATTGAGTTAAGGATCTGAAACTTTCAGGATATTATTATTTTGTTAGTACCTGCATATGCTCTAATCATTTAAAAATCTTTCGTGGGCAGGTCCACCATACTTATACCCCTAGGCCTTTTTTTTCAATTACCAACCAGACGTATCCAATTTTTCATCGAGGGAGATCGACGCAAATCTTGAAATATCTTTCCAAGATCATCCGTCGCGTCGAAGGACGATTTTTGCAAAAAGTATTTCCTTGCTCCAGAAGGCAATGATTTTCTGAAAGGTTCGACGAAACGCCGATTGGAGTGAACGTCGATTTCGCGACAGAGCGAATCCTTTATTCCCTCGGGAAGCAATTCGTAGAGTCGAGCAATCAAATTGCTGATAAACTCGAATTCGAGGCTCTTCTCACGAGTCACCAAAAGTTTTTGTACTTTTATCAAGTATGACAGATGCTCGTGGCACAATTCAGGAGGCGATATTCTGCAAAGTACAATAATTTTTTTGTATAATAATAAATAAATTCAACAACTAAAAATCATAGCAAAAAAAATTCTGTACCTTCCCAAACAAGTCCACGAGTCGCAACTGAGCAACGAGCTCCAAAATTCTCCACTCAAAAGATGCCTCAACAGAGCTCTCTCGACAGATGGAAGATCATCGCTCGAAACGCGAGCAATAAAATGACAAATGATCCTCAGAGTCGCCTCATAAATTCCCGTGCCATCGAATTTGCCGGAAATGGAATCCAAATTGATGGAAATTTTTAATTTGTTTATCAGGAGGATTTCGCAACAATGGTTCATGTTACCAAGAGCAATGTCCAATATATTATGTTCATTTCCCAACCAAATAGAAAAATCTGACTTCCTTCTTATCAATTTTTCGATGATCCTCAGCGTCAACAAATGATAACATATTGCCTCTTTGACTTCGGTTTTCCCACATTGGAAAAATGCCTGCGAGAAAAATTCCATCCGGTCAAAGTTGAGAGGAGAAAAGGGAGATTTCTTCAAAGCCTTCATCGAACAGATTAAATTCTTACCGTGGGAAAATCGTCATCGTCGAGAAGTGTGTTTAATAATTCGTCTGCAACTGGAACTATGTGTTTTTCCGAGTACTCGGTAATTTTCGAGTGCGGAGGAATGAAACGTTCGGATGGAAAAGGTGGTGAGTACCTTGTACAAAAGTTTAATGTTCACCAGTTTGAATGCAAAGACGCGAAGCCCGCAAAGAGGGCGAAGTAAGGATGAAAGAAAAGGTAGAAAAATAAATGAGCGAGCGCTAAAGAGTTTTGAGTTACCTAAAGAGGTTCGTGAGTAGTTGAACAAGAATTATGGAAACTTCGTTTCCGCAATCACCGCGATAAGCCGTGCAGAGTCGACCGAGAATTTTCAACAGCAAGGCAGCACACTTAATCCGTCTATCGTAATTCGCATCCTTTTTTTCCTGACAAAAGTAAACGAACGGTTGAGCCAAGAATTTTTGGGCTTGGGGAAGAATGGGGCAGAACGGCCCCCCTAAAAATTTGGTCAAAAAAAAATTTTGATTTCGTGTCAAAGTATCATAAATTTGAAGTATTGACTCATTTTTAGGCCGATCCGCGATATCTGGGGCATAATGGACCACCCTAAAAAATTAGGTCAGAATTTTTTTTTCTTTAAATTATGATGAATTTTGATATACTAATCCATTTTTAGAACAATGCACCGCATCGGGGGTAAAATGAACCATTAAAAAGATTGAAAAAATTGTATTTTTAACACAATTGAAAAATTTTCAAAAGGAAGACAGAATTATCTAATATTTAAGAAAATTAAAAAAACATTTTTTTGGGTTGAAAAATATAGAAGTTATTTATTATTTAAAGAATTTTTAATAAATCTATATATTTTTTATGATAAACAAATAAACAATAATATTAATTATGTTTTATCATAACTGTTTAAAAACATAACAAAAAGAAATTTTTTAAATGAAACATTGAAAGTACGTGAAGAATGTAATAAATTACTTTTCACAATAATCACAAATGTATTCGTCGGAATAATCTTTGTCTATACCTGCACAGGAATCATGAGACCATCCCTTACAATTTTTCAGAGTTGTGAAAATAGTAATGTAAAAGTAAGTAAATGTAAAGTAATGTAAAAAAAGTAATGTAAAGTAAAAGTAAATTACCCATTACTTTAAACAATGTGTATTGGACAAGTTTTCCATTACAAATTACAAAAGTAACGTGTAATG
This sequence comes from Alloplasta piceator, assembly GCA_946863875.1. Taxonomy (NCBI): domain Eukaryota; kingdom Metazoa; phylum Arthropoda; class Insecta; order Hymenoptera; family Ichneumonidae; genus Alloplasta; species Alloplasta piceator. Next base: position 67,069,205 of record OX333071.1, read on the forward strand.
AATGAATGTTCTATTACAAATGAAAATAGTAATGTGTAATGAATGCGTGTTCCATTACAAACAAAAAAGTAATGTGCAATGTATGCATGTTCCATTACAAATAATAAATGTAATGTGTGACGGATGCGTGTGCCATTACAAATTTCAAAAAATAACGTGTAATGAATGAGTGCTCCATTACAAATTACAATTGAAACAAAAGTAATTTGTGGTGGGGAATATTCCATTACAAATTAGTGTATTTGGTCGACAATTTGGAGCAGGTACTATTTTGCTCAAAGGTAAGTCTATTAATTCTTCAATGAAAATAATTTGTGTGTATCAAGCTTTTGTTAATTTATTATCGTAGTGGTAAATGTAAAAATTGCAATTCAAGAATGGAGTAAAAATTACTCCACAAAATCACTGTTTATACATTTACCACTACGATAGTAAAGTTAACAAAAACTTGATACACAAAAATTATTTTCATTGAAAAATTAAGACTCGCCTTTGAGCAAAATAGTACCTGCTTCAAATTGTCGTAGAAACACACTAATTTGTAATGGAATATTCTCCATTACACATTACTTTTTTTTATTGGTAATGGCGCATGCATCCATTACACATTACTTTTTTTTATTTGTAATGGCACATGCATTCATTACACATTACTTTTTTTTATTTGTAATGGCACATGCGTCCATTACACATTACTTTTGTATTTTGTAATTATACACTTGTCCATTTCACATAATGCAGTGTAATGGGTAATGAATACTGTAATGCATTATCAAAATAATGCATTATTTACAACTCTGCAATTTTTACACTGAATCCATAATTCTTTAGATTCCGAGTAAGTCCATTAAAATAAAGACAATGGTAATCATTATTTTCAACTTTTGAACACTTTTTTTTAAAACTGTTTTGTGTGATAAATTTTTAAATTCTAGTGTGTGAAAAAAACTGTATCATTTTTTAGAGTTGAGTCTTTGTGCTCCAGAATTTTTCTTTCGGCAAAATGTCGGTGAATTCGTTCAAGATAGGACAAAAGTAAACTGATTTGATGGTTGAAAGCCACAAAAAGTATTAACCGGCTTAAGGGGGCCGTCGTGCTGCAGCTTCCCCTATAACCAGAGGAATGTAGTAGCTGAACTGAATTGTACAATAAACATACCGATAAAAGTGTCTCAATGTCTTTGATCATATCAGGATATCGCCGTGTCACGAATTTCACTAATCCCAATTTTTTCACAAGGGATTCCTGAGTCGCTGCGATTTTGGCAAAAGCTTTCCACGTATTCAAAAGTGTCTTGAGGTCCATTCCATTGGTCAATGACGCTATATCGCCGATTTTATCCAACACTAAAGGGAAAAAAATTAAATTAACGACAACGATTCCAGCCGAACATCAAAATCGTCGAGGAAAAAAAACGGTTCACCTGTCTCGAGTGATTTTGTTGGTTGACTTCCTTCGACGTCAAAATTGACGCTCGTTTCAAGAATCGACAGGAATATATTAAGAACGACGTTTGTCTGGCGAAATAGATTCGTCAATTGTGGCATTAGATCGGTAAACTTTTGTCCGTACAAAGTTTCACTGAAACATCATTAAGAAATGACCTTGGAATCCAGGATTGTGTTTGAACGAAGGATAAAATGAAAATATGAGAAAATAATCCAGCAAACCTTTTTTTGCAGTGATTAAAAACAACTTTGATGACATCGGGCAAAGAATCGAGAAGATTCGCCATAGATTCGCATGAAACTGATTCGAGATTCTTCAGATTTTTCAACAATTCGTGCCACGGCTCCAAACAACTTTGCCAATGATTAAACTTGGATCGTATATCCTCGATCGTTACGAGACTTGGTGAATCACGAACTAGCATATTCTCCGTTTCCACGAAACTCTGTGTGCAATTTGCTCCAATTATCGATATTCTTTTGACACTATATTTTTCCCTAGATGATAAAATACGGACGAACTTTTTCGAACTTTTTTTTATTTTCATTTTCAAACGCACTTCACTTATTTTTTTTCAAAATTTTGTTTCTTTTTATTAATTATATTTTAAATAAAATTCACTACTAAAAGATAAACAAGTTTCATATTTATTTATCGATAATTATGATCAAATAATTAATATTATATAATTATGAGACAATTTTGATAAAATGAAAGGTTTATAGCAGTGGCAAATTTCCTACTTCTTAGGCTTTTCATCAGAAAAATTGATTAATGGAACAAACATTTTTTTTCGAAATATCAAACCTTGTGTTGATTGCAAGTTTCTTGTATACGCCCATTCAAAATGAATTGCTGGTTAAAAAACTTGTATTCAACTTAAAAAAATCGTTTTTTTTTAAATTATTTAAGGTACTTTAAAGGGCCATAAAAAAGCAAATTATTAAGATTTTTTTTTCAGCTCCTTTATCAGATATGGCTATAATTCTTCGAAAATACAAAAAATAAATTTCTTTTTTATTTTGATTCTTTGAATAATTCATAGAAGGCACCAAAGTCGAAAATGTCTTGTCTGAGGTCAACAGTTAATCTCAGGATTGGCAAGTCTGAAGCAAAAAATAAAAAAAGCATTTTAAAGAGGAATGTCCCTTTCACAACAATTTACCACCGTTAATGAAAAATCGACTTAAAAAAAATGGCGGATGTCTGAAATAAAAATGAAAAATTGAATTTTTTACAATTGATTTCAAACATCCGCCATTTTTGTTTAAACAGCTTTTCAACGGTGGTAAATTGTTGGGTAAGAAACCTTCCTCTTTGAAATGCTTTTTTATTTTTTTGTTTCATTTTCGAAGGATGAAACAATGTTGTAAAAACACTTTTATAGCCATATCTGATAAAGGAGCTGAGAAAAAAAACTTAATTTTTTTTTTTGGCCTTCTAAAGTAGACTAGACTTCAAAAAACTTTTTTTCAACTTCAAAACAAAAATGGACGTTTTAAAATTATTTAAAGTCGTTGAGTCTACGCCAAAATGCTGTTAAAAATAATTTTATTTTTAAATATATGAAAACCTTGAGTTAATTGCAAATTTCCTGTAAACAAGCATAGCCGTCCGCAACAATAATTCAATTTACATCGTTTTCACATTATTTTACATCATCACTCAACGACTTCAACAATCGCCTCGTGAGATTTTCATTGAACGACTGATATAGAATCATGTAATGGACGAGGTCTTTAAAGTACCTCGGTAAGAAGTTTCCTGGCCAATGGAAGTAAATCCAGCAAGATCCGATCTTTGAGAAAATCTGATGAGGAAGCTGACAACGATCGAAGCATGCTTTCTCGCACGGCATCGAGATTCGCTCCATTGGAATCTGGTCGCATGAGCAACAAAATCGAAGGATCCTTGAGACAATCCTGCGAATCCGGATCCGGATTACCACCTTCTATTCCCGAAAAATCTTTGTCATCGATCAACGTCGACATGCTGTAGAAATACCAAAAAAAAAAAAAGACTGGGTCAGAAGTAAGTGCAATCACGAATTCCTAGAAAGGTGAAGCACGAAATTTGGAACCATGACATTCATCAGTACCGCACAAATTACGTTATCGTTACAAAAGTGACGCTCCAATTTTGAAGAATGTTATGAACTCTAATCACCGTAACGAGTCATCGATCAATCGAAACTAGATTGATCTGTCGAAAATAAAAGTTTGCTCCAATCGGGGAATTGTTTTGGCATCAGTCGAGAGGCATCCTATATTTTTCAGTGGCAGGAGGCGATGAGATTTCGGACAGGGACCGATTCCCTATCAAGTCAGCGGGAGTTGCCTCGTGGGGTATGTTAAAAAAATAGTTAGATAGATAGATAGCTAAAGAGAGAGAGGGAGAGAGTGGCCTATCTATCAGATAAGCAACTGTAATTAAGGTGGCTCGGTTAATAGGCGGACTCTTCATTCTAGAGCATCGCTGACTATATGCCAACTAGAGTTTGGAGCTTTTTCAGGGAATGAGAAACATTTGAGGAGAGGGATTGGCCAAGTTAAAAGTTATCCGTTTAAAGTTTGGGCAAGGGGTCCGTGGATAATACGTCGGGGGTCGTTTGATGGTATAAGGATTTATGTATATAACTCTTTTGCACGTGGTTGGTATACACAACGAGGGCTATTGTCTGAGGCTAAGAGAGTGGAGTGAGAGTTACGATTCGAATGATCGGTCGTGGGGATTCCATGGCAACTGCGGACAACAAGCTGTCAGATGATAGGTAAAGTTTTGATCAATAACAGCTGGTGACTACCAGGAGTTTAGTCGAGTTCGGGAAAAGGTTTACACATATACGTAGACATACATGCAAACGGACTAGCATTGTAAGTTTCACGTAGTTCGTGAAACGTTTCAATAGAGAGAGGGACTCGTTTCAACGGGTGGAGGTGAAAAGGGGTACCCAGGGCCAACAACACAGATCAGGGCAATTTCGTAGTGAAACGAGAAATATGGTCGAGTGGGGATGGGCACAAGGTTTGTCAGTGGTGGGGAACCAAGATTCGAGCTGGGGTGGTGGCCTAAAGTCGTTGACGGTACCAGTACACGAGGTCTTGTAACTTCGGAAGGGATGTATAGTCGCGATGGAGTTCTGAGCTTGATGGTAGGTTTAGGATGGAAGTCAGTCAGTCGGCGTGTGCCAGCGCCGACGGCTCGACGTCGAGGAATAAGAGACCGACCGAACCTAGGACGAGGTTCATTGGTCCCGTTGAAGGGTCGAGAGCCCCGACGCGGAGTACCGAAGACGCGTGGGTGTCTCGAACAGTTATCGTCACGCTAAACCGTGGATAACAAATGACAAGCATCGCGAGATTTATCAATCGTTACGATTATCGCAAGGTTCTCCCGAGCATCGTTCATCAGTGATCCCCGGTATTGTTCTCAAGGTAGTCTACTTTAGAAGCCCAAAAAAGCAAAACTTTAAGATTTTTTTTCTTAGCTTCTTCATCAGGTATGGCTATAAAACAGTTTTTACAACATTGTTTTATCCTTCAAAAATACAAAAAAAAAATGTCATTTTGATTCTTTGAATGATTTATAGAAGGCAAAGTCAAGTTTTCGAAAATGTTTCGTCCCATGGCTGACAAACTCAGGATTGGCAAGTCTGAAACAAAAAAATAAAGAAGCATTTTGAAGAGGAAGGTTTCTTACACAACAATTTACCACTGTTAATGAAAAATCGATTTTAAAAAAATGGCGGATGATTGAGATAAATTGTGAAAAATTCAATTTTTCATTTTCATCCAAGCATCCGTCATTTCTTTTGTTTTTAATCGATTTTTCATTAATGGTGGTAAATTGGTGTGTGAGGAACCTTTCTCTTTAAAGTGTTTTTTTTATTTTTTTGTTTCAGACTTGCCAATCTTGAGATTAACTGTCGGCCATGGGACAAGACATTTTCGACTTTGGCGCCTTCTATAAATTATTCAAAGAATCAAAATAAAAAATGATTTTTTTTTGTATTTTCGAAGCATGAAACAACTGCAACCTGAGATAACTGCAACCTGAGATAACTGCAACAGTTTTATAACCATATATAATAAAGGAGCTGAGAAAAAAAATCTCAAAAATTTGCTTTTTTTGGCCTTCTAAAGTAGACTAGTACCTTAACATTCGTGATCAAATTTTTCGCTTTCTCTCGCCAATTCGCATGAGATGATTATTGCATAACAAGTATAACGACACATTGCCTATTAACGCCACATTTTATAAGTACGGTCGTTTTTTACGAAAAATTGAATATTTTTGCGAAAAAAAATTGTACGAAACTTTCTAAAAAACGAAATTGAAGCTTATACTCCCCCTCGCAAGTTTCTCACGCGAAAAACAGTTTAAAAAAATGTTCATGGATCGTTCACCAAAATTTCAACGCCAAAAAAAAGCCAAAAAACGATCATGTTTCAAATGCCGTACCGGGTTCAAAAAAAATCGATTTTTTTTTTTGAAAAAAGCGAAATGAAGCTGAATATGTTCCCTTTGAAATGCCGCTTGTTGAATTAAAATATCTTCATTTTTAAAAGAGCAGTGAAAATTTTTGTGCGGAATCGGGGCGTGTTTCCAAACTTTTGGATGGCGGTGTATGTCTAAGTAGAAACAAAGAAAACCTAAAAAAAGATTAAGATTAAGATTAATAGGCAGCAAAACTGGGCACCTAGCAAATTCGAAAACAAAAAAGTCCCTGAACAAAGTCTTTACCATAAAAACAGGGCAGTTATGGCTTTCCAAAGATGCAATTCTGCCTGATGCGGATATTTTCCGTATCATGTTTCCGGAACCAAACCAATAAATAAATAACAAAAACTGTTGATACCATTATTGTAGTTTTTCCATAACAAATTCCCACAATCGAGTCTGCAGTTCTGATACCGTCCACAATAGGACAGCCCTTTAGATAATCAACTCCACCAACTCCCCAAGTCCCGATTAACTTGAAATTGTGAGAAAATCTCTTTTGGATCTATGAAAACTCATCCGTTATCGGTAAATTATTTTTGTCAATTTCGTTCGATCTCTTCAGAGCGAAGAAGAACAAAAACAATGACGAGTCATCCAAGAAGAAGTAGCGGTCCGGTACGACAGCATTCGCTTCAGCAGTTGCCCCGTCGTCATCATCATCAGGTTCGACGCCAGAGATCAGCGGAAGAGGACAGATCACTGCAGATTCGTACGACTGATCCGATAAGAGCACGACGGGACAGTGAGAGATCAGCTGCAATCGAGAGGCCAAAGGTCCGTTTTGCATGGGGTGAAGATGCGACGAGGATCAGCAGGAATGAAGAAAAGGATAGTCGAGTCGAGGTCGTAGCGTGTCAAATTGGCACGGGCAAATCAAGACCATTGCCAAATCCTCGACAGCCAAGAATATTAGCTCGCAATAACGTGAATGACAAGACTTGCAATACGCTTTTGTACTCGCGTCAGGAACTCGCCGAGAGATTGAGACTGGCCTGGAAGCAACGTGAGGCTAACAAATCCAACATCGACGTTTTCTTGGCACACGGAACATCCGAGCAGGAACGAAGCGATTCGAGGCTCTCAAGTTCGAGCAGCGTTGATCCAAGTCCGGTACGATTGTCCAACAGATCCGAACGGATCAATGTCTCCAGAACAACAGAAACGAGGAATCAAAAGAACGACCAGGACTTTTGTCGTGATGCGAAGAAGAATGTTGATCTTAGCAACGACCAGAGATCCGCAACGAATGCCAATGGCGCCAACTTTGGTCGGATTGAAAATTCCCCTTCAACGACGAATTTGGGAGAATCCGCCAAGTCCAAACGTGCCAGTTTCAAGAGTTGCACCAACGCCGCTTTCCATCAACCGGTGAACGAACCCATCGGTAGTTTGGTGTCCCCGATCGAGATTCCATCAACGACAAAGAAGGACAATCCACAGATTGTGGTCAATTCGACGAGCGATCAGAAAAATCGACGAACCAATTCGGCGCCGACCCAGAGACGCGCAAACAGCGTTGGTCCGACGAGCAGAACTCAAGTGAGCATCGTCATTGAAGCTCCGAGTATATCCAAGCCTGAACATGAAACTGCTGATAACGCGACGATTTCCACGGAGACGAAGGATTGTTCGTCGAAAATGGCCGCAATCGGTGGACGTCCGATAAAATCGGCACCAGCAAAACGACGCGCCAGAAGTGGCAAGAGAAGAGCCAACAGCGTTAGCGGTAAGGACATCGATGGTGGACGTGCCAAAGTCGGGAGTTCCGAGCCCAAAAATGCCGAAGTCGTGACAATGGTCTCGTTGGTAAGCGATGCCGATAGCGACAGCGAGATAGAGGATAATTCACCCCGAGATGATAAATTAATCAGCCAATTGAGAAGCAACTTGCCGACTACGCCCATCATTAAAACTAACGTCACCTCTTCCGGTACACTTAACTCCATTGCCAGAAGACCCATAAAATCTGGTAAGAATTCCAACACGGATTACGTAATTTTACTATTTTATGGCAGGCATTGTTTTGTTACTGAAAAATTGAAAAATCTTGGCAAATCTTATTCTACACTTCTTCTACAAATCTTATTCTACACAAGAAAAGTGACAGGGAATGTTATTCTACACACGAGAAGTTGCGAGAAATATTATTCTACACCGGATTCTACATAAGAGAAGTGGCAAGGAATATTATTCTACAAAAAATTATTCTACACCGATTTCTACTCACATCATTCTACACAAGAAGAGGTGGCAGGAAATAATATTCTGATCTACACATTAGTATTCTACAATCTACACATTATTATCTTACACATTATTTTTCTACACATTACAGCCTTTAGCAAAATTTACTACTGGAATGGATAATCACGTTGTAGATTTTCTGTCGTTTTTTTGGGTTGGATAAAAAACGTCGCATATGCAGAGTTTTGATAAAGGCTGTAATTTGTAGGAAAATAATGTGTGGGATAATAATAGGTAGAATAATAATGTGCAGAATAGAATATTATTTCCTGCCACCTTTTTTTCTGTAGAATGACGAGTGTAGAAACTTTTATGTAGATAGTGTCATGTATAGAATAATATAGTGTAGGATAGTATTCCTTGCCACTTCCATTGTGTAGAATAATATGTGTAGAAACCGGTGTAGAATAATTCTGGGTAAAATAATATTTCTTTCAACTTCTCTTGTGTAGAACAATTTGTGTAGAAACTTTTGTGTAGAATAAAAATGTGTAGAATAGAGGCCTTCCCAAGTATTATTTGTAGAGTTAATTTTTAAATAGATCCTTTTTTTATCGAAAAATAAAATCTGTTCATTTATAAAAACATTTCCTGGTTAATTTTCCGCTGTGAGTTTTTACTAACAATTTTATCAGATTGTTTTGCAGAAAAAAAATAATACAAAAGCTAATAAGGATTTAGCGAAATGGTTTTTTTTTTCAAATTCGTTTATTTTCATCAGTTCAAAACGAACGAATTTTCGAATCACAAATCAATGACAAAAATTTCGTGGCACAAAGATAAAAGTACAACAATAAAACATCTTGGTAAATCTTATACCAACAGTATAATTCTTAATTATAATGTTAAATTAATATGCACTTGAAGTTTTGAACGTTCAATTGAACGAGAAAGTAGAACAACTATTTAGTTAACGAAAAATTAAAAGATTTTGCACATACTTCATAAATAATAATTTGAAAAAATCAAAGATATTTCAATGATTATTTCCAAAGTGTTAACAAAGTCTCAAAATTGTTCTGTGAAAGAGTAAACTTTTCGCTTTTTCGTTCATCTGAACGGTCAGAACTTCAAGTTCATAAATTAATGCACTTTCAACAATGTTAACTTTGTTCAGATTATTCCAACTTTATAGAACGGAAAATCGAATAACTTATTCTATTAAAGGGCAGTTTCAAAGTCCTTTAACACTTTGGTAATGATTGACCAAACATCTTTCAATTTAAAAAATGTTTATTTACAAAGTTCTTGCTCAACTTTTCTAATTTGTTCATTTTTCGTTCATCTGAAAGTTCGAACGTTAAAGTACATCAAAAATGTAATTTCACCCAAAATAAGTTACCAAATCCCAATCCATTTTTTGTTAAACAAATAAATGTTGATTTTTCGTTTAACTGAACGTTCGAAACTCCAAGTAAATCAAAAATGTTATTCCACCCAAACAGGGTTGCAAATAATGCATTACTTTTTTTAATGCATTTACATTTTCATTAACCATTAACATTTAATGGTTATTGGAAATAATTTTAAGGGTCAATGAAAATAATTTCCATTAACCATTACCCATTAAATTTGAATAGTTAATGACAATAAATTCCATTAACCATTAAATGTTAATGGTTAATGAAAATAATTTCCATTGACCATTAAATTTTAATGGTTAATGAAAATATTTTCCATTCAAAAAGTAATGGTTAATGCATTACTTTTTCATTAAAAATTTCGCAACCCTGCACCCAAAATAATTGACCAAATTCAAAAAAATTCCAAATTAATTGTCAAGACATTAATCGAAAAATTGATAATTCTGGGCGATTTCTCGACGCTGTATGTGACGCCGGAAACGATTGTTGGGTATTCGCCTCGAGTGTCGTGCATAGAAATGTGGTGTACACACGACACGATAATCGAGCGTGGTTAATTAGAAAAGACGCGACACGCGAACGCCGACATTCCTTGAACAGAGCGCATGAAAATCAAGAGGCGTGCGCCGCGATTACGCTTCAAGCAAACTTCATGTCCTCATGATCTGTGAATTAATTAATTCACATAATTATAAATCTGTGAATTAATTAATTCACATAATTATAAATCTGTGAATTAATTAATTCACATAATTCACATAATTATGAATCGTCCAGTCAGTCTAAAACAAGTACATTGTTTTTTTCCATCAATTATTCATCAAACGACGCTGATTGAGGAATCAAAAACCAATCGGACACTCCAGGGATAATTAAGGTCTGTCCCTGTAAATGTGCAGAGTCATCGTACTCCAAGCAAATCGATTTTCGATGACTAATGGGCTCAGCCCAATTTCTATGAGCATAAAGTTGGAGGTAGGAGAGGGAGGAAAGATAATAAAGTGTAGCTGGGTGAAAAAGGGGCGAAAATCGGTAGCGAGAGTAGAGCACGAAACCCATTAACGGGGCTAAAGGATGAATATAACCGTGGGACGATATTCTCTTCCATTGTGATTTGACGAGAGAAGAACAGAGAAAGAGAATCGATGGAGACTGTAGGACTGTATACCTGGCCTAGTTTTTTTTTCATTTTATTTTCCAACCAAAGTGGCTTAAACGGTTTGCGACCTATATTTATTTTGGCGGTCGCATGTAACTTACACGCTGCCCAAAAATCGGTACATCAAGACGCAAAGCAGAGTAGAGATAGAGAGAGAGAAAAGAAATACGAAACATGAATAAGACAATTTTTTTCCTTCAAGTCTCGTTTCAGCAAGACTCGATAGACTTGGAGGAATCGGAAGGCAGAACTTTGAGGATTCGACCCCAAAGCGTTCAGGTCGGTCGTGTGACCGGAAGTGCTCTGCCAACGCCCGAAGAAGCGAGAACGTGGCGAACGGAAGTGACGTCATTGACAATAACGAGCAACTATATTGCCGGTCGTCAGAATAACGAGGAACAGGAAATAACCGATATTTGTCTTACCGATCGTGAAAAGAGATGCCTCATAGTGCCCATCGGCGATCCGAGATCCGACAAGAAGAGAAAACTTTTGAGAACTCGAAGCACACCACCACCGCCAAAATTAGAGTGAGTATTTCCTTGCCTCAAAGCAATTGAGACGGTATTCTGGTCCAGACACAATACATTTTAAACGTTTTGTCGAGCTCGATAAAAAAAAATATTTTTTTACAACATATTCCCAGGTGGGATTGGCCAGAGCTTGTCACATGGCCCAGCATTGGCCCAACGCAGTGTGCCGATGCTGGCATTGTAACCTTGGGCCAAGTCTGGCCAACCTTTGAAGCTAACGTCGGGCCAACGCTGAAACTGAGCGTCGGGCCAACAATAGCATAACGGCTGGCCCAGCACTGGGCCAGTCGCTATGCCAGTGCTGGGCCAGCCGTTATGCCAGTGCTGGGCCAGCCGTTATGCCAGTGCTGGGCCAGGCCCGGTTATCCCATACACTCGGTATGTTTAGGAGGTTATGTTCGCACACGTAGATGTCATTCGATCATCGTAAAAAATGTTGAAACCACGTTCCAGTATTTCGAGAGTGAAAAAATACCGTTTTTAAAAAAATTGCGTTCCGAAAATAATCAGTGAGGAAGATATAGAACAACCGGCGAAAAAGCAAAAAAAAAATGATCGCGATTTGATGGATCCGATTGTAACGATTCAATTTTCTAACCTTGAAAATTCGCATTTCATTGTCGAAGATGACAACGATGACATCGAGGATGAAGTAGTTTCTTCATCACTTGACGAATCGCCAAATGACGAATCACTTAATCAAGACGTCAATTAATTGTTTTTTTTTCTTACTTCAGAAATACGTTTGTTGAATATTAAATAAATATTTCTATAATCATTTTTATATAATCTGGTCTGAGTTTGAAAATTATTTCTTAATGCGATCCGCATTAACATTTATTTATATCCACCTATTTATATCCAGTACTAGGCCATGACTGAATGCCAGCGTCGGGCCAGCATCGGATGCCAGTACAGGGCCGTCATTAAATGCCAACGCCGGGCCACGATTTGATGCCAGCGCTGGGCCAGCATTGTATGCCAGCGCTGGGCCGGCGTTGTATGCCAGCGTTGGGCCGCCATGTAATACCAGTATTGGGCCGACATTGCATGCCAGAGTTGGGCCGAGGTTAACAAACCAATACCGGCATAATGCTGGCCCGATACTGGGAGTCAGCTTTGGGCCAAGCCTGTACGCCTGGCATTTAGTACTGGCCCAACGTCGGGCCATTTGTTAAATCCCACCTGGGTTTATTCATATTTTGACGATAAACAAAAAAATGTTCGAGAAAAAAAATTAAAATTAAATTAGAAGCTGGTAAAGTTAGGGCTAAAAGAAGGGCTGGCTGAAACGATTGCTACCTTTCTAGTCATCCGATACGAAATAAAAAAAAAACCATTCTTTATCAGTAAGAATGTCGTTATAATTCCTACCTCAGAGAAAATGGAAAAAAAAATTCGCAAAATGCCGGCTGTCTGAACAAAAAAAGGCGTTTTTCGACTCTCTTTTTCATAGTTTTTAAGTATTTTACAATAGTAAAAAAAATAATTCTGATACAAAAGTGATAGGAGCGATAGAGAGTTATACACTGCCTTCCAAAAATTTAGAAACACTCGTCCCGATTCCGCGCCGCACAAAAAGTTTCACTGCCCTTTTAAAAATGAAGATATTTCAGCTTCATTTCGCTTTTTTCAAAAAAAAATTTCGATTTTTTTTGAACCCAGTACGTCCTTTGAAACATGGTCGTTTTTTGGCTTTTCTTTGGATGTTGAAATTTTGGTGCACGATTAATGAAAATTTTTTGTAACTTTTTTTCGTGTGAAAAACTTGTGGGAGGAAGTATAAGCTCCAATTTCATTTTTTTTAAAGTTTCGTACGATTTTTTTTCGCAATAATATTCAATTTTTTGTAAAAAACGACCATGTTTATAAAATGTAGCGTAACGCCAAAACTACTGGGTTTTCGTGGAGGCGGGGTCGAAGAGTCGACTAACCAATATTTCGAACGGCCTAAATCCCGAATTTCACGATTACGAGCGTTCGAATAACGAAGCGCCGAAATCCCGAACGCCAGAAAAGCGACAGCGGAGAGAGCCGCCCCATGCATAAGAGAGAGAGAGATGCGCCTCCTCTCTCTCTTACGCATGGGGCGGCTCTCTCGACTTTCTCTTTTCTGGCGATCGGGATTTCGGCGCTTCGTTATTCTAACGCTCGTAATCGTAAAATTCGGGACTTCGGCCGTTCGAAATATTGGTTAGTCGACTCTTCGACCCCGCCCCTTTTCGTGATATCACTAAGATGGTAAAAAGTTGCATACAGTCATTTTGGATTCAATAATTTTTTCAAAATTAAAAAATAATAATAATAATAATAACTTTTCCTGCCAACGAGTTATTTTTTTATTTTTAACAATCGAGTCTCTTACCTCACTTACGCGGATTTTGAATCGAAATACCTATGTAGATAAGATAACCTGATTGTTTAAGATAAAAAAAATATCTCGTTGACAGAAAAAATTTTGGAAACAAAAATTTTGAAACAATTTTTTTTTTTAAATGTCATCGAATCCAGAATAATTATATGCAACTTTCTACCCTCTTAGAGATTTCAAGAAAACCCAGTAGTTTTAGAGTTACGCTACATTTTATAAATATGGTCGGTTTTTGCGAATAATTGAATGTTTTGGCGAAAAAAAATCGTACGAAACTGTGTAAAAAACGAAATTGAAGCTTATACTCCGCCTCACAAGGTTTTCACACGAAAAATCGTTAAAAAAAGATTTCATGGGTCGTGCGGCAAAATTTCAACATCAAAAAACGGCCGTAAAATGACCACGTTTCGGAGGGCGTGCCGAGTTTTTAAAAAATCGATTTTTTTTTTTTGAAAAAGCAAAATGGAGATGAATGTGTCCCCTTTGAAAGGCCGCTTGTTGAATTCCAATATCTTTATTTTTAAAAGAGCAGTGAAACTTTTTCCGCGGCGGATCAGAATCATTTTCACCATACAGGAATTATTTCACAGTTTTCTTATTTTTTCTCATGAATCCTTTCCCCAGAAACAACTTTGCGTGATTTGAAATCAGCGATAAATTTCTGATGAATTATCGTTCTAAACCGTTGAAAAAAAATATATATCCAAGCTTTATAACACAATTATGACTGATTTCAAAATTTACGTTTTTCCACCTAAATGTGAAGAAACTTAGACACTGCCATTTGGTCCATCCAGGAACCCCAGTTCTTTTGTAAATACATAAAAAAAAGTCTCTGACTTGGATTTCTGGCCGCGCAAACATTCCAAAATATATGTAAAGAGAATTTGGTTATTAAAACGAATTTTGTCTAACTATATATTCAAGCAATAAATTCAATTCAGTTCAATCGTATCTCCATCTCAGACTAGGCCAATCGAGAATTAATATTCTCGATATCTCCGTTCAATATAAAAATGTAAATTGTACAAAATCACATTCTCACTGAATGGCTCTGCCCGAAACTCGATCGATAAGACTCGAGTATTCAACGCTTTCGTGTGATACATATTTTCTGCAAAAATAGTACATTCAATTTTTCAATTTGCATTCTGTAATATCGTGACCATGACTGGAGAAACAGGTGTGTGCAAGTTATCGTGAGGCGGACACGAAGAGGGAAAAAGAGAGCAAAAAAAGTACCTTCGATTTCTTTGATATTTATGATATCGAGAGTGAGAGGATGAGGGACAGGAACGAACGGTTACAATCGTGCTTATACGAGAAAGTGAGGTCTCTCTTGCAAAACACGAAAAAGCTTTGGGAAGGCCAAAGCATTGGTACCATCGTGTACCGAAAGATATTGACTCTCATATATCGATATCACAATATATCACAATACATAGTGAAAAAAAAAGCAACAAAAACAAATCGTTGGAAGCGTATCTCGAACATCTAGAAGTGTGTCCTCGAACTTTTCAAGTGCACGAAACCCACAAATGCATTTCAATCGTTAGACTGATATTCGTTAGACTGATTCAAAAAAAGCGACTATTTTTTTTAAAATCCCCAATTAAATACTTTCGGGAAGGTGAAAAAAGATGCCTGTCAAAAGCGGAGCTCTTGATATTAATATTTAGTATATGCTCATCGCATATTTCTATTTCCCATTTAAATAACAGAGGAAAATAAAATTTCAATCTTTGAAATTTTATACCTCGGCTTCAAGTTAATGTATCGAAATGAACGATACATATTCTCGTGGAGAATTGAACGCTCTACAAAAAAGGTCTCTTATGATTTTTCGATAAACTCACTCCTTCGAAAGTTATTCACGGTCGAACATATATATGGGCCATTTCGTGTCGAATCGACCAATAGTTGGAATCGACCCCTTTCAATTTCGATGAAATTTGGTCAGAAGTTTTATTTTATCATAAAACCAAGTTCTACCAAAGGAAAAAACTTGAAATTTTTTTTTTCGAAAGTTATGCACAATTCAAAATTCCCCCATTTCTTCAATTTTTCGAGAATATTTTTTTAATATCTCGAAAAATATTATAGTTACGAAAAAAACGTTCTGGGTTCGTCTTAAAGAGTATACTTGAGACTACGAAAAAAAAAATTGCCGGAAAAAAAATTTTGAAAAAAGTTGAATTTGGAGAATTTTGAATTTATAAAAACCGTTACAATTTGCGATCGACATTAAATTTTTGGATAAATTTTTTTAAATATAATACCTTGTACTGATCTTAAAAGATCCTGAAATTTTCAGAAAGGTGTTGTTTTTTTCAAAAATATGAATTTTTTATTTTTGGTAAAAATTTTTTTTTATTATTGTTCCCCTTTAAGTTAAGTAAAGTTGAGCAATCATGTAATTTTGTAACTTTGAGCAGTACAAATTGCATGATTGCTCAACTTTGCTGAACTTAGAGCTAAAAAAAAAATTTATTTCACATTAATTCAAAAATTCATATTTTTGAAAAAAAAGAACACCTTTCTGAAAATTACAGGATCTTTTAAGATCAGTACAAGGTATTATATAAAAAAAATTGGACCAAAAATTGAATGTTGATCGTAGATTTTAATAATTTTTAAATATTTAAAATTCTCCAAATTCATCATTTTTCAAATTTTTTTTTCGGAATTTCCGGAATTTTTCGTAGTCCCAAGTGTACTCTTCAATACGAACCCAAAACGATTTTTTCGTAACTATAATAGTTTTCGAGATATTCAAAAAATAAACTTGAAAAATTGAAAAAAATGTGAAAAGTTAAGTTTTCAAAAAATTTTATTAATTTTTTTCCTTTGGTAAAACTTCATTTTATGATAAAAGAAAACTTCTGACCGAATTGCATCGAAATTGAAAGGGTTCGATTCCAACTATTGGTCGATTTGACATGGAATGACCCATATGTTACTCTAAATTTACATACCTTTAACCTTGAATAACTTTTGAAGGAGTGAGTTTATTGAAAAATCATAAGAGACCTTTTTTGTAGAGCGTTCAATTCCCTACAAGAATATGTATCGTTCATTTCGGTACATTGACTTGAATCCGAGGTATAAAATTTCAAAGTTTGAATTTTTTTTTTCCTGTGTTATTTGAATGGGAAATAGAAATATGCGATGAGAAACCGTTAAATATTAATATCAAGAGCTTTGCTTTTAACAGGCATCTTTTTTCACCTCCCCAAAAGTATTTAATCGGGAATTTACAAAAAAAAAAAAAATAGTCACTTTTTTTTAATCAGTCTAATATTCATTCTATTCTCCATTCCTGTTTTCAGTGGAGAAAAACAATCGACGATGCATCAGACGGATTGTCGAGAAATTTCAATGAGAACAAGAATATCAGGAAACATTGAGAGTGTTATATCTGCCCATCAGCAATCCTCGGTCTCAAAGGTATCTTTGAAATAATTATCACTTGATTTATATTGAAATTACGAAGCGATAAAAGTTTTACCTCATCTTTTTCTTAATGCGTTTTCTTAAGCTTGCGGAAAACGTTATGCCGAGAACTGAAAGCGAACAAGAGATCGATGATGAATCGGTTGAGCCACCAGCTTTTCAAACTAACAAGGAAAAAGAATGCTGGCATCTTTACAGAAGAATGTGCGATAAAGGAGTTTGCGTCTCGTTCGATACTGTTCTGAGGTTCGTCAAAGTCAAAATCAGCGATTCTTTCATTTTTATTCCATCAAAGATTGTCCAAGATCGTCGTGAAATTTTTTTTTCTCCACGTGACGAGTCACAAAATTTTCCACGATTCATTTCAGAATGCCAAATCGATGGAAAACTTTTTAGATCATGTTTCAAAAAGACAATAGACCTTGACTCTTTTCATTCATTTTTCAGAGGAAAAAATCCTTCAAATTTCTCTGCATTACGTTTGAAGAAATATCGCAGGATTTTTTTTAATAACAGAAGTTATGGAAAAGACTTTGATAAAAATTTTGTTCGCTTAAAAAAGAAGAGAATGATTTTAGTTTGACTGAATTAAACTCTTTTTGGATCTTAAAAAAAACCCAAGAAGTTTTCTTGAAAAAGACTTTGACGAGATCCAAGAAATTTTGTCACCTTCCAATAGCTCAACTTTTAATTATTAATTTCTTTAGGAGAGAAAAAAAATTCTTTTAATTTCTCTGCATTATGTTTGAAGAACAGCAGTTTGAAGTTTATATTTGAAAAACAGTAGGATGATTGTTTAATAACAAAAGGCATCAAATTTTCCATTTCAAAACAACAAGTCAATGTAATCATCTTTGAAAAAGTCCCAAGAAATGTTGTCTTCTTTCAACAACACAAGCTTGTTTTCTTCTATCCGTATTCTCAGAAGAGAGATGTTAAAATCTTCCATTACGATTGAAGGAACATCCTTATTTGTTTGTTTAACAACGGAAGCTATAAAAACTCTCTGATTAAAATTTGTTGGAATCAAAAAGAAGATCTATCAATTCGCCCTTAATTGCCTTAAAAAAAGACTATTGTGGTGGAGAAGAGATCTATTGAAACGAAAATATTGGTTTTTTTTCAGAGGTATGCTCACACCCACAGAATACAGATTACGAAGGAAGGAAATGACCTAACGGCGGTTCGGAGTTGTAAAATCGATGTTACAACGTTACTACAAACGAGAAGCTATTCGTACGATTGTAGTCAGCATGAATCATAAGATTCCAAGCAGAGAGCATTAACGAAAATCGTAAAAAAAAAACAAATAAAAAAAAGAAACTAGTCCCAGTCGACAAGCTCAACACAAAATTGCTACTCTAGTTTCTCAACTGAAGTAAAACGAAAATATTGTTTCTCAGATGTAAATGAAAAAAGTGTAAGGTTTTTTTTCCATCTAAATAGTTCATACATTCGCATACTGTGCGATCCAATAAAGAGTTGTCACGTTTTACTAGAAAATCCACAATTAATGCCCAATGAGTTTAACCCTGCAACACAAAATGAAAAATCATGCAAATTTCGAATTTCCACGATTTTCTTTTTTTTTTTTCTTCTTTACGGATTTTTTTGAATCTGTAGTAATTTGATTTTTTGTAAACTAATTTTTGATACATCAACTAGAATGTTTGAAGGATGTTCTGTAATTTTTTGAGATTTTTCCGTCCGATAATTTGGTCACAATACTTGTTCAAAAATGGACAAGGTCAAATCGACTCAGATAAGTGTGACCACGGAGGGTTGATTGTTTTTGTCATCTAGTATATTGGTGCTAAAAAAAGTGAACTTTATGCTGCTAACTTAAAAAAGTTAGTGTTCACAAGTATATTTGAAAATTTCAAAATTGTTTGAAAACGAACATCTCGAGCATTTTTCACCAAATTCAACACTAACCATTCTTGTCATCCAGTGTATTTTTGCAAAAAAATTTAGGTCGATACCTCTAAAAATGCGAATGCTGGAGCGTTAACAAAATCATTTTGAAAATTTCAACAAAAAAATTCAACCGAACCTCTCAAACGATTTTTCTGAAATTCCATATTATTTTTTGTTGTCATTGAATATATCATCACAAAAAAATTCAGCTCGAAAGATGAAAAATTACAAAAGTTAGAGAACTTACAAATTTGTTGCAAAAAAAAAGATTTTTTTAAAAACCGAACCCCTTAAACGATTATTCCCATATTCAATCCCAATCGTTCTTATTATAAAGTGTATATCTCCACAAAAAATTTCAGAGCGATAATTCGAAAATTACGAAAGTTAGAGCACCCACAAACATTTTGCAAAAAATTAAAAGTCAAGCCAAAAACTGGTGATACTTTTGCAATTTCAAAAAAATGTACATAAAATTAAGGGATATGGATGGTCTACTTGTATGTCAAATTTCAAGTCGATCGCTTCAATAATTCTTGAGATATATTCATTTTAAGGCGGGCACACACATACACGCAAACACACACGCACGCACACACACAGAAGCATGCACACGTCCGAACATTTTTTCATAATGTGATTTTGTGTTTGGGACATTTTAAACACGACATAAAAATCTTTAAAAAAATTCTTTGCGAAAACAAACCTTTACTTTATGAGGAAGCAAAAATCATTCATTGATACGTTTGGCCATTTAAAATAACAATGGAAAACAAAAATCATTCATGAAGGGAATTCTGGAGCAGCGCCATCTGACAGTCGATTATAAAAGTGGATTGATTGAAGAAAACAACTCGCATCGGTACGTCAGGACTCTGCAATCGAGTGTGTATATGAGTGTGACTGTGTAAGTTGTGACGTCGTAAACTCGTAAATTGACATTTACTCGGCGAACGAGCCAGTGTTTCATTAGATTGGATCAGATATCGTGAGACGCGGAGATGTTACTCCCAGCAAAGTAAGACTCAATTTATTACTGGTTTTTTTCATTTTTTTGGTTGATTCCTTATCTTGTTTTTCGAAGAAATGTGATAAGTCAATTATGAATTCTCGTTTTGGGTGCAGAAAGACCACATGTTGACTGTGCAGCGATGACACGAGCGACTCGTCGCTGTCATGACTCTTCATCAATAATGTCATTCACAAAAAGACACAGGGGCAAGGTTAATGTCGACTACAAGGCACGTCTAGAGCACAAATTGTATTTGGTACGTCACACTTATCAACCCTGGCAACCCAATGTTTACTTTTAAAAATTTATATTGCTACTCAAATTTATTAATTATTCAGACTATTGTTATCCCTGTTGGAAAAGACTGATATGAACCGATAGAATTCTATAAATCCTCATAAATCTCTATTGCAATTTCGTGTGAATTTATCCCTGATTCTAACTATCGGTCTTTTTCAACAGGGATAGCTTCACTAGAGTCTTTATATTATTGTTTTTCTATTTTTATTTTCAGGCAAGGGAGAATCCGGAGCCTGTATTCGATATTTCAGATTGTTCATTGAAACAAGTACCATCGGGCATTTATTCGTTGTGCAAAGTATTCAGAAAGAGAGAATTGTTGATGCAATGCAACAGACTGACATCCCTATTGGGTGGAGGTGCCTTGAGCGATCTATCGCTGTTAACTGTATTAGACATACAAAAAAATGAATTTACACATTTGCCATCTGAGATTGTTCATCTGGTTTCTCTCAAGGTAAAAAAAAATTGTAGTACTGAATATATGATTTTGAGAAATAATAGTTTAACATTGAAATAATCGTTACTCATGTGGTGAAGAAAATCATGCAAGACATTGTGGAATGAGTCATATAATCATCCACAACAACAGATATTTATTTTTTTACATTGTTACAAAACGATGCAGCAAAATAATTTCTATTAATTATTGCATTGAATGAAATAGAGAAATTAATTTATAAATTGCGTATTGATGATATTTTTAGACATAAACAAAAATGAATTTACACATTTGCCATCTGAGATTGTTCATCTGGTTTCTCTCAAGGTAAAAAAAATCGTAGTACCGAATATATGATTTTGGGAAATAATAGTTTATCATTGAAATAATCGTTACTCATTTGGTGAAAAAAATTCTACAAGACATTGTGGAATGAGTCATATAATCTTCCATAACTACAGATAATTATTTTTTACACTGTTACAAAACGATGCAGCAACATAATTTATATTAAACGTTGCATCGAATGAAATAGAGAAATGAATTTATGAATTGCGTATTGACGATATTTTTAGACATAAACAAAAATGAATTTACACATTTGCCATCTGAGATTGTTCATCTGGTTTCTCTCAAGATAAAAAAAATGTAGTAATAAATATATGATTTTGAGAAATAATAGTTTACTATTGAAATAATCTTTACTCATGTGGTGAAAAAAATTATGCAAGACATTGTGGAATGAGTCATATAATCTTCTACAACAGCAGATAATTATTTTTTTACATCGTTACAAAACAATGCAGCAACATAATTTATATTAAATGTTGCATCGAATGAAATAGAGAAATGAATTTATGAATTGCGTATTGACGATATTTTTAGACGTAAACAAAAATAAATTTACACATTTGACATCTGAGATTGTTCATCTGGTTTCTCTCGAGATAAAAAAAAATTTAGTACTGAATATATGATTTTGAGAAATAATAGTTTACCATTCAAATAATCCTTACTCATTTATTGAAAAAAAAATTATGCAGAACATTGTGGAATGAGTCATATAATCTTCCACAACAACAGATAATTATTTTTTTACACTGTCGCAAAACAATGCAGCAACATAATTTATATTAAACATTGCATCGAATGAAAAAGAGAAATGAATTGATGATATTTCTATTTTTCCCATACAGGAACTCTATCTTCAGGATAATAGTCTACGTAAGCTACCCTCTGAATTGGGAGACCTGACTAATCTCTCGATACTCAATGTTTCGAACAACAAATTGAAAAATTTGCCCGAAAGCATGGGAATGCTCAAGAGCCTGACAGTGCTCGATATAAGCAAAAACAAGACAATGGAAAAGTTGCCCATGACTCTTGGTCAAGCTCAATCGTTGATGGAAATCAATTTGGAAGGATTAAATATAACGTATCCATCGCAGGACATTGTTTCCGGTGGTGCGATAGTCATAATAGCTTTTTTAGCTAACGAATGCGGTATTGATTACACACCAGAAAAATTCACGTCAGAGAGAAAATCGATCGACGACGTCAGCGAAAAAAACGACGATTATGGAACGTCGTATTACGAGAAGGATTCTGACGTGCAGGTGTTTTTTTTTGTCGTTTGTTTTTTGATTTTTTTTCTCAAAATCGTGTCTAAAAAATTACACTCTTTGTGTCTTACGCACGTGTTATTTCGCTCTTCGTCGTTGGCAGTTCGTTGTTTAACATTTTGCTTTTTCTCTTTATTTTCTAGGCAACCTTAACGAAGCTAGAAAAAGCAAAGGCACGTGAAAGTTATTATGATTTTGTTAATTTACGTTATTTTTCCCCTCAAAAATTATCGCTTCCTCGTGTCTACAATTCATCCGCAAAAAAAAAAAAACAAACACATTTCGCACGATTCATCCATCGGCCACTCTTTGGAATTCATTATTTCACATTGGAGTGTAATCATTCGTTGTCTGGAATCGTATCATCTCATTAAAAATTCTACACTCGTCGGCAGAATTTTTTTTTTCAACTTTGAGTCTACGATTGAAAAAAAAACAATGAAAATTTGTATTCACAGGAATCGCGTCAAAATGCTCTTCTCGAGGTTGAGAAAAATATCAGGGAACAACAGGAATATGAGCTCGGTCTGCAAACCGTCCTCAAAATTCACAAAAAGAAGGTAATGTCAATTTACAATTTCTAAAGACCAATTAATTAATTGCAATTGTTTTTTTTTTCAAGCTGCTCGATGATTTGGCTGTACAACAAACGCAGTTGGAACAAGAGATCGAAAAAGTCCAACAAGAGAGGGACCTCAATCGAGCAAGATTACTCTCTTTCATCTACAATGGTAAGAATTTATTATGTATTATTTACAATCACACTTGGCGATTTTTTTCGAAGTAGTTATTCAGTAATTAAAAATCAGCGATCGGCAATTGCAAAAAAAAAATTGTCACCTCATATTTTGCTCAAGTTCAAACTTAGTAGGGCAAAAAAGAAGAAAAAGTATATGAACAAAATCTAGAGAAATTGGAAATGCAAACATTTCGAGACACTCGTTCAAGAAAAATCGGATAGGTTTTTAAATTAGAGGCAATCCACGTCAAGTCAGCCACCCCATTTTTTGGGATCGCCAAAAATCGCATATAAATTTATAGAAAGTAGTTCTAACTATCAAGAACATTTGTGATTTTTTTCAGATTTTTAAATTACATTTTTTATCCGGAAAAAAAATACAAAAAATTTGCTTGTCCCATTTTGTAACTCGAAAATTATTCATCGTACGAAAAAAAAGTAGAACATAAAATTTAGGATTTTCAACGTGCTTTTCACTGAAATTTTTTTACAAACTTCTCCGAAAGCTCTATATGCCATTTTCGGAGCAAATAATATTTTGACATTTTTTTTCTCAGAATTGACATCTTCGGTTCGTCTGTAGTTCAAACAGTTTTTTACTTGATATATTTACAGACTATAAAAAAAATTGGCGTAGTGGAGAACCCATTATTTCAAATGCATTTTTATTGATACGATCTATCATTATAGAGTGATTTAACGAAATAGTGTAGATATTGATATTTCATCATTATCAATCGTAGACAGGGAAAAATAATAAAATAATCTCGTTTTGATACTGCGAAGATGATTCCAGGAACAAAGCAGTATCATTGCTTCATTTCCAAAAATCATGCCCAAATCGAACTAAAAAAGTACTCATTGGCCATAGAATCGTCGGTGTATCCAAAGAGGGTAAATTAATTCTTTTTTGCAATCGAGAGACGTGAGTAGCCTTTGACTCAAATTTGAATAGACTTTATCGGTGTACATGGGTCCATTGATAATGTTTATTAAAATGTACAAAAAGATATTTAAAAAAATAAAAATGAAAAAAGTTGAGAAAATTGAAAAAGTACAAAAAATAAACAAAAATGCGGGCTTTAGAAAATATCTATGGATAGTCTCAACCCTGTTAATGAACAGAGAAATTTGTGTGTTCATTTGGGATGAAAAACGCATGGGAAGGAATGGATTCTCCACTGAGCCAATTTTTTTATAATCTGTAAATATATCAAGTAAAAAACTGTTTGAACTACAGACAAATCGAAGATGTTAATTCTGAGAAAAAAAAATCAAAACATTATTTGCTCCGAGAATGGCGTATAGAGCTTTTGGAGGAGTTCGTAAAAAATTTCAGTGAAAAGTACGTTGAAAATCCTAAATTTCATGTTGTACTTTTTTTTCGTACGATGAAAAACTTTCGAGTTACGAAATGGAACAAGAAAATTTTTTGTATTTTTTTCCGGTTAATATATGTAATATGAAAATTTGGAAAAAATTACGAATTTCCTTGACAGTTAGAACTACTTTATAAAAATCTGTATGCGATTTTTGGTGATTTCAAAAAATGGGTCGGCCGACTTGAGGTGGAATGTCTCATTAATCAAATATTTTTCAAAAAATATCTCAAGAAATTTTCGTTGCTTTTCATTTCGTTAAAAAAAGGCTTCTTCAACCGCCTAATTCCTCATCGAATAAAATAAAATTAATTTCGATTAATTGATTTCCCTTCTGTAGCTGAAAAAGAGGCGGATAACGTCATAACGGAATTTCTACGAAGCAGCGAAGAGGAGAGACAGAGCCAGGCCGAATTAGGCGAGCGAGAGAAACTAGAAGAAATGGAAATACTATCACAATGTCATTCCGAACAATTTAAGCTTCGTACAAAAGAAACGCTACGTGAGTATGAAAACATTTTTTTTTTTTAAATAATAAATGTATTGTTTGAAATAAAATATTTTTTGATTGTTTTTCGTTTTGCAGTTGCTATGGAGGAACTATTGGAGGAAGAACTTTTGACGGAAAAAAAGATTGAGGAGTATACGAAATTTCGTGATTGTAACGCACAATCGTTGCTAACATTGTCAGTAGAGACAAACGAATGGAGAATCAGTTTTTCGCCATAAAAAAGACATTGTCCTAATTGATTTTTTCTGTTTCAGAGAAGTAAGAAACAATCATCACTTAGCCGAAATGGTGAGGGACCAAAAGAGGACCCAAGAGGATTTAGTGAGTCGATTGAGAAAGGACGAAGTTTTGCAAAGGGCGGCGGTCGCAGCGTTGCTCGAAAGAAGCGACGCACGATCTTGGAGCATCGTTCAACAAGTGAATTTGGTCCAATCACAATTGGCCGCACTCACGAGTATAGAACTCGAGCGAAAAAAATTGGAAATAAATCAGCAAATAGTAAGGATACTTTGTCATTATAGTTTTTACGTTCAACCGAGGATTTGACATCGATTAACGTCACATTACTTTTGACAGAACGACTTGGCCGATAAACGCGTCACTCTGAGTGCAATTCTCGTCAATCTATTGGAGCAACAGGAGAAGCGAAGAAAACAATTGTTGGAAACTATTCAGCAGATAGAACAACAAAGAGCCATGAATGTATGTACAAGGGTCATTCCATGTAAAATCGACCAATAGTTGGAATCGACCCCTTTCAATTTCAATGAAATTTAGTCAGAAGTTTTCTTTTATCATAATTAGAAGTTATAACAAAGAAAAAAAATTCTTTTTTTTTTCGAAAGTCATGCAAAATTCAAAATTTTACCATTTTTTTCAATTTTTCAAGTTTATTTTCTAATTATCTCGAAAACTATTCTGGTCACGAAAAAATCGTTCGCGGTTCGTCTTGAAGAGCTATTTGGGGCTACGAAAAAAAAATAGTAAAAAAAATCAAAATTTGAGAAGTGATGAATTTGGAAAATTTTGAATTTTAAAAAATCGTGAAAATCCACGATCAACATTACATTTTGGTTCAATTTTTTTTTACATAAAACCTCGTACTGATCTTAAAAGATCCTGAAATTTTCAGAATTGCATTTTTGTTTTTTTTTTTAAATATGAATTTTTGAATTGTGGTAAAAATTTTTTTGTTTAAATCTAAGTTAAGTAAAGTTGAGCAATCATGTAATTGTGTAATTTTGAGCAGTAAAAATTACATGATTGCTGAACTTTACTTAACTTAGAGGTAAACAAAATTTTTTTTTTACCACAATTCAAAAATTCATTCCTTCTGAAAATTTCGGGATCTTTTAAGATCAGTACAAGGTATTATATTTAAAAAATTGAACAAAAAATTTAATGTTGATCGTGGATTTTCACGATTTTTAAAAATTCAAAATTCTCCAAATTCAAATTTTTTTTTCAGAATTTTTTTTTTTTTGCGTAGCTCCAAGTATACTCTTTAAGACGAACCCAGAACGATTTTTTCGTAACAATAATAGTTTTCGAGATATTTAAAAAATAAACTTGAAAAATTTTAAAAGTAGTGAAATTTTAAATTTTCGAAAAATTTTTTAAAATTTTTTTCCTTTGGTAGAACTTCGTTTTATGATAAAAGAAAACTGTAAATATTCGGAAGCGTAACTCCTGTCAGAACCGAACTGATTTTTTTGTGTGGTTTCTACAGTTAAAAAACATCATATTTAATATTATTATGGCGGCGCATAATGTTTTTACCGACCTTTTTATTTTTTTATTTTTTTATACATTTAGCTACTAGATTAGATATCTCCGTTGCAGAGTTTCTTTTTTTTGGGTTTGATAAAAAACCAAATTTTTATAATTAAAAAAAAAATTTTTTATCAAACCTAAAAAAACAACAGAAAACAAACTCTGCAACGGTGATATCTATTCTAGGAGCTAAATTCTTTAATTTTATTTTTAAAACAAAATTTTAATTTAAAAAAATTAAAAAAGTTGGGTAAAAACATTATGCGCCATTAAAATATAACTTAATATAAGGTTTTATAATCATAAAAAATTGATAAAAAAATTGACAGCCTCTTTTCAGCGGGAGTTACACTTCCGAATATTTACGAAGAAAACTTCTGACCAAATTTCATTGAAATTGAAAGGGGTCGATTCCAACTATTGGTCGATTTGACATGGAACGATCCGTATACTGAAAAAAAAATCGCGTCCAAAAATATTACTGTACGACCTTCGTCCTTCAAGTCCTTTGCCTTCAGTTTACTATCAAGAAATATTGATTCTCAATTTCTATAGTTTGCTAAATTAGCTTTCATTTTCGTGGAGCTCAATTTGGATCTCAAGTGTCTGGAAAATACTATTTTTCTATCATATTCGGCTAGATACTTTTTTCGTGGAATTCATTAAAATTGACTCGTCACAGAGTATTTTTTATACCTAGTGAAACTAATGATTGATTTTTTTCGTTGCACTATCAAAGAGTACGAGAAGAGACAGTCTGTTCTGGCTGATGCAGTATCAATCGCTGATGGAGGCGAGACCGAATGGTCTCTTGGAGGGTCTCGAGCCAACTTTGGTACGTCACGTTGCTATCGCAGGAGCCTTACACTGTTTGCCTTTCCTCGCGACTCTGCCCTCCTTATTGGGAGATCTTGACAACGAGAGCCTCGAAGCTGTAAGTGCAAAAGTGACAATAACAGGGTGTCCAGCAGACTCATAAAAAAAAAATTCCCTGACTTTTCCCGGTTTTCCAGCACAAAGAAATAATTTTTCCCTGACCCATTTGTCAGTGACCCATTGAATTGCCTTATTATGTAAGACAATTAAATGTGTCGAATCATAAAGTCTTAGATATTTTTATCTGGAAATAACAAAATGAAATATCCAATGTCGAAAGAAGCACATATGATTTCAATATATTTTGGAAAACTCTTAACGCCACAGAGCACTTCGTACATTATTCATCAATTACTTTCTTATTATGCCCCTACATGACTAATTAACAGTGCAATTTGATGAGCATTTCGAGTACTTCATAATAGAACAAAAATCTGAAAAATCAACAATACTGAAGATGGGAAAAACATTGATTTTGAATTATCATACTAAAAAGTGATAAATTGTTTTTAAAAACCTTAGAAAATTATCAGTAAGCTTTTTTTCATAGGAGATGAATTTGTTGATTTTTCTGAATACTTATACGTTTTTTAAGACTTTATCTACTTCAAATTTCCAGTTTGCGCAAATTTCAATTTTTTTTAAGGCTGCGATTAAAAAACTGTTCGGTCAATGATCCGGAAACTTCTTAAGGTGAAATGACACTGAGCAAATCCAGCTTTATTCTAAAAATCCTTGCCTTTTCCCTGACATTTCCAGACTCATAAAATCCCCTGACAATTCCCGGTTTCCCAGATTTCCCTGACCGCTGGATACTAGGGTGGGCCGAAAATCCGTTTTTTTTTAAATTCTTTTAGCAATACCAAAAATATTGTTCATTATGCTCCCAAAAATATCTGTGTGAAGGGAAAAAATTTTGAGTCAACATCCTAGGCTCGCCCAAGTTCGTTAAAGTTCACAGTGTTGAAAAAAAAATTTTCTCGGCGTATTTTCATTGGAAATTTAATTCTCTACAAAAAAGGTCCTTATGTGAATTCACGTAGGATTGATGGTATCTAAGATAATTGCAATTTAGTAATCAAATTGTAATTTTCCTCTATATTGATTGATAAATTCTAAAATAATTGCAAATTTACAATAGGCATTTTTCTTTCTATAAATATTTTTCCTATGAAGAAAAAAAATTACCTTCCCTTTTTTAATAGATTCTCTACGAAAGCAATCGTCAAGTCTATTTACTTCAATATTATATGTATATTTTGAAATTGTCGCTTATTGTAACAATTTTTATTCTTCCAAACAGTTTTTTTTATAATAACAATTACAAATTGGCTACGTTTTCCGTAAGTAACATTTCCTGTGAGTTCATTCAATGACCGGGTTCAGCATCAATGACTCTTTCTGTAGTTCTACTTTTATAAGCAGAGGTCGCGTCGTATGTAAAAAGACTCGCTATCGCGACCTTTGATCATGTGGAACTACTTTCCCTAAAGTTCGCAACATTTTTATCTCTGGCGCTAGTATTTCACGAAGAGAACATCCAATATTTTTTTCGACTTACGATTAGGCTGTTTCGAGTTCACTGCGAATACTGACATCACATCGTCAGTACTCAAAAAAATAATAATAAAAAAGGAAGGAAAATTTTTTTTCATAGGAAAAATATTTATAGAAAGAAAAATGACTATTTTTTAAATAAATTTGCAATTATCTTAGAAATCATCAATCCTACATGATTTTATACAAAGACCTTTTTTGCAGACAATCGAATTTCCTATAAAATAAGAAGGTTATCAAATATTTTTTTACTCATAAAAAGTATAAATATAGAGGAAAATGACAAATTTTTCACTAAAACAGCATTTATCTTAGAAACTATCGATCCTACACGATTTGATGTGAGGACCTTTTTTGTAGAGAATTAAATTTCCAATAAAAATAAGCCGAGAAATTTTTTTTTTCAACGCTTTGAACTTTAACGAACTTGGGCAAGCCTAGGATGTTGACTCAAAATTTTTTCCCTTCACACAGATTTTTTTTGTAGCATAATAAACAATATTTTCGGCATTGCTAAAAGAATTTCAAAAAAAGCGGATTTTCGGCCCACCCTACTGGACACCCTGAATAATGATTTTTCGTCCACACTGCAGCGAATGTAACTCTCATTGTACGATGTACGATTGAACAGATCGGCATACGCTGCGAGCGAGATCGCGCAGCGATCAAATTGGCGGCGGAGAATTATTTGGCAGAGAAGAAGATGAATTCGTGGGACACGTCCGTCTATCCGTCAGCACCGCCTGACGAGCCTTGTACAAGTTCTAAAACCAACGATGCCACGACCATTCAGAGTATGAGTACAACCGAGTGCGTCGTGTGTCTCGATTCGCACGTGAGTAAATCTACATAAAAATAGGACTTTTAGAAACGTTTAGAAAAATGCGATAGATTTATCGCATTTTTCCATCTAACGAGCTTTAGTGTTCGAAGAGTCCTATTTTTTACTTTAACTTTGGGATAAAAATCTGTATTGAAAAATCCAGATGACCGAACAATCGAATGTATGAGAAAATATCAAATCAAACCGAATATATCGAATCGAACAAATCGAACGGACAATATCGAATCGAATGATAAGTTGTAAGACGTTATTTCTTCCCCTTTTTGGCGGATATTTTTTTATCTCATCATCAAAACATTACAGATACGGAATCCGGTTTTTCAATGCGATTTTTTTTTATTTCGTCGAAAAGAATCTTCATCTTGACCGAAACAATCAATATTTGTTTTCAGTGCGAGGTGATATTTCTTCCATGCGGACACATGTGCTGTTGTGCCGCTTGTTCAGGAAAAGTAACAACCGAATGTCCGATGTGCCGTGGCCTCATACAGCGCAAAATACAGGCGATTTAAAGGCCTGATTCGTTTTATATACACAACACTTACGTTAGGCTGATTCAAAAAAAGGGACTATTTTTTGTTTTTCGAAATAACATATCAAATACTTTCGGGGAGGTAAAAAAAGATGCCCGTTAAGGTTGTTTAGAAGCTATGAAACCTTTGAATGTTAATTGTTCAATAAATAGCTTCTTAATCGTAGTGAAATTTTTACACGACCTCCTGAATACTTCATGTAAGGACATACCAAATTTTCAGAATTCTATCATCATTACTTCAACCTCCTTAAGGGTTGAAATAAAAAATGATGAGAAAATTCTGCAAATTTGGTATGTTTTTGTATGCGGTATTTAAGAGGTCGTGTACAAATTTCACGACGATTAGGAAGCTCGTTATAAAGAAATTAACGTTTTGTTAAAAACAATTTTTTAAACAAATAAAAGAAATATTTATCAATATACTTCGTTTTCTTTCCGTTGCTTTCAGTATATTGTGGATATTAAAAAATTGAGAGGTCACAAAAAAAACTTATCGCAAAGTTATATCAGTTTCCATAAGACAACATTTAATTTTATTTAATTTGTTAATCTTAATTATTCGATAACGAGCTTCCAAATCGTCGTGAAATTTTTACACGACCTCTTAAATACTTCATTGAAAAACATACCAAATTTTCAGAATTTTCTCATTAAACGTGATTTGCTTCTAAACAATCTTAAAAGCAGAGCTCTAGATCGAACGATACGTATTCTTGTAGGGAATTGAACGCTCTACAAAAAAGATCTCTTTTGATTTTTCGATAAGCTCACTCCTTCAAAAGTTATTCACGGTCTAATATATATGTATATTAGACTGAATATGGGTGAACTATTGTTTGTAATTTCTTTAAAAGTTAGGTTATTTATGTTAATGCGATTTAAATTTTTGTTTCAAGGAAGATTTTACAATATTTAGTAATAAGTTTCAACTTTTTGCCGGAAATTTAAAAAAA
The DNA here is from genome assembly GCA_946863875.1 of Alloplasta piceator. Lineage (NCBI taxonomy): Eukaryota > Metazoa > Arthropoda > Insecta > Hymenoptera > Ichneumonidae > Alloplasta > Alloplasta piceator. The sequence continues at coordinate 67,100,742 of OX333071.1, forward strand.
AGTGGAAATTACTCTAAATTTAACTTTAACCTTGAATAACTTTTGAAGGAGTGAGTGGGTGAACTATTGTTTGTAATTTCCTTAAAAATTAGGTTATTTATGTTAATGCGATTTAAATTTTTGTTTCAAGAAAGATTTTACTATATTTAGTAATAAGTTTCAACATTTTGCCGGAAATTAAAAAAAAAAGTTATAATTACTCTAAATTTAACTTTAACCTTGAATTACTTTTGATGGAGTGAGTGGGTGAACTATTGTTTGTAATTTCTTTAAAAATAAGGTTATTTATGTTAATGCGATTTAAATTTTTGTTTCAAGAAAGATTTTACGATATTTAGTAATAAGTTTCAACATTCTGGCGGAAATTTAAAAAAAAAAAGTGAAAATTACTCTAAATTTAACTTTAACCTTGAATAACTTTTGAAAGAGAGAGTTCATCGAAAAATCATAACAGATCTTTTTTCGTGAGCGTTCAATTCTCTACGAGTACATGTGTCGTTCATTTTGCAACATTGACATTAAGCCGAGATATAAAATTGCATGTTTGAAATTTTTTTCTCTGTGTTATTTAAATGGAAAATAGAAATTTGCGATGAGACATATCTAAATATTTATATTAAGAGCTCTACTTTTAACAGGCATCTTTTTTCACCTCCCCGAAAGTATTTAATATGTTATTTCAAAAACAAAAAATAGTCGCTTTTTTTTAATCAGTCTAATATACATATACATTAGGGTACCATTTTCAAATATAATTTTTTTATTGCAAGACTCACCCTTGAAATATGTTTCCTTCAACAAGAAAAGAAAACCTCACAAAAGATCTAGTCGAAGAAAAAGTTTTTAGAGGTCACATCGAGCCTTTGATGACCGACATTTTGGTCAAAAATCTTGTTCATACAAAAAGTTCATACAACATTTTTAAATTAGACGTTTAAAAAGAAGTTACGGAATGAGACGGGTATTAAAAAATATGATAATTATTGGGAAGTGCGACTCATCGGAAAGGCGCATCCGAATTTTTTTAGAAATTGTATTCTATTATATAATGATTAAAAAAAAATATTAGCTCGGGGGAGGCCTTTTTTTAAAAGGATTAATAACTTTTTTAAGGAAAAAAGGACTTTAACTACTAGAATAGATATCCCCGTTGCAGAGTTCCTGTCGTTTTTTTGGGTTTGATAAAAAACGTTAGATAAAAAAAATTATAAAAGGTTGGTTTTATAATTTTTTTTTATCCAGCGTTTTTTGAGTTTGATAAAAAACAACAGAAACTCTGCAACGGAGATATCTATTCTAATAGCTAACTTCCTTTATTTTATTGAAAATAATAATAATAATAAATTTAAAAAATTAAAAGTTGGCTTCCCCCGAGCTAATATTTATTTCTTTATCATTATCTAATAAAATATAATGACAAAAAATTCGGATGCGCCTTCCCAATGACTACTGAAATTATTTTAAACAAACTGATCCTGGGCAAAGATATACTCGACATAAATTCTAAATATTTTTGTTTGGCCAGTTCCTTAGCGAGGATTTGTTTTCTTGCCAAATAAAATATATATCGGGGTTGACACTGGAAATAAAAAAGTTACGTTTTAAATCCGGTAAAATCTCGTTTATCCGCAGTAATGTGAGAAGGGCGTACCTCGAATAAGTGCTATCTCGCATGATACAGAAAACATTTTTCATTCGATGGAATATCCTTTTAAATTCTTTGGCAACGTTCCCACAGACATTATGCTTTCTTTAATCGAAGGTTGGATATTGCGAGGTTTTACTGAAGTGCCACCCTAATGTATGTACAAAGTTCTTGGCAATGAGGCGCTGCAGCGTCTCCTAATATATAAGATTTGTTAATTATTCAATTAAGCACCGTGTGCTTTCCGCCATAAAGTCCATAAAGAGATCCAGTCAATTCGCGCAATTCCGAGTGTCTCTTGGCCTATCTCATATAAACGAGAGCCCATTTCCGTCTTTCCTTTTTCTCGTAATATTTATCAACCGTCACATAGCTTTCCAGCAGAGATTTGCACAATTCGTATACGAGAAACCCAATGGAAACGTTTTTTTTAGAATGTAGAATGAACGAATTGAAAGAATCATTAATGTTCATTGTCAAAGAACCATTATTTAAAAATATTGTCAATGCATTAATGAAAAGTTTCAATAATAAATTTTCCTTTTCATAAATCTTTCGATGATCTTTCTATCATTCGAAACGTGCTTCCTAGCTTTCCTGCACAGCCTGATAATTTTCTCAAATGTCGTGAGGCCTTGCTGAATGATCAAAATCCATAAATAATGCAATACATGTTTATAGATCTAAAAAATGACGTTTTAAATAACGTATTTGCAATATAGCGTGTGAAGACTTTGTTTTTAATTATCAACGGACCTATCAGTCAATCTTGGGCACGAAAATTGGTCTGTTTGGGTTCTAGTCTTGTACCTTTTAATATAGGCATTAGAGTTAAAGCGTTCCATTTTCATTGTATAAATACATAAAATATAATAAACACCTGTGCCGTGGAGCTCAAACATTTATTACGCAAATGATGCATTTTGAAATCAGAGACATTTCCAGTCGCATTTTATCTTACGAATATTTAAAAAAAATATATTCCCGAGGATGCCTTATAGAGACCTGAGTCGATGAAATAGAAAAAAAACTTTCACTCATCCTCCCCAATGTCATTTCCATCATCGTCCTTCCTTTGCTGTTTCCTCTTTGTCGTAGCATCCTTCTTCTCCTTCTGCGATTTTCTGAAAACTTCCAACGCTTCGCGCAACGGATTGACAAATTGTTCAAACTCAATTTCCTCCATTGCGCTTATAACGTCAGCGCCGGATATCGTTTTGCGATTAGCCTTCTTCGCGATTGTATTCGACGCAGATGTGAGATAGAGAATGAATATGGAGGCGGCTTTGGCGACGGCGACTTTGGCTTCTTTGCCGATGGTAACTCCATCCGGCAGTGCCTCTTTCACTATTCTCGTTACAACTGCATTCGGTAGATTCAAATCTTCGAGACGCTCGGCCATCTGTTCAATTCGATCGAGTGGAAGAGAGAAAAATCACAGTGGAAACGAAAACTCATCGATTTTGAGGTTAGGACGTAACCGTCATAATTCAACGGAAGATTTAAATTGTTTTCATATACTCACGTTGGATATTCGCAGCTAATTGCGATACTTTCCACTTTTGAGAAGAACAACGGATAAATATGGATTGTTTGGAGAATGTGTCAAGCCGGTTTGTTTATAAACAAAACACGAGACGAGCCATTATTTTCCGCGCGCAAATTTTCGTCAAGCGCAGTGAAGTTGCGCGACAATGAGGACGGATCGATGCGATACCGGAAGTCGCGGTCTAGTTACTTCGAAAATTTGTCACTAGGAACTTTAAAGATGGCGCTGAAGGACGAGCTAAATAGGGGCAGAAGGGGGATGATGGAATTTTACAATGCAGACACGGCACACGCATGCAGGGCGCAGCCAAAATTCTGACAGTTCACCCTGTACGTCGTCTGTATTCGCTGGTTTGACAGCTGAGAAGACTATCGGGAACAATTACGCACTTGTCGAACGACATTAAAAATTTCGACGACCGAAAAAGTCGTTTTAGCGAGACTCGGGTTAACCATCACTTGGCATCATTCGCAGAAAAATGTCAAAGATCGAGGAGGGCAACGCGCACATCAGGCAAGCAGAGAAAAGGTATGATGCGTTTCATTTTCTCCAAGATCGATTATCTCGATTAATTGAATAATCCATAGTCACTTTTTCTGTGTTGAAATTTGTTGTTGAAATTGTGTTGAAATTTTGTCAATATGTCATGATTCATTAATTACTGTATATCTCAATGAAACAAACAAAAAATAGTACGATCGATCCATTTTTATTTTAGTGACTGAGAATTCGATATTGATGAATGAATTTTGTTTCAAGCTTGAAAACTACTCTGCTCAAATGGAAACCTGATTACGATTCAGCAGCGGACGAGTATACTCATGCAGCAACGTGCTTCCGGATCGCCAAGTCTTACAAACAGTGCAAAGATGCACTTCTGAAAGCTTCCGATTGTTACAAGCAAAATCGATCGTATCCTTTGAAGAATAACGATTTTGAAAATATAATTATCAGAGTGTTTGAGGAAGGTTTTTCCTCGATTCCGCTGCTTGAGATTTTTTTATCCTTTTACTCAAAAAGATATCGGCTAATGTGTCTAACAAATACAACATTTTTGTGAATTTCAAATTTCTAAGATCACAAAATACTTCTATTTATTTTGTGGTAATTGTTCTCCCTATTAAATGATGATTCATGCAAAATCTGAGTAATGAGCATCAATAGAATGAGTTTTCAATATAGCTAATGTTAGATTTTGACTTGGAACTAGTAAATACTACGGCATATTTCTCTAATTCAATATGAGTCATTGGTTACTAAGAACCAAATCACTATTTGGTTCTAAAAAATAGACGTTCTAAACTTTTTAATACTGAGGTCTCATTTAAGAAAAATTACAAAGCATTCAGGATGGTGGAAATTAAAAGAGTTTGCAAATACTTCATAATAATTTACAAAATTCAAATTAATTACAAAAATTCAAAGATATTTCAAAAATTATTTGCAAAGTGTTGACAAATTCCCAAAATTGTTCTGTAAAACAATTAATTTTTTGCTTTTTCGTTCATCTAAACGTTCAGAACTTCAAAAACTTTCGTTTCCTTTCAAACAATATCCTGATGAATTCTGTGATTTATGATGCGGTTCAAGTTAGCAACATTCAGCGTGAAAAATCTACGAATGTATTCCTTTATTGAAAAATATTAGAAACCTGGAGAGTTCTTGATAAACAATTCGTCTTAATGAGTATTGAGAATTGTTTGCCAAGTATTGGCCGGGTCTTCAAATTGTTCAGTAAAAGAATACATTTGTCATTTTTTAATTCAACTGAAAACTTAGATTTTCGAGCAATATAAAAATTAAAAAATTGCAAAAGCGGCCTTTCCATTAAATTGGTAAAAATTGGAAAAGATAAAAAAATCTTGATGGAAAAAAGTGTTCGCTTTTACGGCCCTTAATGATCATACAATAATTAGATTATAAAACTTTTCCTAAATTCTATGTACAGATGGTTTCACGCTGCGAAGTAAGTTGATCAATGCGCACAATATATAATAATTATATCATAGTTATACCAGCAATACCAATCCATTTTTTGCTTTCACGTTAATTTTAAAAAAAGAAATACTGAATCATAACAAGCAAGGAAATGCTCTCGACTCACGATTGTTGATGAACGCAAATTTGGATTTTCAGAAATCTGGAACAAGTTTTACTGATATTAAGAGACACGGGCGATATGTCGGAAATTCCAAAACTGGCTCATTCATCCTGTTCGCTGTATCAACAGCACGGATCTCCCGAATCGGGAGCAACGGTATTGGACAAAGCAGGAAAAATGATCGAGAGTACCGATCCGGAAGCGGCATTACCCTTATTTCAACGCGCTGCGGAGATAGTTATGGTAAGTCCATTTGCCCAAACCGAAACCCAAAATAAAACAAAATTCTAACTTTCTATCTTGATTATTATTTTGATAAAAGGGTGAGGATAGTCCTCGTCAAGCTGCCGAGTACATGAGCAAAGCTGCGCGTATACTCGTTAAGTTGAAGAAATACGACGAGGCAACGGACGCAATAAGACGAGAGATTGGAATGCATCAGGCCATTGAGCACGCACCTTCCGTTGGACGTTTGGTGGTCGTTCTCGTTCTCGTGCAGCTCGCAAGAGGCGATCAAGTAGCAGCGGAAAAGGCATTCAAGGAATGGGGAAATTACTGCGAGGTGCCGGAAATACAAACGCTGGAGATGCTGCTTCAGGCTTACGACAACGAGGATGCGAATATGGCAAGAGCGGCTCTCAACAGTCCGTTCATCAAGCACATGGACGTTGAATACGCGAAATTGGCGAGAGGATTGCCGCTTCCAGCGACACAGGAATATGCCATTCCGCCGGTTGGTGTTAGAGCCAATGCAGCTGCCTCTTATATATCTCCAAATAATCTCTCTGGTCAAGCGACCGTAGAGGCAGAAGTCAATCATGTAATTATATTGATTCTGGATCTCTACGTCCTCCGCATAAGCGATACATTGACCGTTCTATTTTTTTTTCTACATTATTCCCACAGAGATCCGCCGAGTCTAGCGAGGTGCTCGAAGCAGCGCCGTCGAGCCCCGCACAGGCTCATCAGCAAAAACCTATCCAGGAGGACGAAGAGGAAACTGCATCAGCTGCGATTCCTGAAAATCGGACTGAAAATACAGCAGAAAAAACTCCCACAGAGGACGAATACGAAGAGGGACTCTGCTGATCCTTTCGTGAAAGCATCATCCTCTATTTTAATCTCGCGCACGAGGAATCGATCTCGATAAAGTGCATTTAATTTTTCATCGCATTTGCAGAGAATCTCTAATGCGAAAGTCGAAAAGAAAATCTATGTAGATTAGCCTGAATTCGCCGTCTAATATCTCTAATCCTCGTATCCGTGATACGTTACAAAAACGGGGAGAAACAGAATTATAAAATTGAATAACGCACGCTCGGAGACGCTGTACACCATCCAAAGTTCGTTTGTCTTTCGAATAGCGATTTATCAAGCTTCCTGTGTGCAATGTAAAGAAAAACAAAATATGCGCATACGTAAACCGCCCGAAGGGTCCCGAAAATCAATGTATAAAGAAAATAATTAATGATTTATCCTACGACGAAATAAAATCTTGCAAAAGTGAATAGTGTTTGTTTTTTTTTGTCGAAACAAAACATGAGAAATAAGATCTTATATGGGGTTTTAACAAGTTTGTCAAATTTGTTGACCTCACGGCATGAAAATGACGAAATTGGAGCTTGCACAGAATTACTTACACTTTTGTTGGTAACGGGAAAAATGGCCCCTGGAAAATTGGTCCCTATTATCGGTTAAAAAGTCGATTGAGGTGTTTCATTCGAATAATAACCACTTTGGCATTCGCTTATAAGCGAGTTTTTAAGGAATTTGTTCTGTTTGAAGCCTCAAAAACCGAGTTTTACGTACTCATAATACAGAATTTAAAAAAGTTGTTTTTATTCGAATGAAACAGTTGAATCGAAATTTTAACTGATAATTAAACGGGGCCCATTTTCCAGGGGCTATTTTTTCTATAGATCCAAGCAAACGTAGACTTTTGTTTTCTTTCGAATATCGTTAAATACCAAATTTTTCTCAAACAAATAATGCGATTACAAACAAAATAACGAAATGAGAAATCAAGTAACAAGAATTCTATTGATCTTACCTTACTTTAAGTCGATTGGAAAAGAACTCGATTCATCCACCAGCAAATTCGGCGCAGCTGTTTTTTTCACAAAATATTAACACGTGAAATACATTAAACGACCTTTATGCACTTATTTGAGAGGAAAATAATTACGCGAACCGTGACGAGTGAAAACTTTTCTCTTACAGTTCGACGACGATAATTAACGCGCGAAACATAAACTTTTGTGCTCGCAGTTCCGACATACAATATGACGCGTACCTTGTTTACGGTCAAGAATATGATTGTATCGAATTAGAAAAAAACTTTGACACGAAGTCCACAAACAGTGAAATACGAAACACGGATAAATATGAACGGAAAATAAAATATTCGACTGGAAATGCAACGAGAAACATGAAAATACCGGCGCGCTGCAAGAGCTCCGCTAGATGCGTCGTAACGGTCGTAACACGTGAACAGTCAGCCGGCATCTAAAATCTAAACGCGATCAGCTGTGGCCAGCTGCGGTATGGCAAGAGAGAGACAGAGAGAGAGAGAGAGAAAGCGAAAGAGAGAGAGAATCGAGCAGCGAGAACTTTATACAGGGTGTGACAAAAGTAACGGGATGGCTGAATATTTTCGCAGCTATAATTTCTAAGATATTTTTCGAGAAGGTCAAGGTAATTCTTGAAGTAACTTTTTACGAGGAATTCAATGGTGACCTTAATTTTGACCTTGACGATAACCTTCAAGGTTATCTGAAGGTCAACTTTGTGTTTTCAAATACAAATCCCCTTTTTTGACATCCGATATGGGCGGGAAATTTCACGTTCAAATATGTTATTAGGTCATAGGTACAATTTGACCTTATAGGTCCTCTGGGAACAAAAGCTTTTCAAATTCTTTCGTAACGACCACAGTTATTAATTTTAACAAGGCGTATTAAGCAGTAGTGACCTTGACGATGATCTTCAAGGTGATTTCAAGGTCAACTTTTGTTTTTTTAATGAAAACCTGCATTTTTGAGTTCTGAAATCAATAGAGCAGACAGTTTCACATTTCCGTTTAAAGATTTGGAAAAGATTAATCAACTTTTTCGGAATAAGTTTAATTTCGGTACTCAAAATACAGCTTTCCATTAAAAAAAAAAAAGTTGACCTTGAAATCATCTTGAAGGTCAGCGTCAAGGTCACTATACTGTAGATGCGCCTTGGTAAAATTAATATAACTTTGAGCGTTACGAAATAAAAAGATTTGAAAAGTTTCTATTCCCGGAGGTATCCGCACCTTGTTCAAGTTTAATAATTGACTTTAGAAGACCTCTAAGGTCAAATTTCACATAAGAACATGTTTGAATGTGAAATTTCCCGCTCTACCAATTGCCGATGTCAAAAAGGGGGTTTTTCCATTTGAAAAAACAAAGTTGACCTTCATATAACCTTGAAGGTTATCGTCAAGGTCAAAATTAAGGGCACCATTTAATTTCTTGTGAAAAGTTACTACAAGAATGACCTTGACCTTTTTGAAAAATATCGTAGCTGAGGAAATATTTAGCCGTCCCGTTACTTTTGTGACACCATGTATATACGCGCGCGTAATTAAGATTCCGAAAGGATATTACAAATTACAAATTATTGCTAATAATTGCGATGTTTATCAAACAACATTACAATACTTTTTGATAAATTAATCGCAATTTATTTAATATATTTTTTTATAAATAATAAATTACAACTGATCTGAGGAAAAATCTCATTGTCCGATGTGCAATTATAAATTTTTTTAATAAAATTTAAATGACTTAAAAGTAATAGAAACAATTGAAATGACTGGGAAAATATGTAATTATTTTTTAACTCATTAATTACGGAGTAATTTTTCGCTAGTGAACGACAGAACTCATTGCCTCTATTTATGAGTATATATATATTGTATATCTAAAATATATATATCTATTGATATATGGGTCATTCCATGTCAAATCGACCAAGAGTTGGAATCGACCCCTTTCAATTTCGATGAAATTTGGTCAGAAATTTTCGTTTTTAATAAAACGAAGTTCTTCCAAAGTGAAAAAATTAAACAACATTTTTTCGAAAGTAATATGCAAGATTCAAAATATCACAATTGTTTGAATTCATATTTTTGAAAAAACAAACATACCGTTCTGAAAATTTCAGAATTTTTTAAGTTCAGTACAAGGTATTATATTAAAAAAATTGAACCAAAAATTTAATGTTGAACTTGGATTTTCACGATTTTTTAAAATTCAAAATTGTCCAAATTCATCATTTTTCAAAAAAAAATTTCGGAATATTTTTTTTCATAGCCACAAGTACACTTTTCATGACGAATCCAGAACGATTATTTCGTAACTAGTTTTCGAGATATTTAAAAAATAAACTTGAAAGATTAAAAAATTGGGAAATTTTGAATCTTGCATAACTTTCGAAAAAAAAACTTTTAATCTTTTCCCTTTGGTAAAACTTCGTTTTATTAAAAACAAAAACTTCCGACTAAATTTCATCGAAATTGAAAGGGGTCGATTCCAACTCTTGGTCGATTTGACATGGAATGAATGGAATCATGAGAAAGATACATAAAACATTATAAATTAATATTATATTCTCACTATAATATTATAAATTTCAAATGCATTTTAATCAAATAAAATTTCAGTAATGAAAAGATTCCTTCGAATTTTCCATCATTCTCACTATAAATATTATAAATTTAAAACGCATATTTAACTCAAATAAAATTCCAGTAATTAAAAGATTCCTTTCAATTTTCTATTACTCTCACTGACTTATTATGACAAATATTGCAGAGTTTTCTCGCTGAGCTCCAACGAAGACCTTTTAATGAAAATGTCATCGAATAGAAAAAATACTATTCCATGCAAATTCCCTTCTATTTATTCGTCCAATATGCTTGAATATACAGAACCGCTAAAATTATCGAATTCGTCATTTCCGGTTTTCGCAAGCACATCTCTAGGGACGTTTTGTCACTCTGAATTCTCTCGAGGGTGGCAATGCTGAACAAGATCAATAGTGCACTGCCTTCTTGAGGTACAAACATCGCGCGAGCGGCGTAGGGCGGGGAGGGGAAATAGGAGAAGGGCCTCGCGCAAACGTCAAAATCGAATAAATAGTCGTCTGCAGTGTCCGCGGAGAGACTCCAGGGTCGAGCGAGGGAGAGAGAAACAGTGTATAAACGGCACACATAGCAGACGTCATAATACAAGAGGAACATTGAACGAGAATGCGTTGGGTGCAAAAAACAGCGTTCCCTTTGATTGTCATTTATTATTGAGACTCGAAAATCGTTGTGACAATCGTGAAAAGTTTGAATACATACATTTAAAGGATAAAAAAAAGGGACAATCTGCGTTATATCGGAATATTCACCGATGTTTGGTAAATCGTGTGCCATTATCTCTGTGAGAGACGCGAGGCGGCGAGACTGGCCGCCCTTTTAAATTCGAGGGAGGAATGACGCTTGAGGATCCATTTTTCGTCGTCAAAGAGTAAGTGCAAGGAATATACAATTTTCATGTAATTTTTTTTTCTCCTTTCGCATACGTCGAATGTTTCCATGCTTTGTGCACCAATTTATCGTTCCCTTTTATATATCTTTCGCCTTTGTGATTTGTGTGCTGTATGTGATATATATATGTATACAGATATATGAACATGGGGCATTCCATACCAAGTCGACCTGAGTGTGACCCTCGACCTCGCTGATTTCGTTTACGATTTTTTATGATTCTTCCAACTAAAAATAGCATTCAGAATTTTTTTCAGATTTTTAAAACCAAATTTAAGTACGTTATGATTTTATGAACATTTTTTTCAAAAACCTCGAGGGCCGTAATTTAAAAATTTGAAAAAATTCTCAGTAATCCGGTGTTAAAAATTTAAATTTTTGACCCAAAATTTATTATGTCCAGACTTTCGCTTGCACCTCGATTGGAGGTTTTTATGAAGAAAACGTAAAAAAATAGATGCAGAAATTAACCAACTTTTTTTTGAAAAAAGTGAAAAAATTTCCAAAAATTGTTGGTTAGTAGCGATAAAAATATTCAAGCCACTTTTCACGGTAAATCAATTTCTGCATCTATTTTTTTTTTTTTTACGTTTTCTTCATAAAAACCTAAAATCGAGTCGGAAGGGAAATCCTGGACATCATGAATTTTGGGTCAAAAATTTTCATTTTTGACACCGGATTTTTTAGAATTTTTTTAGATTTTTAAATGACGACCCTCGAGGTTTTCGAAAAAAATGTTCAAAAAATCATAACGTACCCAAATTTCGTTTTAAAAATGTGAAAAAAATTCTGAATGCTATTTTGAGTTGGAAGAATCATATGAAAAATCGTAAACAAAATCAGCGAGGTCGAGGGTCACACTCGGGTCGAGTTGGTATGGAATGCCCCATATATAACACAGCTGACACTGTACGCGCCTCAGTCTCGTCGACGAATTTTTTTGTTTTCTTCCTCGTACACTTTCATCCCTTTCTCGTCTTCTCGACTCCAAATTTATCTGAAGCACTTTCGTCGAGTCTCTTATTCGCGGAATATGAGTTCGTTTCTTTTCGTACTCGTGGAGCGTTTTTTTGTTGAGGAAATTTTTGAAAAACCTTTGTGAATAATTATATCTAGGGAAAATATCGAAGTTTCGTATACAAACGTTAGGGGGCTTTTATATTTTACGCAGCGAGGTGTGCAAGGCCTTAAACAAGACCCGAGGTTTGTACGGACGTTGGACTGAATCCCAGGTCGACGGAAGCGTCGTAACGACCCCGATAACAGCTGGTTCAGGCGCACTTCCGGTTTCACGGGAAGAACTCATCTGGACGACAACCGAATTGCGAAACGCGCTGAGATCCATCGAATGGGATCTCGAGGATCTCGAGGATACCATCTATATCCTTTTTTTTTGCTTCCTCATAAAGGAAAAACTATTTGTTTTGGCGAAAAAAAAATTTTAGCAATTTTCATGTCAGTATGTTTGAAATGTCCCAAAACGTCAAGAGATCACATTTTGAAAAAATTATATATCTGGAGAACGGTTTAAGCGATCGAGTTGAAATTTGGTATGCAAGTAGGTCATCTATGTTCCTTTACTCAGTGCAAATTTTTTTGAAATTGCAAAACAATTGTCAATTTGGCGGGACTTTGAATTTTTTGCAGAATGTACCTGCTCTAACTTTCGTAATTTTGCAGTTATCACCCTGAAATTTTTTGTGAAGATACAGTTTATAATGAGGACGGTTGGGATTGAATATGGGAAATATCGCTTCAGAGGTTCAGTTTAAAAAAAAATTCTAATTCTTAGCAAAAAGTTTGTGAGTATAACTTTTGTAATTTTGCATCTATCGAGCTGAATTTTTTTGTGACGATACGTTGAATGACAACGAAAAATAATACCGAATTTCAGAAAAATCGCTTGAAAGGAACGGTTAATTTTTTTTTTAATTTTCAAAAAAAAATTGTTAACGCTTCAAAATTCGCATTTTTAGAAGTATCGAGCTAAAATTTGTTGCACCAATCCACCAGATGACAAGAATGGTTGGTGTTGCATTTTGTGAAAAACGCTCGAGAGGTTCGTTCTCAAAAAATTTTTGAAATTTTCGAAAAATACTTGTGAACACTAAGTTTCCCAATTTAGCAGCATTGAGTTCACTTTTTTTAGCATCTACATAGTGACAGAAACAATTAATAATATAATTGAACAGAATTGCTAAAAAATCATGCAAATTGGAAATTTGCACATAGCCCCTTCATTTGTTTCCGACGTTCGGGAAGCTTCCTTTATGAGGAAGCCATGATAATAAAAAATGGGTCATTCCATGTAAAATCGACCAAAAGTTGGAATCGACCCCTTTCAATTTCGTTAAAATTTGGTCAGCAGTTTTCTTTTGTCATAAAACGAAGTTCTACGAAAGGAAATAAATAAAAAAAAAATTTTCACCTCCAAGTGAAGTAAAGTTGAGCAATTATGTAATTTTTACTGCTTAAAATTACAAAATTACATGATTGCTCAACTTTCCTTAACTTAGAGGGGGGAAAAAAATTTTTTTTAGCAAAATTCAAAAATTCATATTTTTGAAAAAAAACGCAATTCTGAAAATTTGAGGATCTTTTAAGATCAGTATAAGGTATTATATTTAAAAAATTGAATCAAAAATTTAATGGTGATCGTGGATTTTCACGGTTTTTGACAATTTAAAATTCTCCAGATTCATCGTTTTTCAAAAGTTATTTTCGGAACGTTTTTTCTCGTAGCTCCAAGTATACTCTTTATGACGAATCCGGAACAATTTTTTCGTAACTATAATAGTTTCAGAGATATTAAAAAAATGAACTAAAAAAATTGAAAAAATGGTGAAATTTTGAATTTAGCATAACTTTCGAAAAAAAAAATTCAATTCTTTTTCCTTTGGTATCTTTGTTTTATGATAAAAGAAAACTTGTGACCAAATTTCATCGAAATTGAAAGGGGTCGATTTCAACTATTGGTCGATTTGACATGGAATGACCCACGTACATGTGATAGAAATGGTCAAGGAGGTTCTCTCTTAAAGGAGACTTGAGTATCGACGGAAAAAAAATGAGGAGGCTATGTGCAAATTTCCAAATCTAATGATTTTTTTATTTATAAACCTGCTCTATTGCACGATAGTTCATTGGCTTTTGCAATGTTAATTTTAATTGGAGAAAAAATCGACCTTAACGCGTTGGACCAATTAATTATTTACGTATCGTGGAGAAGAATCCTACGAAGTTTAAGATCGACAACAAGGAACTTACGGTGCGCAGGACTTTCATCGAACATACTCGCGAAGAAGTTAAGGTAATGAGACATATGTGTATATATATATATATATAGTTTGAACTAGCCGATTGAATTTTTGCGATCGCTGAATAATTTTCTAACTACTACCGCAATATAGCACACCTTCCACCATTAAATACTAATCTGTAATAATTGACCTAAAGAATTTAAGTTTTTATCATCAAAAACATCTTTTTAATTTTTTCTTGTTTTTTGTTCAAGCATAAATTTTTTCTGACCAAAATACTCCATGAAATGAAATCAGTGGTAAATTTCCTATGAAATATAGTCCCACAATATCAATAAAAAATATTTTTAACCAATTTTTAGACAAACAAATATAATTTTCCAAAATATATACAGACAAATAAAAGAATAATAGCCAAAGACAATTCCAGTTCATTCATAATTCAAAACGATTAATGAAACTCATCTGATTGAAACGAAAAATGTTCGTTGCGTTATTTTTATAGATTATGAAAGACAAGATGAATCTGAGCCGTGGAAGAGACCGTGATCGCACTGCAAGACAGGTTTGTAATGCAGATTCTTCTCGATAATCACTCTTCTTGCATGTTATTGTAATTATTATAGAAAAACGACGTTAAGGGGACAATAATATTATACGATATCTAGAACAGTTTAAAAAGTTTGATTAACTATACTTATTATGTCTAAATTGTTATTCGTATAATTTTTCAAAAATGTCGCAATTCTATCCATCATTGCAAAAAATCTCATCAATGATGACCTAATTTTTTTAAAAACATTTTTCAACATATATACTCACGATTCGAAGTATTTCAAGAAAATGCAGTTGGTCGTTAATGAATCCCAGTTAGTTCTTACGCATAAATTGGCTCCCTTTAGGAGAAAAGAGTCTTCAGGAGAAAAGAGTCTAAAATAATTATACCCTTTGTAATTTTTTTGAAATTTTACGAAAATTTCATTCGTTCCATTGGAAATTAATTTCAATTTGAAAAAAAAACCCACCCCTCAAGTGGATTCGCACTGCTGCCCCCGGATTTGAAGTCAGACGCTCTCACCATTGAGCCATTCTGCTTTAAGATTTTATAGCTATAACCTCAAACCTGTACTTATGTTATCGATTGGATTTACTTTTGCAAATGGCGATAATCGAGTAACGTCGTTTGTGTCAAATCGCGTAGGTTATGTCCGTTGTTTACTGGCTTTTTCGATCAAATTCTGTAGCAAATAGCGTGTGCCACGAATATTAATGTCAATTATAATATTAGAGTATTGAATCAAATTTTGCTGGTCGATTTGTAGTTCTTGACGGCCTCAATTGGGGTTAGAAATGGTCTGTATGAATTGAAAATTGTTTAGGTTTTTTCCACGTCTATTGAACTCATCTCTTATAATAACGCTTAACGATATATTTGTTCAAATTTGCCCAGCCACTGCTCGACAATAGTCCCGCGAGAGTACCGCTCAATCATGGCACGACGAAGTACAGTAAATTGGAAAATGAGGTTGACAGCCCAAACAGACAATTTCTTGAACCAACGCTGCAACAACAGAACAACCTGATGCGACAGCAGGATGACCAGCTTGATATGATCAGCGAGAGCATCGGTACACTCAAGACCGTCTCTCACCAGATCAATTCCGAGCTGGATGAACAAGCAGTGTAAGTTAACAAAGTAATTGAAAAAAAGAACAAGTGTGAAAATTAGTTTTTCGCTTTAGATTACCTTTAATTTATGTCATTTTTTAGTGATCACTTTGAAAAAAACCCTGCAAATTGGACATTTGCACATTGCTTCTTCATCTTTATCCACAGTTCACACAGCTTCCTTTATCACAAAATATGGCAATCAAATTTGGCTTCCTCTTTAACGACGCTCTGTTAACTATCGAAAAAACATGAGCAATCAATGTGCAAATTTGCCAAATTCTTTTAAATTTACTTCTTGCCAAATTTGATTTTTGTCAAATTCAATAGCGAACAACCTTGATCACTATTTTGAATGTGTAAAAAATTTCAGTACAATATCTCGCAAATAGCCAAAGTTAGAGTACGTGATTTTTCAAAAGAACCAAAATTTGATAAAATTTTAATCGTTCGATCGATTTTCGCCAAATTTAATGACGAACATCCTCGATAGCTACCATAGCTCTGTGCAAAGTTTCAGTGCAATATCTTAAAAATTGCACAAGTTAGAGCGTTTATGCTATTTTTCAAAAAATTAAAAACTTCATAAAATTTTAATCCCTCGATGGATTTTCGCCAAATTCAATAGCGGACAGCCTTGATAGCTATACTAGTTCCTTACAAAGTTTCACTGCAATAACTTGAAAATTGTGCAAGTTAGAGCGTTTACGCAGTTTTTCGAAAAATTCAAAATTTGATAAAAAATTAATTTTTCTATCGATTTTTGTTAAATTTAATACCAAACAACCTTAATGGCTATACTAATTCTGTACAAAGTTTGAGTGCAATATCTTAAAAATTGCGGAAATTAGAGCGCTTAGCCATCGTTGCAAAAACGAAAAAATTCGATAAAATCTGACCGACCGTTAGAATTAAAAGAAAAATTGTCATAATGAAGGACAATTCGTGCTGGACAAGTGTGCCAAATTTTAGCTCGATATCTCGAAGCGTTGTTGAGTTATTAATTATTTACATCAGAAACTCAGGAGACACACACACACACGCACACACACGCGCACACACACACGCACACACACGCGCGCACACACACATCCATCCGGACATTTTTTCTAAATATGATTTCTTGATGTTTTGGAACATTTTGACTACATTGGCATAAAAATCTCGACAACTAATTATTTCACGAAAACGAAGCTTCCTTTATGAGGAACCAAAACAGCAAAATGCTCCAAAATATCGATGCTGCCTTGAGCAATTATCAAAAATCAGAGTGCCAAACATCACTGCTAAACTAGCTTTGTAAAAAATTCAAGCTCAATGTAATAATGTTAAATGAAGCTAAAACAACAGCACTTGATTCTTAAAAATATTGGATTCAACGTGTTAATCAATTTTCACAAAAGTTCTACTTATTAAAAAGGGTTTGGTGCCTGGTCTCAGCAAAATTGCCCTACTAGAAAACCTCTTAAGGGATTATCCTGATCTAGAATTTTGAAAAAGTCTATTTTTTTTTTGCATATTCTTAAAGCTTAGACATTTAAGGATATATCCTCCCCTAAAATGCCCTTCATAGACTCTTTCGCATATCCATTTTGGAATTCTTGCACTAAAATTGGGAAAAATAGAAATTCTGGAAAATAAAGTCTCCTAACATGTTTAAGTTTATTTACAATAGCGACCTTGAATGACTCACGTGGAAAATATAATTTATTACAGGATGCTGGATGACTTTGGGAATGAGCTGGAAGTTACAGATTCCAAGCTCGACGCAACGATGAAGAAAATGGCAAAGGTTCTTCACATGAGCAATGGTAACTATAGCAATTACATACCAGCGCCCACAGCTTCTGTGCCTGGCGTTGACGAATTTACATCAAAGCCATCCTCTCTGTCTACTCTCTCGACAACAATAACCAATTGTTTCCTATGTTACGCCGAGTAGTACTGAAAAAAAATTATTCGATCGCAGACTAGAAAACTTTGGTCTGTTTTAAATTGGGCTAATTCAAACTTGCATATATGATTTCTCTTTGATTTTTCATTCAACTCTCGCAATCCGGTGATTTCCACCTCACTCTAGATCAAAGAATTATTTCCTTTTTTTCGTATTCTTAGTTCATTATATTTGAAGGAGGCTGCGCCCACTTCTTACCTATTTACAGTACATACTTGATTATCCAAAGATATCCAACTCAATGCCAAATTATTCGCAGAATGCCAATACCCACCGGAGAATTGCATAGAATGCGTAAACTCAATAGAAATTAAATTATAATAATTCAATATCAGGGTCGAATTGTCGTTACAATTCTGAACCAATATTCCGAGAGGCCAGATGCAATATTTTAAATGCATTATTTTTCGTAAAAGAGAAAACTCGAAGCAAAGAGGCAGATAAGAATTCGGCAATTAAAAGAGAGAAAGAGAAAGCACGATTGGGAGGAAAATTTTTGTATGATAAAAGTACTCTGCAAATGTGGAAATGTTTTATCTTGTTCTGTGGTGATGCAAAATTGCACAGTATAATTGTTGAAAAAATATATATACACGACAGAGAGAGGAGAAAGAGTTTTAATGAACACACAGGACTGTAGATGTTGTTTTTAGCTAAAATTTTAGAATGAATATTGTCGGAATAACAAAAATACTATGAACAGTAGACGAAACGAAGCATCGTCATCGTGTATTGTTATAAAAAAAAGTAAGCGTCAATTAATTGGCGTGCATTCAATGAAATTAGACAAAATGAAAGAGAGGAGGGATCGTTACGTAGCTCAGAGCAGAGTTGTAAATAATGAATTTCTTTGATAATGCATTACTGTATTTATTACCCATTACACTGCAAAATGTGAAATGGATGCATGTGCCATTACAAATTAACAAAAGTAGTGTGTAATAGATGCATGTCCCATTACAAAAAAAAGTAATGTGTAATGGATGCATGTTCCATTACAAATAAATAAAGTAATGTGTAATGGATGCATGTGCCATTACAAATAAAGAAAGTAATGTGTAATGAATGCATATTTCATTACAAATAAAAAAGTAATGTGTAATGTACGCGCGTTGTATTACAAATTACAATTTAAAAAAAAAGTAATTTGCAGTGGAGAATATTCCATTAAATAGAAAAATTACCGTGCTCGTATTATAAACTTGCACATTGCTGTCTCATTATTTTATTTCACTCACTAAAAGTTCATCCACAATTATCACAGGTGATCCATAAAGTTAAGAAATAGAAACAAAAAAACAGACAGTTCATCGTTAAGTATGATGTACGAAAATGTACTCAACCCCAAAAATTATCCAACTTTACATTGAACTGGCTTTTACACGCTGTTACCCATAATTATAAGCAATCTAATAAAAATTACAAGTTACTGATACAAAATTGGTCGCTTTATGGAATCCCTAAATAATGTGCATGTTCTTTTTTTTTAACTTTACGGATCATTTGTGATAATTGTGGATGAACTTTTAGTAACCGAAATAAAATAAGGAGACAGCAATTTGCAAGTTTCTAATACGAGCACCGCAATTTTTCTATTTATAGTGGAATATTCTCCACTACAAATTACTTTTTTTTTAAATTGTAATTTGTAATGGAGCGTGCATACATTACACATTACTTATTTATTTGTAATGGCACATGCATCCATTACACATTACTTTTTCTATTTGTAATGGCACATGCATACATTACACATTACTTTTTTAATTGTAATGGAACAACCATCCATTACACATTACTTTTGTAATTTGTAATGGAAAACTTGTTCAATACACATTGTTTAAAGTAATGGGTAATGCATTACTTCACAACTCTGGCTCAGAGATATTCTGTGGGGGAAAAAAATGAAATTATTAGATTATCATTGCTGCTGGACTGTCGGTTGATCCTTCGGGATATAATCGCATTCTTGGGTCAATATGTACTTCCATATATAAAAGAAACAAGATATAAAAAAAAAGATACAAGAGAAACTATAGTTTACCATGAAACTGAGGGCCAAATGTACTCGTACATTATTCATTTGAGACATAGAAAAAAATGTATTCGACGTAGTCGTTGTTGTTGTTGCTGTTGTTGTACACACCGTTTATCTCCTCTCGATTCATTTCTTGCGAATAAAAAAAAACGCGATAAAGACGGTTAGTTAAAAAAAAATGAACGAAGAATTCGTAAGTCTGAAGTGCGATACGAAATTTCCCTGTTAACGAAAACAAATTTCTGTAGGTACAAAGAAATAAGCAAAAAAAAACATTGAAATAAATGATTGAAAATAAAACAAAACAAATAAACGAAATTACAAGTGTGCGCATGTGATGTTACTTTCCGTTTGTTTTAGATCGGAGACAATGGGTAGCCATTGGAGTGTTGACTGCTATATTGGTGTTATTAATTATTTTGTTTATAATCAAGTGAAAAGAGAATCCTTCGTAAGCCATCGTCGATCTCCCTCGACCCCTCGAATGACCGAATTATATTCTTCGTGGAATATATTCAATGTAATTTTATACGTTAAGTTTTGTCCCAACTTCCACGATTGTTTCTTTCTGGTGATATATCACGTCACTTCGA
Organism: Alloplasta piceator; assembly: GCA_946863875.1. Classification (NCBI taxonomy): domain Eukaryota; kingdom Metazoa; phylum Arthropoda; class Insecta; order Hymenoptera; family Ichneumonidae; genus Alloplasta; species Alloplasta piceator. Next base: position 67,121,116 of record OX333071.1, read on the forward strand.
ATTCAAATAAATATATATGTATATATATATATATAAAATTATTATCGGGCGATATGGGAATAATCGCTTGCTCCTTTCCGTGGCATTTTCACGTCGGTGGGATCTTCGTCGTCGAATTTCGAGAAATCATCATCCTCATTGTTATTAATATTATTTATTATTATTATTTATTATTCTCGTTTGATACTTAATGCTACATTTTGTACTACGCTACATCGTATAAAAGTGTCTCATTATATTATTTTATATAATAAAAACGTGATAAGTTTTTTTTTGTTTGTTTTAAACGTAAACATCGAACAGTGACAATATAAAGAGGAAAGGATTCGAACCTTCTTTGCGTTACTTTACGACGGATAAACAAGAACGAAATCCCTTCATTCCCAATAATTGTGTCTCGGATATTCGAGTATTTGCGATAAAAAGGGATAAATAGTGTCGAAATGAGACGAAATAAAAATAAAAAAAACTTAAGTATCGTTAATTGATGATGGGCTCGAATCTCGGCAAACACGGCTGGAATTTTATTTTCTCGTTTTTTTCTTCTTTTCGTTACGTAAATCTTTGGTATGAGGTTCATTATTGCGATAAGAATATTATGCGTCGCGTTAAAAAGTACGAAAGAGAATGCGTAAAGTGTTTTTTCTTCTGTCTTATTTGTCTTTCCGAGTCTATAAATAAGGAGACGCATAATATTTTTTTCTGGAGCTTCATTTTTCAGCTGATGGTCTCGTCGAAGAAACGTGTTTTTTTTTTTTTTTTTTAAATGCTTGTTGAATTTCACGAAGAGTCACGGTTTTAGCCGTGTCGTATCGTTTCGAGTAAGTCACACATGGCACGTGGAATTTTTTGTTTCGTTTTTTTTCCCTTTCGTTTAGGGTTCTAGACGAACACGTTTGTAACATCCCGTTGGCAAAGCCTTTCTTATATCATCAATATTTTCGACCTCGAGCCTCAATCTGCTCACCTCATCCTCGTAATTCTTGACCCACTGTGTTTGAAGATTTTTCGCGTCCGTCAATTCACGTATTCTCTTTTCCAAATTCGCCGCTTGTATCTCCTTCTCCGCTGCCATGAGACGTTCCTCCAGTCGGTCCAGATCAGCGTCGTCTTATCAAAGAATTATGGTTAATCACGGTCAGAGAATAGCGAAAGCTTAAGGGGGGTCACCATCAAAACAGCGGTTTTTAATTATAATTTATAATTTTTATAGACTTCCTACAAATACGATGTATCGTCCACCATTTGAGGTACCAAATGAACAATTTTTTGGGACCAGATAGAACCCTTAAGGTGCACAGGTTTCCTGAAAAACTTAGTTTTGAGCAGAGTTGTAAATAATGCATTATTTTGATAATGCATTATGGTATTCATTACCCATTACACTGCATAATGTGAAATGGACAAGTGGACCATTACAAAATACAAAAGTAATATGTAATGGATAAATGCTCCATTACAAATTACAATTGAAAAAAAATTAATTTGTACTGGAGAATATTCCATTACAAATTTGTGTTTCTACCAAAATTTAGAGCAGGTACTATTTTTGCTCAAAGGTGAGTGTATTAATTTTTTAATGAACATAATTTGTGTGTATCAAGTTTTTGTTAACTTTACTATCATAGTGGTAAATGTATGAACAGTGATTTTTTGGAGTGATTTTTACTCCATTCTTGTAGAAATTACAATTGAAGAAAAAGTTATAGGTGTCAGTGTCAGTGTATATTAACTTAATATACACTGACTCCTATGTTTTTCTTGAATTGCAATTTTTACATTTACCACTACGATAGTAAAGTTAACAAAAACTTGATACACACAAATTATTTCCATTGAAAAATTAATAGACTTAGACTTTGAGCAAAATAATACCTATTCCAAATTGTGGTAGAAGCACGCTAATTTGTAATGGAGTATTCTCCACTAAAAATTACTTTTGTTTCAAATGTAATTTGTAATGGAGCACTCATTCATAACACGTCATTTTTTTTAATTGGTAAAGGCACGTCCATCCGTTACACATTACTTTTATTATTTGTAATGGAATATGCATACATTACAGATTACTTTTATTATTTGTAATGGAACATGCATACATTACACATTACTTTTTTTAATTTGTAATGGAACACGTATCCATTACACATTACTGTTTTCATTTGTAATGGAACATTCATTACACGTTACTTTTGTAATTTGTAATGAAAAACTTATCTAATACACATTGTTTAAAGTAATGGGTAATGCATTACTTTTAACTATTTTCACAACTCTGGTTTTGAATACTTTTTACTATTTTCACAACTCTGGTTTTGAGTTTTTACACTCTGCGCGGGATCCAGAATAAACCGCTCGACGGATTTTGTTCTACAACGTCTCATTTTCTTCGCAACGCTTTTTCCCACGGGATGAACGCGGCACATTTTGATTAAAGTCAAAATTGTGACCAGGACAATGCCTGGAAAGTTCAAAATAAGCGAGCAATTTCAAAACAGGCCTGCAACTCTGAAATAAAGGGCTTAAAAAAATGTGCTGCCTTCATTCTATGGGGAAAAGTGTGACGAAGAGAATGAGACGTCGTAGAGTAAAATGCGTCGAGCGATTTATTCTGAATCACGCGCAGAGGGTAAAAAACTAAAAACTAGGTTTTTCAAGAAACCGGTGCACCTTAAGGGTTCCAACTAGTCCCAAAAAACTGTTCATTTGGTACCTCAAATGGTGGACGATACATCAAGTTTATGGGCTTTCTACAAAAATTATAAATTATTATTAAAAATCGTCGTTTTGTCTTAAGGGGGTCGACTCGACCCCCTTAAGGTACATTTTTGCAATGGGCATATAATAACTTACCGATTTCCGGCAAAGCATCGAGCTCTTTTATAATCTCTTCAACCTCGGCGAGAGCTTTGTCAACCTGTTGACTCGCCAGACTAACGCTCGTTCTTGCCTGGCCAACTTGATGGTTCACCTCATTCGTCACGTTGACGTCCTTTTCGACACGTGCTTCGTGCTTCCGCGCCGCAGAATTCGTGATGTCCACACGAAGATGTAATTTTTCCGCTTCATTGCCCAAACGCAGAGCATCGAGCTTCGTTTTGTTCGCCTCCTGGCGTATCAGATTCGCGTTCGCGCTGGCCTCGTCAGCTTTTTCCTACAAACGATACAATTATGAAAATTTTATATTATAAGATTTTTGCGTAATTTTAAGGGGGAACGTCACTGCGACGGGCCAAAAAAATTGATTTTTTTCCCATTTTCTTAAAGTATATGAGGCGTTCCATCCCAAATCGGACAGTTTGATTTTTTTTATTTTGTTAATATTTTTTAGTACCCATCAAAAGACCCTTCCTGTTAAGTCTTGAGATTTTTTCGATTACCCGTTCACAAGATATAACTTTTTTTTAAAAACCGTTTTTTCGGTTTTTTGGGCATAACTTCTTTAATAATGGTTCAAATCAAGTGTTTTTTTTCAAAAAATTTGTTGTTTCATGGCCTTTTCAGAAAAAAAATACAAAAAAAAATAATCGACGTGTTTTTGAATGAGTTTTAAACTTTGAATCGTGTTTTCAAAGGTGAGTGCATATTTTGATTTTTTTTTAAAATTTATTTTAAACTTCTATTTATTCAACAACTTTTAAGACTAGTCCGGTCGTGTGCCCTCCATAATTACTATTTTTTTCGATTTTTGAAAATTAAAAAGAAAAATTCTGTAAATTATTATGAATACCAATTTTTGTTACTGTATAGTATTTTTAAAATCATTTTGAATTAATTTTGACACTTTTTTATTGTTAACAGATTTTTTAAATTAATAATTAATCGATGAGCAAATAACAACATTTCAAGAATGGTATGACTGGGCATCGAACCCAAATAGTCTACCGAATATGGCTGTCAAATTTTCACTTGAGAAACATTATTTATTGCTCATGTTATTATTGTTCATAAACCGACTTAACGATAAATTATTAATTTTAAGAACCTGTTAACAATAAAAAGTGTCAAAATAAATTCTAAATAATGAAAAAAAGACTATACACTGTATACAGTAACAAAAATTGATATTCATAATAATTTACAGAATTTTTATTTTCTTTTCAAAAGTCTAAAAAAACAATTGTAATTATGGAGGGCCCACGACCGGACTAGTCTTAAAAGTTGTTGAATAAATAGAAGTTTATAATAAAAATTTTTAAAAAAATCGAAGTATGCACTCACTTTTGAAAACACGATTCAATGTTCAAAACTCAAAAAACTTATTCGAACACACGTTAGTCACTGTAGTGTAGATTCAAAAAAAATTGGGTTTTTGATTTAAGGATGTTGCGTCCCTATGCAATCTTTTACTGTTAATTGTTCAATAAATAGCTTCTTAATCGTCGTGAAATTTTTACACGACCTCCTGAATACTTCATGTAAAAACATATTAAATTTTCAGAATTCTTTCATCATTACTTCAACCTCCTTAAGGGTTAAAATGAAAAATGATGAGAAAATTCTGAAAATTTGGTATGTTTTTGTATAAAGTATTTAAGAGGTCGTGTAAAAATTTTACGACGATTAGGAAGCTCGTTATTAAAATATCAACATTTTGTTGAGAATAATTTTTTAAACAAATAAAAAAAATATTTATCAATAAACTTCGTTTTGTTTCCGTTGCTTTCAATATAATGTAGATATTAAAAAATTGAGAGGTCAAAAAAAACTTATCGCAAAGTTATATCAGTTTTCATAAGACTACATTTAATTTAATTTACTTTGTTAATGTTAATTGTTCGATAACGAGCTTCCTAATCGTCGGGAAATTTTTACACGACCTCTTAAATAATTCATCCAAAAACATACCAAATTTTCAGAATGTTCTCATCATTTGCGATTTGGGACTCAACATCCTTAAGATAATTTTTCATTGCTGTATCGCTGCCACCAGGAAGTCATTTTTTATTATCATTACGTTCATGGTAATAACTTTGTCAATTTTTAATATTTTTCAATGAAAATTTGTATGAATATAGTTGAATTTATACTTAATAAATTGCTTTTTGTCTGATACTTAAATAATCATCCCTACTTACAAAAAAAATCTCGAAAATCGGCTATTTTTAGCCTCGTTACAGTGGCGTTCCCCCTTAATAATCTTAATTGTTACTTTCAATATTCCAAAATTCGACGAATAATAAAAATCCCCTGTGCGCATTGAAATCTTCACCGAAAGCCCCAAGAAAGATGTTCGAATTTTCAGATCAACGTTCCTCAACGATATTCCGCATCAATTGTTAATAACATCACAATTTTCATGAATCAAATGGCGATTGAGTGTATAATATGAAATGAAATATAGGTGAAGTGAGATATATATAATAATAATAATTAAGGTTCGACGTCGAGATTTTTATACCTTTTCTCTTATATAAAAGTCGCAATAATTTTTTAAAAGATTTATTTTTAAGGGCAATAATACAAAAATTTCAACACCGTGCTTTTTTATCACTTTAGCGCACAAGTGTGAAATTTGCCGGATCCATAAAACAATAAAACAAGGTCTATAAAGGAACGTAAAAAGTATAAATTATAAATTCGCCTCGTTACAACATTTTCTAACTAACAGACCAATATTTGTTGACCATGTAACGTATGTCTCGGCAAAAATAAAGACGCAATTGATTTTTCTGACTGAAAACTCGCAGGAACGTCTTCCATATCGAAAATTGTAAGCTTCTGATGAAAGCCCAGCGTCTCTCATTTTTGTATCCATGTAGATGGAGCTTGAAGGGCACCAATAACTTCCTAACGGCATCAGAAATAGCTTTCATGATATCCGGTATGTGATGGTCGACGTGGTCGAAAACTGTCGGTATCAGAACAGCGCATCTCAATGCCAATAGATGAGCCGCTGATTTGGCGGTCGATTTTATCGTCGCTGGATCATTGATTCGTGAATCCAAAACGACAGGGACCAATTTCAACGCTGTGAAATTCATGATCCGGTAAATGAAAACTTCCATATGACCCTTCAAGAAGACTTTCTGCATCGGTTTGAAATATCGAAACGAAAGATCTTCGTAAAGCGGCGTTACATCGAGACTCGTCGAATCAATGCTATATCCCAGATAAGGAATGGACGGTGAAGTTTCCAGAAATTTTAACTCCACGTTCGTCTGAGTTTTCGATAAATTGAACTGACAATTGTACAACGGAATTCCTCTTCTCGTTCTGCTTATGTATTCCTCCGCTGATTCTTTGTCCTCGGATATGTACAAAAAATCGTCCATAAACCTCAACAGAGTGCCGGATTCTTTCAAATCTGCAAACTCGTTAACGGTCATGTGAGCGTAATACATATCGGACAATATTGGCGCCAATGGAGATCCTTGAGCAACACCGTTTTTCAAAATGTACAGAGTTCTTCCCAGTCGAAAAGTCTGTTGCGATATATGCTTTTTTAGTGTCGAAAGAACGAGCTCTTTCGAGATGGACCCTTGCTGGTTTGAATTTTGCTCCTTTGAATTTATGTTCTCCGTGATTAAAGATTTTTTTGCTATTCCTGGACACTCTCCGCAGCCTTCGAACCAACACTTGTATTCGACTGCATTTTGCCTCCATGTTACATTTGGTTTCAATACCGCGCAAGACTTCCAAGTTAACGTTTGGCAGCACTTATCGTTTATCATTTTTGCCAAGATGTTGTACAATTTGTTTTGAATAACCGATCCGTACGCATCGCGCACGTCTGCCGAGACCAGATAAACTTTGCACTTTGCGTCTACCTCTTTTTGTTTCGCAGTTTTCAACAATAACGAATGCAATTGTTGTTTTGGAACGGATTTGTAATGCAGCGTGTACAACTGTTGAAGAAGCGTTCTCAACATCCTGATTTCGGAAAGATTACGATTGTCGTATTTTATTCGGTATACAGGTCTTACCCCGCTCCTTTTTGCGTACAAACTTAGCGATGCGACCGGTACTCGATCTCCTTCCGGTCCATCGTTTTCCAAGTTACTCTTCGCTATGTATCCTTTTTTTTCCTGAGTTTCAATATACCACTTTCGTTGTTTCCTCCATCTCTCTCTGCTGAGGAAAATTTTTCTATGGCTGTACAAATGCTTCTGGATCATAAATACGGTTTTGAGTATGCCGGCGAAATATACTTCGAACAGCCATTTTGCCATTTTTGCGATGACCGACCATTTGGTTTCTTGATTCTTTATCGGCCTCAACCAAGCGACGCAGGACAGATCCAACGAGGCCACAGATTTTTTCAAGCAAATAGGTTTTCCCAAAAATGCAAGAAAATACTGTCCAAGTGAGGCTCTGAGTAACTTGTCGTTTCTGTGACTGCCGAAAAGCGATCGCGGAACCACGCAGGCAAAAATGCGATAGAAATATCTCTGTAAACTGTTCGGGGACACGTGCGGGGAATACTTGTCGCTTGAATTCGTTATTTTCAGGTCAGCTTCGAGCAACTGATGATACGAAAATTTCTCGTGATTGCATTGAAATTCTCTTAGAATCGGCATTATCGCTTCTGAGCAATCTTCATGGCCGATCTTGCTTTCGTAACCAATCTTTGTTTGCATAATGTGGTCAAATAATTTTTGGCAGTTCCAGCGTTTGGCGGTTCTCTCGCCTTTTGACGGAGAAAAACACAGCGCACAATTTTTCCCTCTCAATTGGTACTTATTTTGAAAGCAAACGAACATGTTCGTAGCGACCGAAGCTGGCTTATTCGAACTGTAAGTCTGCGCTGTGCAGGATTGAGCCTCCCACGTTTTGGACTTAATGTCTGTGCTATGATTAATAATTCGTCTGAAATTATCCGGTAAATCGAAACAATCTTGGCGTATCGCAACTTTCTGTGGACGAGGCGTTTCTTCTTCAATTTTTTGTTTTGCCATGATCCTTTTCTTCGCAGTTATGGCAAGTTTTGAACAGTTATGAAGATGACTGATACTCGGTAGTTTGTACATACCCGAGCGTGTTTTTTTTATTTGGCTCATAATATTGTTGGTATTCAGATATTTAGCCACATCCTCGCCATATGATTTTGTTATAATCCTCTGATCGCTCTTCCTCATTGCGATTATTTTCGTTTGATCCTTTGTCTCAGTCTTTTTCTTACCCATTATTTACAATACAAGTTCGAAAGAAGATCTGTCTGGATCTGTCGCATATGAAAAATCGAACATAACCCTTAATAAGATAACGTGTGTATACAGTAAATTCTCTCTTATGTTGACTTTCCGAAAGTCTGTTCTCTTATCTTTCGAACTGTTGTTGAGAGGAAGTCAAGATAAACGAGTTACCATGGTAACCGTAGAGATAAAAGCAGTCAAGATAAGAGCGGTTAAGATAAGAGGAAGTCGACTGTATATGAGTCATTCCATGTCAATTCAACGACGTTTTGTCGGTGACCTCCTTCGATTTTTTTGATTTTTTTTATATGTTATTATACATGCAAAAAGAAATATTCATGAAAATTTTCAGCTCTCCATCTTAACCCATACCGAAGTTATTGATTTTTGATAAAATATTCTTAAAATGATAATAACTTTTACAATAACCAAGGTATTCTAAATTGTTGAGAGGTCATTTTTTTTGTTTTTCAATGTGCTTTTTGAATAAAATATCGAAAATAAAGAAAAAAAAACTTTAATGTCTTTTTAGCTGTTTTATGCTAAAAAATTGGATTTTCTTTCTACGGGACCCTTTCGATTTGTTTAAAAAAAAATTATAAAATTCAATTTAAAAAAACATTTTTTTTGAGTTTTACCGAAGATATGGGATTCAAATAACTTCTTATTAAATTTTTTTTTTCGATTCTTGATCTCTTTCCTTCTATGACTACAATGATTTCAATGATGTTAAAATGAATAATTTAACTTCTGTCACATATTTCCTTTGTAAATTATAATAATTAACATTAAGAATTACAATTCAAGTACAATTTGCACTTTATTCAATTTTTTTGCATCAAAATTCTAATTCTTAATGTTAATTATTATAATTTACAAAGGAAATATGTGAGGAAAGTTAAATTATATTTATTTTAACATCATTGAAATCAATTATTGTAGTCAGAGAAGGAAAAAAGATCAAAATTACGAAAAAAAATTGAAAAAAAATGTTAATAAAAAGTTATTTGAATCTCATTTTCGGTAAAATCTCAAAAATTTTGTTTTTTTTACGTAGATTTTTAGTTTTTTTAAAAATCGAATGGGTAACATTGAAGGAAAATCCCATTTTTTTAGCTCAAAACAGCTAAAAAAACATTTCAAAAAATTATTTCTCTATTTCCGATATTTTGTTCAAAAAGTACATTAAAGAAAAAACGACCTCTTAACAAGTTGGAATATCTTGGTTATTGTAGAAGTTATGATTATTATAAGAATATTTTTCAAAAATCGATAACTTCGGTATGGTTTAAGATAGAGAGCTAAAGATTTACATGGATATTTCTTTTTACATGTATGATAACATATTTTAAAAAATCAAAAAACCGAATGGGGTCACCGACAAAACGTCGTTGAATTGACATGGAATGACTCATATATATCCACGTGATCAGCATTGCCGGCACTGCCGGCACAATATGGCCGTGATGCCGGCTTATCAAACTTTTCTTATCAGTTTGATATTTTTTTTTTAACGATAGAATTTTGTGAGACGCTAGAAAAATGAAAATGAGGCGTTTTCTTCGATTATCGAGTCAAGTAAAAACAAAAAATTTTCAGCTATGGGCGGATGCATGCTTCCAAATTGACTTTGCTGATCCGTGATGAAATCGAATTTTTTCTTTTTTTTATCCTCTTGGACATTTTGAAAAGCTAATTCTCACAATTGACGATAACGCCGCGAAATTTGAATCGCTTCGACTTCGAATTTAGTTAAGCTCAATTTTTTAACACACAACATGAGAATTCGACAACATTTCCTTGGGATTCTTTTGAGTGATCCTAGATATTCATCTCAAGTAATCTAATACGTTATTGCCAAAGCGAAAACGTCAGTTAAATGAATAAAAAATTGCCAAGCTATTTTCTTCTCAGATTTTAAATTGATTTTTTATTACTCATGCGGGAAAAGCGATATCTTTACGCCCGCTGTTACGGTTGAAAAGTAGCTTTATTGCACTCCGTGCGATAAAATTTTGTACGATACTCGTGCGAGAAACTTTTTCTCAACTCGTGTGATTGCAGCATTCGCCTTCGGCTCATGCTGCAAACTCACACTCGTCGAGAAAAAGTTTCATCGCACTCGTATCGTAATGTACTATTTTGCCCATTTTATAATTTGAGTGCGCAAAGTAAACTTTGCGTGCGGAAAAGAATAATAATAATAATAATAATAATTTGAGTTATTATTATTATTCTTTGCGCAAGCAAATTCAGTGCCGAAATTAAATAAAAGAATAACGTTGGTGAAATTCAACGAAAACAAAAACGCAACCGAAATATTAAAGCTGAATTGAGGTTGACGTGACAGATCGTATACTATTTTATTACTCATGCGGTTCTTGTTCTTGTTCAAAATAAAATTATTTTCATTGTTCCTTAACTAAGTTTCCTGTATATTTCTCAACTTTTTAGTTATTATTTTTGATCTGCGAATGAGCGCTTCGCTTTCGTGGGCAATCGACAACTTGCCGCACTAGTTGCACAATATACTATTATGTGATTTCATTTTTTTCTATCAATATTCTGAAAACACTATTCATTTCTAGTCTGAATAACTGAACTATCGAAATTTCGATGTACATCGTATCATCAACTTTCAGAAGAACAAAATTCTATATAAATACCTGAGCCTCGATGGCAATATTCTTTGCAGAGATAGCATTGAGTTCTGCATCCCTCAGAACGTATTGCGTCTCGTTGGCTTTCGCGATTGCCTCGTTCACCATGTCTTTTATCTCGTTAAGATTCTTCAATGCCTCTTGAGCCTTAACACGTTCTTTCTGCACTTCAGCGTCGAATTCTAAACAAAATTCGATAAACAATGGTTAGATTTTTCATTTGAAATATCGAAGGCAAATATTGTTGAAACTTTTTGTTATAAGAATGAAATTGCAAAGCTGGACAGAAAACAGTTAATTCGTTAATTAACGAAGTTAACATGTTGCTTAACGATTTAACTTTTGAGTTAAATTAAAAAATTATCAACAGTCTTCTTAACTTCCACTAAATTTAACTTCCGTTAACTGTAGTCCGTTACATTGGTTATTGACGTGGTTTTGTTTGTTTGAATTACGCGCGAACAAAAATGATAGTGTTAGCATTAGCGGAAGTGCAGAAATGAAAAAGATGATTTTTTCAGCACTGTTACTAAGTTGGAAGAGAGGTCTAAATGCCACAAATCTCTGAAAAACAAAGCTTAGAATTTGGTAAGAATTCGGCTGGACTTAAAGTCAATGCTGTTCGGATGCTGCCTTTTTAGGTGAACCAAGTTTAATAAATCTATTCAATAGGAGAACGTCTTCTTTCTACAGGAAAGTATATTTTACGAGATAAACGATCATCGTTTTCGGATAATTTTGATATGCTAATGTTTATGAAGGGAACCATGCACCTAATGCAAAATGAGTAAGAATCTAGGAATAATTGATTGCTATTGTTACCTTCATATGATTCTGTATTTTCTTTCAAAAAAACATCTAATATTTGATCTACCGAATTGTTTTATTTACCTGTATATTATTTTTAATATATAATACTGAAACATCAACACAATTCTAAGTGGTTAACTTTAATTTTATTTCAACTTAACGGATAACTTAAACTTGCGTTAAATTTACAAAAAGTTAAGGTTGTTTAGAAGCTATGAAACCTTTGAATGTTAATTGTTCAATAAATAGCTTCTTAATCGTAGTGAAATTTTTACACGACCTCCTGAATACTTCATGTAAGAAACTACCAAATTTTCAGAATTCTATCATCATTACATCAACCTCCTTAAGGGTTAAAATAAAAAATGATGAGAAAATTCTGAAAATTTGGTATGTTTTTGTATGAGGTATTTAAGAGGTCGTGTAAAAATTTCACAACGATTAGGAAGCTCGTTATTAAGAAATTAACGTTTTGTTAAAAATAATTTTTTAAACAAATAAAAAAAATATTTATCAATAAACTTTGTTTTGTTTCCGTTGCTTTCAGTATATTGTGGATATTAAAAAATTGAGGTCAAAAAACAAACTTATCGCAAAGTTATATCAGTTTCCATAAGACTACATTTAATTTTATTTAATTTGTTAATCTTAATTATTCGATAACGAGCTTCCAAATCGTCGTGAAATTTTTACACGACCTCTTAAATACTTCATTGAAAAACATACAAAATTTTCAGAATTTTCTCATTAAACGTGATTTGCTTCTAAACAACCTTAACGCTTTAATGATTATCAAAGTTAACTTTTTGAGTAGCGAATTAACGATTAACGAGGTTAACTTTTGGATTAACTTTGCCCACCTTTGCAAATAACGATATACTTACCACCCAATTTCTTGAGTGTCTCCTGAGCCTCGAAAAGCGTTTGATTTCCACGCTTCAGTGCGGCGTTGGCCGTCTCGTTTGCACCGTCCACATCTGACAGCAAATCAGCCGTCGCTGCCTGTTGATCCTGGGCACGTTCCAAAAGTTCCTCACTCTTTCGAGCCTTGTTAGCCAATTCGTCGAGCCACGCTTCATTCTGTTCCAACAAAAGCTGAGCCTGTTCCTTTATAGTCAAGCCCTGTGGAATGAAAAAAAAATCAGCAAACATGAATTTCGAATTGAAAAAAAAATGAAATGATAATTCAATTTCAATTGGAATTACGTCGTTATTGACGATCTCCACTTGATTACGGAGTTCCCCTATGTCTACGGTTGGCACACTGAGATCGAGGATCAACAATTGAAGTGCCTCTTTCACGACTGCCGAGGATTTCGCTGCTGCAGTGCTCGTCAGATTCTTCACCTCGTTGAAACGATCGTCAAGAAGCTCGAGCTTGTTTTCCAGATCTCGTATCTCATCGCTGCGTGTCATTCGGCAATTTTCGAACAATTTGTTAATTCAAGACAAAAATAAGAATTAAAATATTTTGTATAATTATCCTTATCAATCGCAAGTTTACCTGATGTTCGAGTATTTCGTTATTGCTTTTTTGGCCAAATTGTATGCTTCGAGTGAAGTATTTCGTGCCTGTTCCGCCAGTAGATGAATTTTTTTAGCCTCGTTGGTATTCCTGCAAAAGGAGAATTCCACAATGATTAGCTCTTTGTTTATAATGAGAAAAAATGCTCGAGTGCAAGAATTTACGTACAGATCAGCGAGAACTCGAGCTTCCTGCGCAATGACGGTCATTTGTTGATTCTGTTGACCAACTTGATCGGCGCGTTTCTTCGCGGCGGCAAGTGCACTCGCACCATCCGTCGCTAAATAATCATCGGCTTCCTGTAAAGCAAGAAAATGATTTTTCAAAAATTGATTTTTTTTTTGAGTTTTTTTCGTTTTTTTTTGGAGCGTTTGGCAAAGTTCGTACACGGTGAATTTGAATTTATGGGTATCCATTGTGAGAAAAAAATTATTTAAGAATTTTTCTACCCTCAGAAACTACCCCCAAATAAAAAAACCACCCCCATCACTTGAAAACGTCTTAATTTTATTTCCCATCGTTCATTTCTGCTAGAAATTGAGGATAAGTCATACCAGAACACTTAGTGGGATTCTGAAGAACTTACGAATCAATCAACCCTTATGAATTACCCCTCGATTGAGAGAAATGGACCCGTCAAGGGATAAAATGTTATTATCGCATTTTCTTGACAGTTGGAACTACGTTATAAAAATTTGTATGCGAGTTTTGGTGATTTGAAAAAATGAGGTGGCTGTCTTGACGTGGAATGCGTCATATATGAACTGAACATCAATGGAAGTTCACTTTTGGGCGTATCACCATTTGTAGGGGTGGTTTTCGATGTTTCGTTACTGTTAGGGGTAGTTTTCCAATTGGATATTCTTGCTACAAATTTTCGATGTTACTTCAAAGCACACATTTGAGATCGCGACTCTAAAAAAAATTTTGCCTGAAAGTTATGCTCATTTCTCATTTTTTGCATTTTCGCACTTTTTGACAGGGTGTGAGACTGAAGGGTTGCACCCCTTGTGTTTGCCGAATCTTTCATGATTAGATGCATCTTTCATCTTCAAAATGTGACCTTAACAATGTCGATATGTTCATTTTTAAGGAAGTTCAGCGGTTTCAAAGTAGATGAGACATATGTGTCCCATCAGCCGTTAAAGAGTTAAATGAGAATTGTAGACAAAAATCTTTACCGTCAATTGAACGTAAATCTGATCAAGAACGCGCTCGGCTTCCTCGATACTCAATCGACCATTATCGGTCGTTGTACGAGCCTCTTCGGCAGTTGTATCTACACTCTCTGATATCTTCTCAATTTCATTCAATTGGTCACGTAACTCGTCCAATTGCTCAACCAGTGTCTTATTCTCGCCTGAAAGTAAGAGAAATCGGCGGTTAAAGCGATTTTTCTCATTAATCATCGATCAAAGACCGATCAGCACTCACTTCCAGATCCTAGTTTGGCAATCTGAAGAAGGTCCTTTACTCGATTCTCTACGTTCTTCAGTTCGGTCTCAAAGTCCGAATCCTTCATCACCGTTGGACTGTTGTTAATCTTTCTCAGTGTTCCCTCGAGATCAGCGAGACGTCTGCGATGATCATTCACAGCACTTTGTATCAGATTGTAACACGGTGGGCAATCGACACATCCGTATTGTCGGTTGTGCTTGTTCTCCTTGCAACGATCGCAACGTCTTCCCTCGACGTTTGTCAAACACTGAAAGTAAGGAGATGGAATAAAAAAAAAAAACGGTTGAATAGAGTTTACAAAAACCGTGCAACATACAATTCGCACATTGTTTACTCAAGCGATTGATTCAATTGACAAAAGCTTCCAAAAGCTGAATCATTCACGAACATTCTTCAAGGATTAAAAATTCAAAAAAGTTCATTTGCTACAAATTTTGCTGAAATATTGTAAGAAGTGCGGATTTTTTGCGACTTCATCATTTTTTTTTGTACTCCCAAACCTTCTTTTATGAGAAAGCTATAACTCGAAAAGCTACTTGCTAGCAACAGACGATTTGTTAGTGCATCAAAATGATGAGAAAACACGTTTTTTTAAAACACGTTCTTCCGACGGCTGGGAAAATTTTGAACATACAATCATGGAAATTTGGATATTAAGAGTTGTCATGAAAAACAAAGTTTCCGTCATTTGGAAGCAGAGATAAAAAAAAAGCCAATAGAAAATGTTAGTGCCAGTAATGGGAATTCAAACGAATTTTTCTACTCACGGGACATTGACCATTCGTGTCACACTGCAAATCCTGCGAGCCTATACTGTCGCAATCGCAATGCTTGCAGCCTTCTCGGCTAAAACCGTATTGATAGGGAAGACAGGTGTCGCAACGTTTACCCGTTATTCCAGGTCGACATTCACACTGTCCGGATATCGCGTCACAAGTACGATTGTACGAACCCTCGGGATCGCAATTACACGCTGTACATCCCTGTAACGAAAATAACACCGATATCATTTTCAATTAAATATTTAAACGAGTAGTCGAGGGGATAAAAAAGCCGATGAAGATGTGAAATCGTGCTTTGGGCAGGGTTGCAAATAATGCATTACTTTTTTTAATGCATTTACATTTTCAATAACCATTAACTCTTATTGATTAATTGAAATAATTTCCATTAACCATTTAATTTTATTGGTTAATGAAAATTATTACAATTGGTTAACGGAAAAACCGCTAAGAATAGCTGAATAATCGATTACGACCATTTTAATTACATCAAATGTCAACAGTCAATGGAAATAATTTCCATTAACCATTAACTCTTATATATTAATGGAAATAATTTCCATTAATCATTAACATTCAATGGTTAATCGAAATAACTCCCATTAAACATTAACTCTTATATATTAATGGAAATAATTTCCATTAAGTATTAACATTTAATAGTTAATCGAAATAACTCCCATTAAACATTAGCATGTAATGGTTAATGGAAATTATTTTCATTAAACATCAACACGTAATGGTTGGTGGAGATAATTTTCATTAACCATTAACTCTTATCGATAATTGGAAATAACTTCAATTAACCATTAACATCTGTTAATTACTGGAAATAATTTTCATTAGCCATTACATTTAATGGTTAATGGAGATAATTTTCACTAACCATTAACTCTTATTGATATTTGAAAATAACTTCCATTAACCATTAACATTTATTGATTAATGGAAATTATTTCCATCAGACATTACATTTTAATGGTTAATGAAAATAATTTCCATTAACCATTAAAAAAGTAACGATTAATGCATTACTTTTTCATTAAAAATTTCGCAACCCTTGCTTTGAGAAGAATTGGCTCACCTCGCCGCTGAGTATCTGATAATATCCATCCTCGCACTTGTCGCAATTTCTGCCTGTTACATGTGGCTTACAGGCGCAGTGACCGGTAAGTTGATTACAAGGAGCGACGGTTCCGTCATCGAGCTCGACCGTACCCGGTGGAAAACACTTGCACAATTTACAACTGTCTTCCTTACGCTCCGAAAGAGCATCGCCCCAGTATCCTGCAAAAATTTGCGAAAACGAATACACAGGTCAATTACACAGTTATACCGGTCAATTACAAGATCATAATGGATCCATTGAGATTGTAAGAAAGAATAGTTGCGGTGAAATCTTTACCCGACAGACAATCCTCACAATGAAAACCAGCGGTATTATTGACACACTTCAAACATTCCCCAGTCTCGTGATTGCAATTGCGGACAGCATTGAGATCGATATTGCTGTTGCAATCGCACGGTCTGCAAGCTATACCTTTGTCCGGATTGCCGAAATAACCGTCGGAGCATGTCTCGCATCGTGCGCCTGTTAAAAAAAAAAAAATGATTTTTTATAAAAATTCAAGATCATGATTGAGGATTCTGAATTATACAAGATGAAATGAAACGTACCTGTACGACCGGAAGGACATTCCGAACATATCGGATCAGGATTGTTACCGAGAAGTATGCAGGGACCGTTGTCCGGACAAGGACAAGGTTTGCAATCGTAAGGAGTGCCCTTCAAAGGATATCCGTAATATCCGCGGGAACAGAGCTCGCAATTATTTCCAGCGGTGTTGTCATGACAGATACATTGTCCTGAAATGAGAGGAAAAAATGTATCAATTTGCTCGATGATCTTGCCGAATGAATTCTGTAAATTTATAGAAAATAAAAGCATGTACTATTTTTTTTTAAAGTCCTGCTAATTAATTCGAGGAACGCCAATTGTCCAAAGGATCATAACATAATGAGTATCTAACAAAATTCTAGGATTTCAATAAAATATTTATAGCTGCAAATTTCTCAGGAATCATATTTGAATTTAAAAAATTGAGGAGTAAAAAAAATGCTTCCATGCAGAATACTCAAATGTTCATCATATCTACATTCATTATTTATTTATTCTGTAAAACAATTTATTCTATAAGACAATTTATTTTGTAAAATCATGCCAAATGGGTCATTCCATGTCAAATCGACCAAGAGTTGGAATCGACCCCTTTCAATTTCGATGAAATTTGGTCAAAAGTTTTCGTTTTTAATAAAACAAAGTTCTACGAAAGGAAAAAAATTAAAAAATTTTCTTTCGGAAGTTATGCAAAATTCAAAATTTCACAATTTTTCCAATCTTTCAAGTTTATTTTTTAAATATCTCGAAAACTATTATAGTTATGAAAAATCATTCTGAATTCATCTTGAAGAGTATACTTGGGCTCCGAAAAAAAAATATTCCAAAACAAAATTTTGAAAAATGATGAATTTGGAGAATTTTGAATTTTCCAAAATCGTGAAAATCCAAGTTCAGCATTACATTTTTTTTTATATAATACCTTGTACTGATCTTAAAGGATCCTGAAATTCTCAAGATGGTGTTTTTTTGTTTCAAAAATATAAATTCTTAAATCTTGGTAGACATTTTTGTTTTACCAAAATACAGTTACTTTTACTTTTTTTACTGCTCAAAATGACAAAACTACATGATTGTTCGACTTTACTTAACTTAACAAACTTCGAAAACTTATATTTTTGAGTCAAAAAAACACCATCCTGAAAATTTCACGATCTTTTAAGATTAGTACAAGGTATTACATAAAAAAAAATGTAACCAAAAATTTAATGTTGATCGTGGATTTACCCGATATTTAAAAATTCAAAAATTCATATTTTGAAAAAACAGAAAATACCTTTCTGAAAATTTCAGGATCTTTTAAGATCAGTACAAGATATTATATTAAAAAAATTTAATACTGAACTTGGATTTTCACGATTTTTGAAAATTCAAAATTCTCCAAATTCATCATTTTTCAAAATTCTGTTTTGGAATATTTTTTCTTCGTAGCCACAAATATACTCTTTAAGACGACCCCGGAACGATTTTTTCGTAACTAAAATAGTTTTCGAAATATTTAAAAAATAAACTTGAAAGATTTTAAAAATTGTGAAATTTTGAATCTTGCATAACTTACGAAAATTTTTATTTTAATTTTTTCCCTTTGGTAGAACTTCGTTATATTAAAAACGAAAACTTCTGACCAAATTTCATCGAAATTGAAACGGGTCGATTCCAACTCTTGGTCGATTTGACGTGGAATACCCCAATTGAAAATTTGCAATAAAATGGCGTTGATATTACTTACCGGTTTCCCCTTCGCAAATATTAGCGTGACCGTTGCAGTTGCAAGGCACGCAAAGAGCAAACGGTCCACCGTTTGGCGGATCGTGATGAAAACCCGGAGCGCAGGATTCGCAAAATTGTCCAACGTAACCGTGCGGACAACTACAGTGCTCGACCCAATCGGCAGGTTCACCGGCTGCACCTCGTTGCGCTGTCTCGAGACCAACGTCGTCCAAGAATCCTCTCCCCTGGTGCGTGTAGGTACCTCGAATCTTGATCGCCGTCAAATTTGAAAGAATCGAAATGAAGGCGCGGGGTGAAAGTCGTGGTTGCCAACCATAATCGGCGTGCTCATGAAGACGAAATTTGTAAACTTGAGGCTGTAACAGGCAAGATTAATCGTATAATATTTAACTGACATATAAAAATAGCAGGGAAGAATTCGTGGGAAAGTTGACGGTATACCGAGACAGTGGGTAATTGATTGTTTTGTCCAAAAATCGGTTGTGTTATTTGTTCGCCGTTGCCACCTTCGAGTATTATGTCGCGAGCAGTGGGAGCTGGTCCATTCTCAGCTATTCTTAGTGTAAACGTGAGATCCTGGTTATAAGACGCCCGCTGATCACCGAGAAATCTCTCTGTGAAAAAATTATCGATTAATATAGAATTTAAGCGATTTGGCGTTAGATAAAAATAAAATTATTAGTGAGAGATATCCATTATCCACATATTCGGCAAATTTCCAAAATTTGCCTTTGGGTAGACCTACAATTTAAAGTGGATTCCGAACCACTGAGTTTGCAAAAAAGGAATTAGAAAAATCCATGGAAGCCAACCGGAGTTGTGAAAATAGTAATGTAAAAGTAATGCATTACACATTGCTTCAAACAATGTGTATTGAATAAGTTTTCCGTTACAAATTACAAAAGTAACGTGTAATGAATGAATGTTCCATTACAAATGAAAATAGTAATGTGTAATGGATGCGTGTTCCATTACAAATAATACAAGTAGTGTGTAAACAAATAATTTTTTTTTTTCAAATACCACGTTTTTAAAACGGACTAAACAGTATAAAATAATTTGCCTAGGCTTCATGCAGAATTAAACAACATACACATTTCTAACCACTTACAGATTGTCCCGAAAATTTGTCATTGCACATTTTTAATAGCTATTAAAATAAATGTGAGATTTTAAACGAAAAACGTGGGGCGCATGCAACAGATAATTAATGCATCAATAGTTCAGCTGTCAATTGGTATTGCACCGCGAATAATGTGAACTGATAAATAAGTTCTCTCATTGGTAGCGACGATGTACTCCAAATTGTCGTAGAAACACACTAATTTGTAATGGAGCACTCATTCATGACACATTATATTTTTTTATTTGTAATGGCACATGCATCCATTACACATTACTTTTTTATTTGTAATGACGCATGCATCCATTACACATTACTTTTATTATTTGTAATGGCACATGCAACCATTACACATTACTTTTCCATTTGTAATGGCACAAGCAACCATTACACATTACTTTTTTATTTGTAATGGGATATGCATCCATTACACATTATGCAGTGTAATGGGTAATGAATACAGTAATGCATTATGAAAATAGTGCATAATTTACAACTCTAATGCCAACTAAGGAATTTTAATCCTGGACGCCTGAGTGGCAGTCCAGAGTATAATCGACTGGACCACGGCTCATTTCCGGTCATATAATGTATTCAGCAAAAAGATGATGGAACGAACCAGGAGCAACGAAGTAAACGTTGTCACGATCAGGAGCATTCACCGAGATCGTCTGAGTAACAGCGTCGTAATTAAGAGGAATCGAATTTCCAGCCACGCTTGCCGCCCATTTCTCATTTCCTCGGCCGAACATACTCTCGATTGTGACTTTCGAATAACCATTTGCAAGATCACAGACTGAGGCGTGTCCATAACAGAAACACGGTGTGCAACCAAACTCGTTGTCCAGAGCGAGGTTGAAGAAACCAGGGCGACATCTGAAAAAAGACAATCGAGAATTTTATCTTTGCGACTCTTTTCGATAGAACGAAAAAATTAATTATTTAAAAAAGCTTATTTTTTATCGGCGAGAAGATTTATTTAGTTTTCGAACGACTTATAGCTGTTGAAATTCGATCTCAATTTTTCAACTTTTAAGTCCATATTTATTTTTCAATTTTCTTTTTTCATTTTCATCATAAAAAAGCTTGCACTCAATATTGCCGCAGACAAATCAGTTTTTTTGGTTATCATTTTTTGGAGAGAATTATTAGAGATTGGGGAAATTTATTACATCGATAATGCACAGCGAGTATGTTAAGCGAATACTTCTGCTTTGTCTCAAACGATTTATACCTCAACGACTTTCCGAAAATCTCTACCTTGAATTTAAATATTGTTTCTGTAGGAGTAACAAAATCTGATCAGGCTTCCGTTTGTACAGTCTATTTTTCAGAAGACAGTCACGAAAACCTCGGTCGACAATGTTTTTTTCCCCTTTCTACTGCACTTGTTCAGGATGTTGAGTCCCTATGAAACTTGTTAACGTTGATTGCTCAATAAATAGTTTCTTAATCGTCGTGAAATTTTTACACGACCTCCTGAATACTTCATGTAAAAACATACCAAATTTTCAGAATTCTACCATCATTACTTCAACCTCCTTAAGGGTTAAAATGAAAAATGATGAGAAAATTATGAAAATTTGGTATATTTTTGTATGAAGTATTTGAGAGGTCGTGTAAAAATTTCACAACGATTAGGAAGCTCGTTATTAAATAATTAACATTTTGTTAAAAACAATTTTTTAAACAAATTAAAAAAATATTTATCAATAAACTTCGTTTTGTTTCCGTTGCTTTCAATATATTGTAGATATAAAAAAATTGAGAGGTCAAAAAAAAAACTTATCGCAAAGTTATATCAGTTTCCGTAAGACAACATTTGATTTAATTTAATTTGTTAATGTTAATTGTTCGATAACGAGCTTCCTAATCGTCGTGAAATTTTTACACGACCTCTTAAATACTTCATCCAAAAACGTACCAAATTTTCATAATTTTCTCATTATTTGCGATTTGGGACTCAACATCCTTAAATTTTTATGGTTGCAGCACAAAAATACTCACTTTCGGCATCGTTTGCCCTCGACATTTTCCTTGCAGACACACGAACCGGTGACCGGGTCGCAAATGGGTTCATTATCGAGGGATCCTTTGACGCTGCACTCGCAAGATGTGCAACCGAGTGAATCGAAATTATAGAAATTTGGCGCGCAACGATCGCACTTTTCCCCGGTAATTCCGGGTTTGCATTGACATTTTCCTTCACTGTTGCACTGCAAGCTCCGCGAACCGACCTCGTCACAGTTGCAAGCAACGCAATAACTGTCCTCGGCACGTTGGTAATAATTTTCACGGCATCTCTCGCAATTCGGACCCGCACGATTTGCACGACAATCTGTGCAGTGACCACCGTGACCGGTTCTCTCGTAAAGATCCTTGTCGAAGAAGCATCTGTCGGAGTAACCGTTGCAGCTGCAAGCTATTGAAAAGACAAACAAAAAATGTTATCACTAAGCACTAAGAATATGTTTCAAAATGATCCATACTTACGTGGCCAGAAGCGGGAACGAGGGAAAAATCCGTTGTTTCGACGAGAAATGCACGTTGGAGTAACGAAAGTAAGAAAATATAGTAAGAAAATAAGAGCAAAACGCATGACGAGCTTTTTTTTTAGAACTTGCAATTATTTTGAATACTTGTTGTTATCGGCAAATCGTGAGCGAAAAAAAGAACGTCTCCAGCGATGTGAGTACGAATTACTAGCGCGAAAATCGAGTTTATCCACCTACTCAAACTCAAGGGCAATAGCCTTTGACCTTTGAACAATAAAAAATGTATTTTGCGTCTCAGTTTTCGCGTCGACGGTAAATAACGCCGATCGGTCTAGTGAAATTGAGATTGTAAAGTTGAGAATAAAATCGTTATGAATCGTTGATTATTTTGCAAACTGATCGAGTCGATCGTGCACGCGGTTCGATGTAAAAGAAGAGGAAATTCGCCCCACTCGACTTGGGAAAAACGTATGTGTGTGTCGCGACTAAGGCCAAATAAGGTAAGACACGTCGCGAGCGAGGAACGAGCGAAAAGGAATAAAGGAAGATAAAAATGTTTATTCCCCACTCACGCTTGCACTCGTGAACGTCCGTTGTCGTTGCACGTCCCCAAGGTGCGTCGTTGTAAAACGGTAGGCACTCGTTACAGTCCGGACCAGCTGTATTGTGCTCGCAACTACATAAAAAAAAAATTTACATCATATACTCTCTATTTTTTGTGCTGAAATAACTTTTTCGTTTTTTGGTCATAATATACACGATTTACCGGCACACTCTTCGCGATCTTCCGTCGGGACTTGTGCCGTTGACGCATTCACCAGCGTGTCCGTTACACGCGCAACGAGCTCCCACAGCGACGTCAGCGATGGCGTAGTAATAAGACTTTAGGACTTGATCATCGCCGAATATCTCGTCACCGAAAGTATTTGGTCTGTCGAGGCTGATTCGAAGATCGGTCGCTTGTACCCATTCCTAAAGTGAACAAGATTTGAACGACATTTCGATTATTCGGATTTTTCTTATTCTGGTTTGATTTATTCTGATATTCTATTCCTCACTTTAACTCTTACTTGACATACACTGGGGTCAAAAACAGCCCAGGCCTAAATTTCCTTAATTTTAAGGATGTTGAGTCCCTATGAAATCTTTTAATGTTAATTGTTCAATAAATAGCTTCTCAATCGTCGTGAAATTTTCACACGACCTCCTGAATACTTCATGTAAAAACATATTAAATTTTCAGAATTCTATCATCGTTACTTCAACCTCCTTAAGGGTTAAAATGAAAAATGATGAGAAAATTCTGAAAATTTGGTATGTTTTTGTATGATGTATTTAAGAGGTCAGGTACAAATTTCAGGACGATTAGGAAGCTCGTTATTAAAATATTAACATTTTGTTAAAAACAATTTTTTAAACAAATAAAAAAAATATATATCGATAAACTTCGTTTTGTTTCCGTTGCTTTCAATATAGTGTAGATATTACAAAATTGAGAGGTCAATAAAAAAACTTATCGCAAAGTTACATCAGTTTCCATAAGACTACATTTAATTTAATTTAATTTATTAATGTTAATTGTTCGATAACGAGCTTCCTAAACGTCGTGAAATTTTTACACGACCTCTTAAATAATTCATCCAAAAACATACCAAATTTTTAGAACTTTCTCATCATTTGCGATTTGGGACTCAACATCCTTAAGTACCTAAATTCAAAAAAATGGGACCTATAGCGAATTTTCTGTTATATTATTTTATTACTACTATTTTTTTCTTGTATTGCTATATATTAAGCAATCTCAGTTAAATTTTTAACCATTTTTGTCGGAAAATAAAAAAGTTGTGATTTTTTTCGTAAAAGTTGTCATTTTTTTCAGTTTTTTTGACATTTGAATTTTTTTATCATATTCAACTTTCAGATTTTACTATAAATCCTGTATAACTTTGGGAAGTAACCTCTTAAGAAGTGCTAAAAAAATTTGCAGGTTAAAATATTAAATGGTATATTTTTTATAAGAATTTTTATTCGCTGGGGTAAAAACGACCCCAGTGTTTCAAGTATGTTATTCTGCAGAAGTGTGTCAAGGGTTGATATAATTCTGACTGCCAGTGGAGGTAAAAAATCATTTACAATGATTCAGTTACAAGATTATTATGAGCAGTTATGAGAAATATTCTTTCCAAATTATTAAATAAAAAATAACTATCGATAAATAGCTATGATACATAATCTTTGAATAAACCCACGAAAATTGTTCTCTTAGTCAACTTTGAACTTTTAATAATTCACTACTGA
This sequence comes from Alloplasta piceator, assembly GCA_946863875.1. NCBI lineage: Eukaryota > Metazoa > Arthropoda > Insecta > Hymenoptera > Ichneumonidae > Alloplasta > Alloplasta piceator. The sequence goes on from OX333071.1 coordinate 67,145,811, forward strand.
AACTCGAAATCCAAAAATCCCAGAAGCATATTGGTTATATAGGGTAGAATATATGTTTATTTTTTTTCGAAATTATATAAGAATGAAATTTGAGCAATTTCTAAACAAAATTTAAAATTTGAGAATAAGAGAAATAGAGATAAGCGAAACGTTGGAGTGCTCCGTTTTTAAGGGAACACAGAAAATTCTAGATCGAGATTTAAAAAACGGAAACATAGTGGTAAGTACTAGCAGCTTTGCTATAAATTCTCAAAAATCCTATTTTTTAAGCATTCACAATGTTCAGTAATGAAATATTCCATAGCAATCATTTTCCAATAATTAATTTTCGTTTGGGGTATCTATTGTATCGCATTCAACCATTTTCAATACGGACTTAGCTTAAGGGGAGGCTAAATACCAACATTAGCACCTCAAAATTGGAATCCAAACTTATTCTGGCACGAATGGATGGAAAAAACAAAAATTTTCCCCCACTAAAAGTTTGGAATCCAAATAACGAGATAAATGTTGATAAATTTAGTGTTTTATGGAAAAATAAAATGGCGAAGTCAAGTTCACAGAAATCCGAAAGAGGGCAGTCCCATATGAAATTCTTATGAAATAAATATTAATCTCATCAGACTTCTATCCAAACTGTCTGACGAGTCAGTGGCAATGAACAAAAACGTTGATTTATGCTTCGCATTTGCATTTTGCAATTCATTGATCATTCATTCATAAATTTAATTGATATTCATCCACCGGTATTGGAAAAAATTTGGACAGCGATTTTGAGTCGATAATGTAGGGCTTCGGTAATAATGTCGGTATTTAGCCTCCCCTTAAACGATGCTTGCCTGCAGACTTTTGGTTTGTTTTTTTATTTAATCAGAGATATTGATGGGAAAACTTGCCTGGAGAGCAGGATTTGTATCGAACTGGAAGGCCGATGGACGACCTTCGAGGGTGGAAAATGCCACGGTACCACGACGAAGAGGGGATATGTCCGAATATTCAGATGTGCATAAAACTCTCGTGTCATCGCCTCGAACAGTTTCCTTTGTATCGGGCAGACCGTACGTATCTCGACAAGTTGCTGAATAAAATTGGTAAGGTTCCCAAGGTGAATTTTCGGTCTTTCGTCTGAAAACACCCCAACTCTCGGGCCTCGGAGACTCGAACAGCACTCTCACGTAAGTTATGTCGAAGGTCTTGCCTATTAAAAAAAAAGAATTATTTCATCGTCGAAAATTTTTTCGCTTTGGTGCAAAAATATTTTTTTAAAAATATTTAAAAAAAAACCAAAGCAATTGAAGCAAAAGTTCCTAATGGTCGACACTATGCTCATTGACATGAGATTATCTCGTTTAAAATCCGGATTTTCGAGGTTCGAATCATTTTTCTCGGTAGAATGTTTTCATAGGGCCATGTAACGCTTGGAAAGACCTCGTGGGGGAAAACCTAAGCCCTCCCTATAATTCTCTCTCTCTTGCTCTTGTGCCTACTGGTGTAAGACACGTCTAACGATCTCAAAACACATGTGGCCCAGACGTTTCTGACACTGAATTTTCATTCTCCGTCTGAGAACTCACAAATTTTCTGCCGAGATTTCCCTGTGATTTTGGAAAAGGCAGAATATATATGGGGCATTTCACGTAAAATCGACCACTTTTGACCCCGACCCCTTTCGATTTGGCTGAAACTTTTTGATATTTTTCTACTCTATCAAAAACATTATTCAGAATTTTTTCAAATTTTTTTACCGAACCGATAAAAAGTTATAATTTTTTAAAAAAATTAGCTTTTTATTTTTCAAATATCTATAACTTTTTGAAAAATAGACTTATCAGGACGCTTCTTTTTCAACATTTTTGTTTTTAAATGTACTTTTCAGAAAAGAAATAGAAAGAAATAATTCAGACTGATCTTCAACGTTTTTTTTTTAATTTTCTGAATAAAACGAAAATTTCTTGGTGGGTGATTTGTTTAATTACCCAAAAACCATAGTTGATTCAACAATTTTATATACAATAGCTATAATTCCATCACAAATTGACCACTCAACATTTTCCTGTTGTTTGTCCAAAAATAAACCAAATAACAATTTTTTTTCATTTTCTTTGTTTTTAAAAGTAGTTTAAAAAAATATTCTAAAAAATTATTCAGAACTATCTTATTTTTTTTTTTACTTTTTCGAAAAACGTTGAATTTTTTCGATGATTACCACTTTTAATTTCATTTCTTATATATTTGTTTAACTTTGAGGTTCTCCCAACATCTTCAAAAATCCCCAGAGTGGTATTATGAGAAATAAGCTGATTTTCAAAAAACAATAATTTTCTTCAATTGAAAAAAAAAAAAAAATAGAACAAGAAACGTCCCCGCTCTGAAAATTTCAGAGAATTTGCAGAAAATGTCAAAGTTTCTATAAAAAAGGAAAAAAAAGAAAAAATGGCGATCATCGAGAAATTTTCGTTTTTTTCCGAAAATAAAAAAAAACGTAGATCGGTCTGAATAATTTTTTCTATTTTTTTCCTGAAAAGTACATTTAAAAACAAAAATTTTGAAAAAAAGTCTCGATAAGTTAATTTTTAAAAAAGTTATAGATATTTGAAAAATAAAAAGCCAATTTTTTTGAAAAATTATAACTTCTTATCGGCTAGGTGAAAAATTTTGAAAAAATTCTGAAAAATTTTTTTGATGGAGTCGAAAAAGATAAAAAAGTTTCAGCCAAATCGAAAAGGGTCCGGGTTAAAAGTAGTCGATTTGACATGGAACGCCCCATATATATATTTTTTAAATCCAAATGAGCGTTTTATCGCTCGGTAGATTTGAATATGAAAAAATATCAATACAAATTTTGACCATTTGCACTGAAATGATGGGAGAAATCTCTCGAAAGATGTTTTTCTAAATTATTCATAATTCTTTCCATTTTTCAAAAACATTAGTCGCAAATTTCCCTTTTCTTGTTATTTCAAGCCTCAACCGAGCGTGCATGAAATGTAATGAAGTTTATAATTTTTGGGAGGAAAAAAATTCTCGTTTAGGAAGAACGTGGACAGATAAATTGTGTCTCGTTTCCACACAGCATATGAATGAATGTACATTTATCAGAGAGCCCGGATGAACGATATGTGGCATATTATTTCGTTTAAATATAATATACGTTAGGGAGTCAAGAGTTCACGTCGTATGAATCCCTCACAGATCTCGCTCGTCTTATCTCAGTTGATTCCATGAAATTCACGAGATCGAAGAGCCAGACTGAAGGGTTTCGAAACTGTGGAATCATCGTCGTTCCAAAACGTACCAAGGTGAAGCGTTAGATTGACTTTGTTGGGATATTCGATTCCCTCGTGCATGGTCTCGGATTGCCACCAAGTAGCGTTGTCGTTGTTGTCACGATCGGTGAGAAACGAGGCTGAATGATCGCCAAAGTGACAAAACTCGCAGGGTTTTTTTTGCACCCCAGTTTGCTTGCAAAATTCCGTCGATCTGTTGTCTTGACCGCACGTGTTCGTCGCTTCCATGAGAACGTTGAAAGCCGCATTCTCGAATGGCGGTATGCATCTCTGGAAAAAAAAATTAATGCGGATGAAACAAAAATGAGGCATGAAAAAGCGAAAATTATCGAATCCGAAGATTATGGGGATGACACAGTGTCCGGTACTGTTCGTTCGGCAAAGATAATACCGAGAAACCGTGAATGGGGGCGAGTTATAACGGACTAGTGAGCGATACTATAAAAACCGTATCACAAGAATGATAACGAGAGAAAAGTTACTCCTTTTCGTTTGAGTTCGTTGCTTTTACCATCGTTATTTCAGTTTACAGAAAAAGCTGGCATACATCGGTTTGGATCGCCCGTGATGATGGACATCATATGAACAAAAAAAAAATTGTCTCGACCAGAGCTGGGCAGTACTTGAAAGTACTCGGTACTTGCAGGTACTTGAAGTACAGTACTTGCAGGTACAAAGTACTTTAAAAGTATTTCGAGTATTGTACTTAAATATTTCAAGTACTTCATATACTTGAAGTACTGTACTTGAAAATTTCAAGTACTTTTCTGTACTTGAAGTACTTTTTTCAAGTACAAGTATCAAGTACTTTTGAATGTGTCTTGCTGATGGTTGCATGTGCAAAGCCTTTGAATATGGGTCATTCCATGTCAAATCGACCAATATTTGGAATCGACCCCTTTCAATTTCGATGAAATTTGGTCAGAAGTTTTCTTTTATCATAAAACAAAGTTCTAACAAAGGAAAAAATTACATTTTTTTTTTCGAAAATTCAAATTTTCACCATTTCTTTAAGTTTATTTTTTAAATATTTCGAAAACTATTATAGTTACGAAAAAATCGTTCTGGGTTCGTCTTAAAAAAATATTGCGAAACAAATTTTTGAAAAATGATGAATTTGGAGAATTTTTCAAAACCGTCACAATCCACGATCAACATTAAATTTTTGGTTTTATTTTTTTATATAACACCTTGTACTGATATTAAAAGATCCTCAAATTTTCAGAAATGTGTTTTTTTGTTTCAAAAATATGAATTTTTGAATTTTGGTAAAACTTTTTGTTTACCTCTAAGTTAAAAGTTGATCAATCATCTAATTTTGACTGTTGAAAATTACAAAATTAACTTAACTTAAAAAAATTCATATTTTTGAAAAAAAAACACCTTTCTGAAAATCTTTCAGGATCTTTTCAAATCAGTTCAAATATTTAAAAAATTGAACAAAAAATTCGATGTTAATTGTGGATTTTCACGATTTTAAAAAATTCAAAATTCTCAAAATTTATCATTTTTCAAGATTTTTTGTCGGAATATTTTTTTTTCGTAGCCCCAAGTATACTCTTCAAGACGAAACAAACTATTTTTCATAACTGTCATAGTTTTCAAGATATTTAGAAAAAAAAATTGAAAAATGGTCAAATTTTGAATTTTGCATAACTTTTCAAAAAAAAAAAATAATAATTTTTTTTCCTTGGTAGAACTTGTTTTTATGATAAAACAAAACTTCTGACCAAATTTCATCGAAATTGAAGGTGGTCGATTCCAACTCTCGGTCGATTTGACATGGAATGACCCAAGTACCAGAATTTACGAGACGTACCCGAAAACTAGATAAGTACTTAATACTGATACATGATTTTTTCAAGTACTTGTGCTTCAAGTACTCGTTTTGACGAGTACTTGCAAGTGACAAATTCTTTGTACTTCAAGTACCCAGGGCACTTTGTCCTTGATACTTGAAGTACTTGCAAGTACTTTGCCGAACTCTGTTTTACAGTCATATCTGATAAAGGAGCTGAGAAAAAATCTTAAAAATTTTCTTTTTTAAGCTCGATTCCTCACTCGTGGGCTTCATTTTAGCAAGAAATAATGATCGCATTGAAAAAATCGTGAAATCGAAAAAGTTAAAGGTTTCATCGATTGATCGGGAATAGTTACAAATTATGCGGTTGAAAAGAAATTTTTTTAAAGTTTTTTTTTCATAATAATAGAATTCTTTTCATGTTTTCTAGTCTATGGTTAATATCAACGAGAAAAAATGAGAATGAGATAAAAGCTTTTTCCTCATATATTATTATCGAAGTTGCAAAAAATATGAAAAATATCACTTTTCCTCTCGGAATATAACGAGAGTGTCTGATAAGGTTTGTAATATTTTCACGTTACATTGAGTAATCATTTATTCTCTTTTTTTTCATTTCATGGTCATCGAGAATTCTCTAAAATTCGAGAGAAAAATCGATCTCTATGGGACGATTTTATCGTATGTCCTCATCTCGCGCGCCACGAAAGTCTCTCGGGCTTTTTTTTTTATCTACCGAAAGTTCAAGCCACTCCGAACCCGCAACGAGAGATAACCCAGTGGGGATTCTTTCTTAACGCGACGAGACGCGGTCCAAAAAAAATATCGCTATGTCCTGAAATAGAAAATTCGAAAAAACAGTAATTTCACATAATTGGGTTTTTGAAAAAAAAAATTATCGATTTTTTTAATGTATTTTAAAACTTTATTGCTTCCTCATAAAGGAAGCTTTGTTTTCGTGAAAATTTTTTTTTTCGCGATTTTTATGCCAATATGTTCAAAATGTCCTAAAACATCGAAAAATCATATTTAGAAAAAATGTCCGGATGGATGTGTGTGTGTGTATGTGTGTGTGTGTGTGTGCGTGTATGTGTGTGTGTGTATGTATCCTGAGTTTCAGATGTAAATAATTAATAACTCGAGAACGCTTCGAGATATCAAGCTAAAATTTGGCACACTTGTCGAGAACGAATTGCTCTTCATTATGAAAAAAAAATTGTTTTAATTATAACGGGTGTTCAGATTTTATCGACTTTTTTCGTTTTTGCAAGAATGGCGTAAACGCTCTAGCCTCTGCAATTTTCAAGATATTGCACTCAAACTTTGTACAGAATTAGTATAGCTATTAAGGTTGTTTGGTATTGAATTTGGCGAAAATCCATCGAGGGATTAAAATTTTATGAAATTTTGAATTTTTTGAAAAATAGCATAAACGCTCTAACTTGTGCAATTTTTAAGATATTGTACTGAAACTTTGCACAGAGCCATTATAGCTATCGAGGTTGTTCGCTATTAAATTTGGCAAAAATCCATCGAGGGACTAACATTTTATGAAATTTTTAATTTTTTGAAAAATAGCGTAAATGCTCTGACTTGTGCAATTTTTAAGATATTGCACTGAAACTTTGTACAGAGTTAATATAGCTATCGAGGATGTTCGTTATTAAATTTGGCGAAAATCGATCGAATGATTAAATTTTTATCAAATTTTAAATTTTTATAAAAGAAGCGTTAACGCTATGACTTTTGAAATTTTTTAGATATTGCAATGAAATTTTGTGGAGAGCCAGTATAGCTATCAATGTTATTCGCTATCAAATTTGGCGAAAATCGATTGAATTTGCACATTGATTACTAATATTTTCCAATAGTTAACAAAGCTTCCTTTATGAGGAAGCCAAATTTGATCGCCATACCGTGTGTTAAAGGAAGCTATGTGAACTATGGATAAAGATGAGGAAGCAATGTGCAAATTTCCATTTGCAGGGTGTTATAAATAATTTTGATAAACGACGTAAAAAATTTGAAAAAATTTGTTTTTCATTTAATTATAAACAATTCAAAAGTGATCAAATTTTAACAATAATCACGTGACTCCAAACGCGCCATGATTGGTCGTCTTGTTTGTGACGTCATAATGTTAAGGCCCGGCTAAACTCCTACCCCCCGCCTTTCCGTCCACGCCAGTGCGAGAGAGACAGAGCTAGAACTTTCAACACATTTTGCTCGGAGATAGTTTGATAAAATAAAAAAAGAACAGTTGAAAAATAAAATAAAAATAAAAAAAGAACCTGTACACATTAATTACACAGGCGCCCCTACTCTTCTTTTTTTATTCCATTAAGCCATCTCTGAGAAAAATGGGTTAAACAAATTTTGAGGTTATGTTGACCTTTACACTCCCCGTAAAATAATTCCACGATAGTACACGGTCTTTTAGTGCCAAAAATTGTTTGTGACAACTAATTTTATCAAGTAAATAAGTTTGATGGCGTTTCGGGATTTATTCGGCGCACTACTTGAAACCATTGGTTTCGACGTTTCTCATTTTGTGCTCCCCCCCCGCCTTTCCGCTCTTGTGAGTGCGAGAGAGAGCGCCTATAGGGGTCCTGTGAGAGCGAGAGAGAGGGTCCTTAGCCTGGCCTTAAAAACATTTTTTGGGGAGTTGTTTTTGTATTATTCGTACACAATGATACGAAACAAGCACGATAACTTTTACGATTTGACAGTTCTAATAAATTTATATGTATATGGACGATAATAACAAGATTTAATGGTGAAACGTTGAAACGCCGTATCAACTACATGTAATAATGGAGTAGACATGAACATTATGACGTCACTCGCGCTCGGGTCGGCTCGGGAACTGTCGGCACATTTTCGGTACCGAGTTCAAACATTTATTTTCAATTTGTTATAACTTTTTAATTACAACGAAAAAAAAAAAAAAAAATAGTTTTATTATAAAACTTATATATGATCTTTCTATTTATGGCCAAAAAAAAATTTGTTCAAAAACCCAATTCTCAAAATTTACTTCAAAATTGGACTCTCACGTGGGTAATTTTCAAAATAAAATGGGATTATTCAAATTCTCTCACCTGTGGTATACCCGATTCGTCGTAACACTTGACTTCGTCACGATTTTTTTTAATCCTGCTGAATTGTCCGTCGGTCAGATCCGGCTCCGCGCTACTTCCGGTCACCGTCAGAGCGACGAGGAAAATTACGCGCAATTTCCCGCTCATCCTGGGATACATCGGCGCGCTTTGAGAGGCGAGGATGAAAAAAAAACGCTTTTTCAACACGCCGAAAAATTCGGGAGAGTTTCTCACACGATCATCCGTTCGCCAGAGAGTCTCGGATCTCACTGCAGACTAATATAACGAGAATATATACTATACTCTATGTTATGCCACACACTGTTCCCGGCTTTTGCCCTCCCACGATTTCCAGAGCAGAGCACCGGCCTTTCTCTATCTCTCTCCCTCTCGCGGATGAATTCTTTTGCTCCTTCTCGAATTTTGCTCCTTGTGTTTTCTGCCTCTCTCGCGGAAGCGATTCCAGGGTTGATTATTTCACTGACCACGTTTCAGAATGTCCAGTCAAAAATCTTTAAATCTTTCTCACTCGTCTTCCGTTTTTGGAGTATTCTGAAAAAAAAAAACAATTTCATCAGGATTCAATCAACTTTGGTAAGGAACTTTGCAAAAACCTTGTGGTAAAAAACGGCTGGACAACGTGAGGCTGTGATTTTCTTTTAGACTATTGCTAAGCAGGGTTGCAAGCAATGCATTACTTTTTGTAATGCATTGCCATGTTCATTACCCATTACAATGTAGTGTGTAGTGGAAAAAATTTCCATTACCCATTACAATGTAGTATGTAATGGAAAAAATCTCCATTACTCATTATAATGTAGTGTGTAATGGAAAAAAATTTCCATTACCCATTACAATGTAGTGTGTAATGGAAAAAATTTCCATTATCTATTAAAATGTAGTTTGTAATTGTAATGAAAAAATTTGCATTACCCATTAGAATGGAGTGTGTAATGGAAAAAATTTACATTACCCATTACAATGTGGTGTGTAATGAAAAAAAAATCCATTACGTGAATCCATGCAGTGACGTATTATATCATCGTTCAACTTTTTGTATGCATATTATAGATGCTTTTTAGAATTTAAGGTACCTAAGTCAGTAAAATGTAATGCAAAATTGCAATAATTCATTCATTTATATTTTTCCATTTCCAAAATTGCAATCAAAGTTTTGTCCATTACACATTATATTGCAATGGGTAATGGAAATTGTTTCTATTACACATTACATTGTAATGGGTCATGAAATTTTCTTTCATTACACACTACATTTATAATGAGTAATGCAAAATTTTTCCATTACACACTACATTGTAATGGATAATGAAAATGCTTTCCATTACACACTGCATTGTAATGGATAATGGATTTTTTTTCATTACACACTACATTGTAATGGGTAATGCAAATTTTTTCCACTACACACTACATTGTAATAGGTAAGGGAAATTTTTTCCATAAGTAATTAATTTTTTCCAAAAGTAATTAATAATGCATTACTTTTACATTACAAATTTCGCAACCCTGTTGCTAAGAAACTTAATACCGAGTGAATCCAATTTATAATTGAATAAATCTGCAAAAATTCCTTTTTCATGGCTTTTGAGATGCTTGATTAATTAGTTTCAACAATTTCGTGTTTAACTTTAGTTCAAAACCCAAAAATCTAAAAACATAGTTATTGAGATGAGTGGAGCAAAATATAATATTCTTTTGTCTTGATATTTGTGAAATGTACTTTAAGCAATTTTCTTGGGTAATGAAAGAAAAATGGTGGGGCGAGATTTTATTGTTAGAGAAAAGGAATATTTTAGAGACAAACAAAATAACATTTTTGGGATTTTTTAATGCAAAACTATTGATATGTAAGTATGATACATGATCTTTGAATAAATTCACGAAAATTATTTCATTGATTAACTTTGGCAATTTGATGATTCACTGCAGTAATTTCTTAATTGGGGATCAGTCGGTTATTCCGTATTTGAAGATCATGGACCCATTCTCAAAGTGAGTAAAATTCCAATGAAATTGTCATTATTTTGATTTTTAATTATCTTTAATGCAATTCTGATAATTATCCTGATGAAAAATCATTGCAATTTTAATACATTTTTGAATGATTGTAAGTATTTTTGAATAATTAATTAAATTAATGATGTTGAAGTTTGCATCGTTGAAAAGCAACGAAAATCAGTTTTTTTCTTCGTCTTCAGGATTGTTTACCTGTTTTTTTTCGTCTATTTAGAACCAGAAATCGTTAATAGAGAACCCAAAAAATATTTAAACCATTTTTCACTTTGAAAACACAAGCTTAAGGGTTTCTAATTGAAAATAAAACCTATTGTCGTTGCATTTCAACGTTGCAAAGTTGAACATCATTTAAATTAAACTTAAAATAAATGCACAAAAATTGATCCCTCAATCAATTTTGGCAATATGATGACTCACTGCTATAATTCAAAATCTAAAAATCTCAGAAAAAGATTGAATAGTGGATGACTTTTTTTTAAAATTATACTAGTGAAATTTAAGATATTTCTCAATGCCTGCTTAACATAAATTTTACCAATCTAAGAAAAAGAGATAAGCAAAATGTGAGAAGAACAATGCTCCATTTTTGAAGAGAATAAAAAAAAAATCTGGATGAAATTAAAAAAAAAAACATTAACAATATAGCGGTAAAAATAAAAAGTCTTGTTATTCTTTTTGAAGATCTATTATATGTGCTTATAATAAATATTTTTCAAAGGAAGTTGGTGTGAATTTAAAAATCTGGCAGTAAGGGAACTTTCGATTCAAAAATCTCATGAGGTTTCAAATTTTCTTTCCACAGCACCAAAATTAGAGAAAAATAAATAACAAAATATATTTTCCTTTTTTTTATATAGATGTTCATAACATAAAATTTGAATTCTATTAAATTCCTGCTCAATTAACACTTACTGATCTAAAAAAAAGAAGAGCAAAACATTAGAAGAGAATACTCTTTTGTTTGGGTTTGGGAAATAAAAAAATTGTGAGTTGGGATTTCAAAGAGGAATCTTAAAGTGGCCGGAAATTACAAAACTGCAACTATATGTGAAACTAACTTATTAACATGAAACTAGCATACAACATGTTAAAAAAAGTTCTAAAAAATTAATTTTTCGAAATTCCCAGTAATTCCCTTAACTTTGGCAATGAATTTTCGCAATTTGATGATTCACTGCTATAATTTAAATTCAAAAAATCTCAGAAAAAAATTGAACAGTGGATTGTATAATTTTTTTTTAAATTAAACAATTAGAATGAAATTTAAGATTCATTTCAATCTCTGCTTAACGTAACATTAACGAATGTAAGCAATAGAGATAAACAAAATTTAAAAAGAAGAGTGCTCCGTTTTTTATGGGAATTAAAAGAAATTTTGGATCAAATTTAAAAAAAACTTAAACATTATAGCGGTAAGAATAAGAAGTATTGTTATTCCTTTTGAAAATCTATTACAGGTGATTATAATAAATGTTTTTTAAAGAATTTTGTGTGAATTTGAAACTTGCAGCAAGAAAAATAAACAACAAAATATATTTTTCCTTTTTTTTATATAGATATACATAGAATAAAATTTGAATTCTAATAAATTCCTGTTTAAACTCCCACTTACTAATCTAAAAAAAAGAAGACCAAAACATTAGAAGAGAATACTCTTTTTTTAAGGAAATAAAATTTTTCTGAGTTGAGATTTCAAAGAGGCTGGAAAATACAAAACTTTGCAATTGTGTGAAACCAAATAATTACCGCGAAACTAGGATACAAAATGTTCAAATGAGTTTGAAAAAATCAACTTTTCGGTATTTCCAGTGATTCCCTTTTAACAATCAATTTTCGCAACTCGATCCGAAAAGTCACGAGATTCCGTCTCGAATTTTCTTTCTGTTCAATAAAAATCAAAGAACAATGAAGATTAAAATACACTCTTCCTTTTCCTTTCATTTCCATGCATTTCCATGTAGGATAAAATTTCAGCGTGAATTACAATCGCTCGGCAATTCGGGAATGCAGCACAGATTTCTGAGGTCTAGAAATCTGAGAAACAGTCGAGTAAAAACTTGGGAAGTATACGCACACATACATTTTACATACATATATATATAAAAGTTCTACCTGGTGTGGGTTACTCTCTGTCTTTGTCTTTCACGTTGAGAAGAAACAGAGAGGAGTGGATGCGGCGTCCCTTCACTCCGCGAGAAACTCGCAGGCGATGTTACAACGGGACGTAAGAGCGCGACACAAACCCGAGATTGTCTCGAATTTGCCTCGGTAAGCAAGGAATTATTCGTGTTTCAGAGTATCATTCCTTATATACATAATTTAAGAAAAAATCACTCCCGAACATTGAAGAAACGTCTGCAGCTTCCCGAATCGTGTGATATTCGCACTGGCACTGTAACAGCGGAAATTGAAGCTAAGAATTAACGACGGAAGAAAAGAAAACGAGGGAACAAATTCGTATTATTATTTATTGTTATTTACAGGGAGGCACGCGAGTTTACTCCACACTCGCTGCCCACCAGACTGCAACTGTGGCTGTACACTCGTTTGGTCTCTCGGAAGAAAAGTGAGGAAGAAGAAAGATCTCTTTTGCCTCTCGCACGTTCTCCCATTATATATACGGATCATTCCATGTCAAATCGACCGAGAGTTGGCGTCGACCCCTTTCAATTTGGATGAAATTTGGTCAGAAGTTTTCGTTTTTAATAAAACGAAGTTCTACCTAAGGAAAAAAATAAGAATATTTTTTTCGAAAGTTATGCAAGATTCAAAATTTCACAATTTTTTAAATCTTTCAACTTTTTTTTTCAATATCTCGAAAACTATTATAGTTACGAAAAAATCGTTCTGCGTTCGTCTTAAAGAGTATACTTGTGGGTTCGAAAAAAAAATATTTCGAAAAAAAATTTGAAAAATGATGAATTTGGAGAATTTTTAAAAATCGGTGTAAATCCACGATCAACATTAAATTTTTTAAATATAATACCTTTCACTGGTCTTGAAAGATTTTAACATTTTAAGAAAGGTGTTTTTTGTTTTTTCAAGAATATGAATTTTTTAATTTTTTAAAATCGTGTAAGTCCACGATCAACATTACATTTTTTGATACATTTTTTCTTATATAATACCTTGTACTGATCTTCATAGATCCTGAAATTATCGGGATAGTATTTTTTGTTTCGAAGTATAAATTTTTTTTTACCAAAATTTTGTAACTTTCACATTTTAACTGCTCAAAATTACAAAACTGCATGATTGCTCAGCTTTACATAACTGAGAGGTAAACCAAACTTTTTTTTTACCAAAATTCAACAATTTATATTTTTGAAATAAAAAAACACCATCCTGAAAATTTCAGGATCTTTTAAGATCAGTACAAGGTATTATATAAAAAAAATTGAACCAAAAATTTAATGTTGATCGTGGATTTACACGATTTTTAAAAATTAAAAAATTCATATTTTTGATAAAATAAAAAACACCTTTCTGAAAATTTCAGGATCTTTTAAGATCAGATATATCAAAAGAAAATGAACCAAAAATTTAATGTTGAATTTTTGAAAATTCTAAATTCGCTAAATGCAACATTTTTCAAAAAAATATTTCGGAATATTTTTTTTTTGTAGCCACAAGTATAATCTTCAAGACGAACTAAGAACGTTTTTTTCGTAACTATAATAGTTTTCGAGATATTTAAAAAATAAACTTGAAAGATGAAAAAAATTGTGAAATTTCGAATCTTGCATAACTGTCGAAAAATTTTTTTTTAATTTTTTTCCTTTGGTAGAACTTCGTTTTATTAAAACCGAAAACTTCCGACTAAATTTCATCGAAATTGAAAAGGGTCGATTCCAACTCTTGGTCGATTTGACATGGAATGACCCATACGACTCCCTTTTTTTCGCTTTTCTCCTCTCGCTTTCCATCCTTCTCCCTACGTATACATATTGCAGCACTTCTCTCTTTCTCTTACCCACTTGATTGCACGAGAACCTTTTTTCTTCTTTCTCGTTTCTTCTCTCTTGCTCCTTGAACGTACTCACCATTCTTAGGCCCAATGCAACCCCCACTCTGTGGACTCTTCGTCGCTCCTCTCTCTCTTTCTCACGATACGCGTTCTCTTGAAGTAAACGACGTCGTCTCGATCCGCCCCCGCACACGATGCAACGCGCCCTCTTCTCGTTTCTTCCAGCCCGCATATATAATTATATGAGCTGTAATTTCGAGATTTTTATACTTAAATATTTGATTAATATGACTTTAAAACAGAATTAAATAAAAGATTTTTCTCGCTCTTGATTTATGAAGCTTCTGTACAAAAATCATGCGCTAAACCCTCGAGAGAGGGATAGAATGTATGTATGGGGTATTCCGAGCCAGTCGACCGAAGATTGACCTTCAACCTCGAGAATTCGATTCATAGTTTTTTTTTCCATTCAGAAAAAAAAAGCAGCTTTTTATGGTTTTCTTCATTACGCTTTTTTTTAACCCTTCGCGGTCACACTGTAATTTTCAAGTCCATAAATTTCATATTTATAAACATTTAGATATAAAGACAAATTCTAGAAAAAAATGTATAGTTATTTTAATTGAAATTTTATGAAAATCTGGGAAAATACTTTGATGTGCCGAAATACTTTTGTACCAGAGACAAATTTTGTTTTACGGTTTTTTGAATAATAATGTAGGATTATATAATTATTATTTTATTGAAAAACGAATTTCTTCTTTGACAACGTGATAAAGGCTATTATGAACTTCTCCAACGATTTACAAGATTTTGCTTGTGAGTATTGAGTATTATTGCACCTATAAAGTGCGAACCCACGTTATTTATATTACAAATTTCATATTCAATATGTAATATAACACATATTACAAATTTTTATAAAAAAATTGCGAGTTCTTCAAGATTCGTTGTAGGCGAAGTTTATTGTAATTGAAGGATTTTGTAGTTGAATTTTTTTTTTCATGAAGGAAAATAGAACAAACTTGATGAACAAAAATTAGACTTCTTTTTGGCGTTATTCTTTCGTTAAAAACAGATAACAAAAAAACGCCTGTTGATGAAAAAAAAAAATGTTTGAAAAAAATTAGGAGACTTTCAAACGTTATTTTTAAAAAATCAAAATACCATGATAAAAGGACGCCTGTTAATGAAAAAATTTTTTTAGAAAAATTAGCAGTCTTTTGGAGGCATTTTTTTCGTTATAGAATAAAATAATAAAAGAATCCTTAAATAATAAAGGAATCTTTTTCAAACGTTTTTTTGTTCTAATCGTAGAAAAAATCATTAATCACATCTGTGAGGTCAACCATCGATTCAGTAGAGCTGGAATACCCCATATATATGAGGCATTCGACGTCAAGTCAGCTACCCCATTTTTTGAAATCGCCAAAAATCGTATACAAATTTTTAGAGAGCAGTTCCAACTATCAAGAAATTTTGTGATTTTTTTTAGATTTTTAAATTACATTTTTTAGCCGGAAAAAAACACAAAAAATTTGTTTGTCCCATTTTGTAACTCGAAAATTATTCATCGTACGAAAAAAAAGTACAACATAAAATTTAGGATTTTCAACGTGCTTTTCACTGATTTTTTTTACAAACTCCTCCGAAAGCTCTATATGCCATTTACTTGATATATTTACAGACTATACAAAAATTGGCGTAGTGAAGAATCCATTATTTCAAATGCACTTTTATTGATACAATCTATCATTATAGAGTGATTTAATGAAATAGTGTAGATATTGATATTTTATCATTATTAATCGAAGACAGGGACAAATAATAAAATAATCTCGTTTTGATACTGCGAAGATGATTCCAGGAACAAAGCAGTATCATTGCTTCATTTCCAAAAAATCATGCCCAAATCGAACTAAAAAAGTACTCATTGGCCATAGAAAGGTCGATGTATCCAAAGAGGGTAAATTAAAATTCTCTTTTGCAATCGAAAGACGCGAGTAACCTTTGACTGTAATTTGAATATACTTTATGGGTGTCCATGGGTCCATTGATAAAGTTTATTAAAATGTACAAAAAGATATTTAAAAAAATCAAAATGAAAAAAGTTTAAAAAATTGAAAAAGTACAAAAAATAAACAAAAATGCGGGCTTTAAAAAATATCTATAGATAGTCTCAACCCTATTAATGCATAGAGAAATTTGTGTATTCATTTGGGATGAAAAACGCATGGGAAGGAATGGATTCTCCACTGAGCCAATTTTTTTATAGTCTATGAATATATCAAGTAAAAAACTGTTGAAACTACAGACAAATCGAAGATGTCAATTCTGAGAAAAAAAATATCAAAACATTATTTGCTCCGAAAATGGCATATAGAGCTTTTGGCGGAGTTCGTAAAAAAATTCGGGGAAAAGTACGTTGAAAATCCTAAATTTCATGTTGTACTTTTTTTTTCGTACGATGAATAATTTTCGAGTTACAAAATGGAACAAGAAAATTTTTTGTATTTTTTTCCGGCTAAAATATGTAATATAAAAATCTGCAAAAAATCACGAATTTTCTTGACAGTTAGAACTACTTTATAAAAATTTGTATGCGATTTTTGGTTATTTCAAAAAATGGGGCGGCCGACTGGACGTGGAATGCCTCATATATCTACATATACATCTACATATATGCGGATGCCTCATGCTCTCAGAGGGACTTGCGAGATATCGCACATGTGTCTCACCCGGAAACGTTGGTCCGATACCCCGCGCGGACGAGGACGCCTACACATAAGCGCAACAAACGCCGCATGACTTTTGGCTTATCTCTCGCTAGTTTATAATTTATAATGTAGCATATATCATATATATGTATATATATATATATATATATATATATACATACAAGTCTTATTGGTACAATACTTTGTCTATTTGCGATCGTTAAATGTGCAGCTTGCACACGAATAATATAAATAAATATATAAAGAAACTATGTTTTATATTGATTATCTATGAGCCATAAAAGGAAGAAGAAAGATATGTATTCAGTTAGCAAAAAACTGTTATTTGTATTTTTGGTTGAATTAAAAAAAAATAATAGGGCTTCCACCTTTAATTTGTTTCCTATCAGATGTACATTTTGTTTTATCAAGACAGTGGAATCATTACGAAAAATTGGAGCTAGAAATAAAGCGTATAATAGTCTCACATTGTTACTAAAATATATAGACAACAATTTATTGAATTAATAATATTGACAGCCGAATTCTTTTCTGTATCACTGTGCAAGAAGCAACCGAGTGGAGGCGCTGCGATCGCACGTGTCATGGCCGCCGAGTCAGCCATTTTAGATTTGTCCGTTATTTAACCTTCGAGCGACCCTCGCTCCGGTTCGTTCGAGAAATTTAGGAGATATTATCATTGGATTGATCTCGATGAAACAAAGTCTCGAAATGCAGTCGCAATTTATCGAGACTCTTGAATTGATGAGCTCGGGGAACGACATTCTCGTCAATCTCGTTGTCGTGATGATTAACGAGAGCGGCGTTCCATCGTGCATTTTTCGCACCGACATAATCATTTTTAAGCGTATCGCCGATGTGCATGGCTTCCTCGGGTTTCACATCGATACCGTGCTTCAGTCTCGTTATTCTCAGAGCCTCTTCGAATATCGATGGATTTGGCTTCTCGATTCCGTATGTGTACGACGAGAGGACGAACGAGAAATACGGTCGTATTTTTGTGCTCGCCAGTACGGAATCTAGACGCTCGTCGAAATTCGATATAACGCCGAGCACGAGATCGTGACGACTGTTGAGATAACTGAGAATCTCGATGACTCCCGGATACGCGTGCCAACATTTGTTCGTACTGTAGCACTCTATCAGGCTGTTGGCAACCTAAAAGGTCATGCACGATAAGCTCCGGGGTCACTTATACATTTGAAAGAGCTGCCATAATAATGTAACATTATAATTACGGAGATGAGCTAGAGCTTATGAAACGTCAGGAGAGTAGGAATTTGGAGCATTTTGAGGCTTATTTATATTATTAATATGGCGTCAAGAATTGACAGGAAATAAAATAAAAAAGGAGGTTAGATGGACTTCTTCATCTTGCAAGAGTCAACGTTCGAAGTTTTATTTCTAAACGCGGGTCTGACACTTCGACATTTCATTCATAAACCGTCGAACAGCTGATCGGGATTTATCTATGCTGTGTACGTAGATTTTAGTTTTTCTGCATATGTGGTTGTAAGTATATGGGGCATTTCACGTCAAATCACTCGGTTATCAGCCTGACCCCCTCGGATTTTGATGTCCAACGATTTCTGGGTTTCGTTTGGCCTAAAATATGACCTTAAATTTTTAGAAATTTTTATTTCATTTTTTAGGGGTTACCCGAGCTAAAAAATCATTAAATTGAGGGAAAACATAAAGGGGGGCCTCTTTTAAATCAACGAAATTTTTTTCACAGAAACTAGGGCCCAAAACAGATATTTTCGTCGTGGTTGGATAATGGGCTAAAAACAATTACTTTTTTTTGTATTTTAATTTTTTTTAAATAATTTCTTATTTTGATTGTTTCTTGTAGTGAGAATAACAACAACAACAATATTTTTCTAGTGAAACTTGATTGTTTTTTCTTGGTTTAAGACTGAAACCACAACATTTATGGAAAATTTATTATCCTCGATGACCTGAAATAAAACGGATGATTCAAACACAATAGAAAAATTAAAATTAAAACAAATAGTAATTATTTTTGACGGAAATATCTGTTTTGGCCCTAGTTTCTGTGAAAAAATTTCATTAATTTGAAAAAGGCCCTTCTTTATTTTCCTCCATTTAATGATTTTTTAGCTCGGGCGACTCCAAAAAAATGAAATAAAAATTTCTACAAATTTAAGGTCATATTTTGGGCCCAACGAAACAGGTCAGGGGGATGACCGTGTGATTTGACATGGAATGCCCCATATATTAGCGTATCCAAAAAAAAAAAGTTCTGCATATTTATTATTTAAACCAAAGCACGAAATAATTTGCAACAAAATATAAATGGGGGATTCTACCAGATTGACCAATCATACTTGGAAACAGTCCTCAAATTGTTTCAGATTTTATACAGAATTCATGTCAAAGATTTTTGTCCGCAAATATTTCCGATTTTCGAAAAAAAAATTCTTTTCAATTAAGGATGTGAATAGTTTTCTGGACTGACCATTTGTTAACAATTTTTAGATCAATGTTTGACAGCTTCACTTTGATGTGATGTGGGTGTAAAAACTAAAGTTTCATTTTGAATAATATTCTTGGGGTGCTACATTATTGGAAATATTAGAGGTTATGCAAACCGGGCTTCCATTGTTCTCGCAGAACAAAAGAGCGGATAAAACAAAAAAATATTTGAAGTTCAAAATGAGCCGAACTTTTATATATTATGTATGCAATTCATACCTTGTCGAGCGATTCATTCGTAATTCGAGAATCCTGCTCCTTGAAAACATTGAAAACAATTTGCCTCCACCAATTCTCCCATCCGAGGCCCGTGTGTCTACCGTAAACCGGATGTTCGCGCTCTAAACGGGAAAAGTTGCTTTTGAAACTGCGCGCCAGTTCACATTTATTAGACACCTGAACGCCGTGCTGAGACGCAATTTCGGAATAATGCTCGACCAATTTTGTCATGAGAAGCGTGCCAGTAACGTCGAAAGTAACGAGACGCGGACGCACGAGATTCATCATCCTACGCGTTTACGTACTAAAACGTACTTTGAAAACAAAAAAAGAAATAAGTACTCGCCGAGCATCAAACGTCGCAATTGGAATGCAATTTTTTCAGGCAAACGACGCCATAATACACACACGTAACGACGTAACGTCTAGACATTGAACATAGTTTAGTATTACTATATATATTTCAATGTGTCGATTGCTCTGCTTCGACGGCGAATTCGCGAACTAGAAATACCGGTTGAACGAGGGCGGGAAATTTGAAATTTCAAAAAGAAGAAAACCCCGTTCTCCGTTTCTTTTCTTTACACAATTCTTTAATCAATTCTTAACAAATGGAATAATGTATAATACTTCGTACAGTATGTACAATTACAGTTCAAACAAGTCTGTAGGCAACGTTTGGGAAATTCGCAATGTACATTGAGCCTGATTGACAATATATGTATAGTATATGTGTACATATACTATGTCAGATCATGTGAACTGCGATGTGTCGGAAAAACTATTATCTATTCGACGAAAAATTTACCAGCGTGGTATCGGAGTAGAAAATAATTAAAATCTATACTGTTCGCTATTTCTAATATAATAGGTAAATTGTAATGTAAAAATCGACTAACCGAAAGAGTCGATTACGGATTTTTCCACATTTCGTATGGTTTTTTCTTTTTAATCGCATTATAAATTTTTTTACATTCCAATGTAAAGGGCAGTGATTTGTCGAGACATTTTTTTTTTTTTTTTAATGAAATGCACCACCAATGAATATGACGATGAACACAATGATGTGAGATCGATATTGATTGCAATTAGACGATGTCTCGACCGCGATATTATAGTATTTAACAACTCATCTGTTGACACTCGCACACACACACACATACATAAACTTACTTACACGCACGCACAAAAGTTGAGACTTGAATTCTCGCCTGGATCATGTACGTCGATTGTTGCGAGTTGAGATAAACTTTGGGATAATTTTTTTTTTTAAATTACCATTAGTGGGTCGTACACAATTGTACGATTTTCATTCTGGCAAGATTGAGAATAGCAAAAATTGCACGAAATAGTTCAAATGCATTTCTTTAAACACTATATAAATATTCTCTAAAACTCGTGTTGTGCGACTGATTGATCTTAAAAAAAAATATATATATATAAAACGATTTTTTTCTTCTTTATTTTTATAACGACGTTGCAGGTAACTCGAGCGTGAAACTATATATCACATCACTTTCGTCTTTGTCAGCTCACCAGTCGAGTTGTACTAATTATTTATAATAATGTAAAAATGCAATTTGCCGAAACGAACGTGATGAGATTGTGGCTTACGCTTTTGTTTGTAGTTCCTCTTTTTTTTTCCAAACGCAATATCGTTTAATGATTAGAATATCACCTCATTATTGCTACATCTAATTTACTTGTACACATTTTTCATGTACTTCATAATGGATAAACATGGAGATAACGAGATGATGAATTATGGCAAATATCAAGTTTTTTTTTCGATGGAATTTCACATCATACGATTGATAGATGATTGATTTAAAAAGATACTTTCGCACTCGCCCGGTACATTCTCTAGAAATAGTTGTATGTAAATAAAAAATTCATCTGTTTGACACATCGATCAGTCTCACAATCGCATTTAAAAAAGATTGATATAGAAATTGTCCGATGTAAAGTGATTGTTTTGTTTTTTCCAATTTTTTTTTCTTTTACTGTTCGATGATAAAAAATCATCTTATCTTATATAAATATATATAGAGCATCTTCGCATTTTCGTCCTGCGAAATAGGACTCTCGTTTCAAATACGTATTTACAATTATCCCTATCGTTTCTGTTTGCTCAACCCGCTTTTTTTCGTGCTTCAACACCTTCATTGGTATTATCGAAGAATAAATATCGCAAGAAACATCTCTTTTTCTTATTTCTCTCTCAATAAACCATTTTTGTGTTTTTAACAATCTGCCGAATTAATAATTGCTTAATATTAGAGCAGCGGCTCACAATTTCATTTTAGATATTAATTTTAATTTCAATTATTCGGCATTGCAATGATCCTGAATTCGTTCAAATCGGCGAGACTGTCAGGTCTTGTAGAAATATTTATAAATTTAATACGAGAGCCAAGAATTCGTACTTCGCCTCTGCACATTTTGTCAGTCAAGATCGTTTTCACTAATTTTTCTATCGTGGATGAAAAATTAGCCAACACGATCACGGTAACGCAAAAATATCATTAAATTGCGAGTATATATAACGACGCCCATTTATCAATTTCCTTCATCTTCCTTTAAATTCTCTTCTGATTTCGTTCCTCTTATTAAAAAAAAAAGTATTTTCCCAGTCGAGGAAAAATAGACACGCTTCCAATGAACAATGAGAAAAGAGAATCTAGTTTATTGCACGCGACATTGATTCGTCGCAGACTAAATACTTCGAATCCACGTCGCGTAATTCTCTTTTTTGCAGTTTTTTCGTTGCTCGATCCGTGCGATTTTCTTTCCATATTTCTCAATGAATCGATGAAAATGTGTATTTTTCTTCTCGAAAAGGTTCTCAGTCGACGCACTCTTAATCTATCGTAAAAAGGTCCAATTTTTCTTTGACTCTTTTCCACATTAATTCTAGTAATTTCACTTTCTCGATTTTTCTTTTCCTCTTCCAATATGCATCAATCTTTGGACGTCGGTGTGCGTGTGTATGTGTATGTATCTTACTAAAAACACGTATAATATAAGTAAATAATTAATTTAAACGTAAAATTAGTTGAAAATAAATAAATTTACGGAATATTGCCCACAGTTTACGTCGGATCTGGAAAACGAGCGCTTTTCGGTATTGTTTGTTCATTTTTCCATTTTCTCTTTTTCATCTTCACCGCTCTTGTGAAGTAACAGTGCTCTTTTGTGTGAGAAAAAAAAATATCAAGAACAAAGCTTTGTATAAAAAATATATATGTGTGTGTATATATATATATATATTTCTTTAGAAAAGAATGCATCTTAGGTATTGCAAGAGGATGAAATTGCAGGGGGAAGTTCTACTGATGGAACGGCAATTTTGTTTTCGAGACACGGGGTTGAATGAACTTGTAAATCAATTCTTCGTTTTTTTTAAACTGGTGACTGACATTGCTGCACTGGTTTTACAAAAAAATGGTTGGAACAAAAAAATAAGTGTATGAAAAAAAAAAACTCTTGTCACCGAAACGCTCGAAGCATTTCATGAATCCAAATCTGTCGCGAAACAAGGATTTTCGCGTCGTTTCGCGACAGATTATTGGATCAACGAATTCTGCCAAATTCAATCAGCCTTAGGCAAAAGGACGAAATTCTAATTTTTCTCTCTACTTTTTGTTTTCTTCTAATAGTAGATGCGTGATGTCGCAGTTTGAGCCTGTTTATTGCACATAAAGTGTAAATAAATAATCTCCCTTCCCAGTAAATCGCGATGATTAAAGAATTAAAGATTAAAGATCAAATTTACAAAATTCGAGTTTGAAATTCATTGGAGAAGGTTTTTTCACGAGGCTCGAGGATTTCTATTATGCTCAGAACAGCAGGTACCATTTAGTTGATTGTGCTTTTTTTCGTATATTTGTTTGATGATATTAAAGTATTAGTCCACTTTAGAAGGCCAAAAAAGCAAATTTTTAAGATTTTTTCTCAGCTCGTTTATCAGATATGACTATAAAACCGTTATTATCAACATTGCTTCATCCTCAGAAAGTACAAAACAAAAATTTATTTATTTTGATTCTTTGAATAATTTATACAGTTAATCTCAGGATTGGCAATTCTGAAACAAAAAAATAAAAAAGCATTTTAAAGAGGAAGGTTTCTTACACCAAAATTAACCACCGTTAATGAAAAATAGATTAAAAAAAAAGGCGGATGTTTGAAATAAATTGTGAAAAATTAAATTTTTATTTTTATTTCAAACATCTGCCATTTTTTTTTAATCGATTTTTAATTAACGGTGGTTAATTGTTGTGTAAGAAACCTTCCTCTTTAAAATGCTTTTTATTTTTTTGTTTTAAACTTGCCAATCCTAAGATTTCGGCCATCAGACAAGACATTTTCGACTTTGGCGTCTTCTCTAAATTATTCAAAGAATCGAAATAAAAAATAAATTTTCGTTTTGTACTTTCGAAGGATGAAACAATATTGTAATAACAGTTTTATAGTCATATCTGATAACGGAGCTGAGAAAAAAAATCTTAAAAATTTCTTTTTTTTGGTCTTCTAAAGCAGTACCTTAAGAACAATCGGAAAACCGAAGAGTTTTTCTCATCTACCGAAAGACATTAGTCTCTCGTCTCTCAGAATGTGTGATTTTTCTTATAATTGTGTCACTTGATTTTTCGTTCCCTTAAAAATTCTCGATCGATTAATACTGCCTGACCGAATCCCCAAATTTTTCTCTCTTTCATTCTTGCGCCGACGTTTCATCAGTATTCATTAATTATTATTGCTATTTTATAATATTGGATAGTTTCTCACGATTGGGTCAGAGTTCTTTTTTTTCAACAGAGGTGAATTTACGATTCGTTAATTTTATGTCGTCATGGAGTTTACGATTTTTTTGATTAAATTTTCTCTACCAAATGAAAGACAGCGGCGTACATTTTCACAACCGTTAACGCGAGCTTTGGAAAATAGAAAAATCGATATTCGAATTTTTTCTTCCTCGTGACAATACAAACTTGGACCCAAAACGTCATTTTATTGATTGGCATCTTAGAAAAAACACGGATACGTGTTAAAAAGTAGTAGACGTATCCATATATATCTATGTATGCAAACATATATAGATATAAATATGCATATGTATAATTACGGACGATGGATACAAATATAATAATTTTGATGCTTCACAGCCCAGAGAACCGAAGCCGAGGATGGGGGGTTTTTTTGCCATAATTATCAATTGTACGTTCGACGATAAAGAAACTTTTTTTTGTTTTCTTTAAAAGAAAAAAAAAACGACAAGCATCCGAGTATATGATAAATCTTACAGTTTGCAAATGCACTAATTTTGCCATCCCTAACCACGTGAGAAATCATTACATCATTATACATAACATTACGGTATATCATCACAGCAATTTGATTATCTCGTTAATTTCCGAATCGCGTTACATTTCCGCTCTCGAGAGAGAACTGGGAAAATAATTGCGTGATTCTCAAATTCATGGCATTTTGGGTTGGCATTTAGTGTTTCATACTACGAAACAATTTTAGCCAAGTCGGTAAGAATCCAACGAATAACATTCGATGCCTCTTCAGACAAAGGCCTCTTTTTCTTTAACGCTCAATTTTCCTCGACTAATTTCACTATAAAAATGTACCAAAAAATTTCAATATATAGAGGTACAACTCGATCTTAATCTTCATCATAGACAATATATACTTTTCACAACACACGTTACGGATTCTCAATCACGAATCACTCTATAAATAATCAAAATTTATCTTTGACGAGATTTATATAAAAACTTTTTTTTTCTTCTCACAATTTCTTTATCTCGAACGAGTCCTTCCGAGGCTGGGTTATCTGGGTCTCTTTGCGGCGATTTTTACGCGGCAATTGGTATAAAAGCTAATTAAGATCTAAGTCAGTGGCTCGTTGCGCAATTAAGGTATAACTAACGGCGATATTTGAATCGGGAAAAAGGGATAAAAGGGAAATTTTGTTACGAAACGAGCTATGTATATGGGTCAAAATTCCGAAAGGCAGCATGCATTTGGGCCTCATAGTCGCGAATTGTTTTGTAACTTTAGGGACACATAGTACAGTATGAGAGTAGACTCTGGAATTTTTTTTTCATTTTTAAATCGACCAGTTTCACTGTACCGATGACGTCATTTTTTTGAAATTTCTTGAATGTCATGTTTTAATCAATTTTTCTAGACCCTTGGAATTAAAAAAAACAATTCCGACATATATTTTCATCGAAAAAGATCTCAGCTTTTCAAAAAAAATATTTCCAAATACGTTTCAATTCGTATAAGCATAAAAAAATAGGTTTTTCCGCAAAAAGGCGTTTTAACGGTGAGCCTACACTCCAATCTGTTTTTTCATATTTTTTCCGGATTTCTGAGGTTTTTTTACACGAAAAAACTTTTTTTTCTGAGTGGGATCTCTGTGGCATCAGACCGTTATATATTAAATATAATCCGAGGTGCTGTAAATATCAAGAAAATAGAGCGGATACAATACTGCTTATTGCGCTAAAATTGTATTATATTGTTACTATCATTTTTTATCGAGGTCGTTATGGGTTTTTAACTTAGCATTTTATTTATTAGTACTGTAACAGGAGAATTTGACTATGAGTTTTCGTGTAAAAAAACCTCATAAATCCGAAAAAAATATGAAAAACCAGATTGGAGTGTAGGCTCACCGATAAAACGCCTTTTTGAGGAAAAACCCTATTTTTCTATGCTTATACGAATTTTTTTTTTAATTACAGGGGTCTAGAGAAATTGATTAAAACATGACATTCAAGAAATTTCAAAAAAATGACGTCATCGTTACAGTGAAACTGGTCGATTTAAAAATCAAAAAAAAAAAAATTCCAGAGTGTACCCTGATACTGTACTATGTGTCCCTAAAGTTACAAAACAATCGTCGACTATGAGGCCCAAACACATGCTGCCTTCCGGAATTTTGACCCATATATATTATGTACGGGAAAAAATAAATTAAGATGCTAGGAGGGAGAGACTGACATTAATTAGTGACAGACTGTCTTGCCGAGGCGTGAATGGCAAAATCAACGAGTGGATTGTTCGCAATTCCGTTGACAATTGGCCGCGAAGTAACGTTTTTCACATTCACGTTTACGCTCGGTCCTACCGCGAGGGTCAGAGGTTTGCAAATTATTTTATCAACCGGTATCAATTTCATCGGCAAATCGGTTTTTAACCTGACAGTCTCCGATATCGCGATACTCTTCGAATTCAAGGTTTTCGCGACGTTACTTATAATAGTCGATGCTTGCAATTGTTGCTGATTGACAATCATACCCTTTGTCATTGGTATGCTGCTTTTAGCAACTTTTCTCTCACCCCTTCCTGGATTCGAGGATTCGTCGTATCCGGAATCCGACGACGAATCACTGAATGTCTTGCCGATTGGTTTCGCGCTCGTCGTTTCGACGCTTGACGAGCTCGATTCTACACTGTGAGCCGGACTCGCCGATGCCGAACTGTGAGCTGGACTCGCCGATGCCGAATTGTGGGATGGACTTTCACGAGCATTTTTTCGGCGCTCACGTTCCATTCGTTGTCTCGCAAGACAACCGAGACAGGGCTTTATTAGCGAAGGATCAACGATGACCTCGCCGTAGGGACCTTTGAATATTGTCCCGCAGCAAATAGTCTCTCTGAAAAATTCGCCAAAATACGTACCTATTAGTACTGCAAGTAACGAAAAAATAAACATTGACGACCCTCGAAACATTGAATTTCGTGAATTGAAAAGGTACGAGGAGATTAAAACAAAATTACGAATATTGAATTTTGAATCGCATTGAAGTTTGCAATGTCACAGTACTTGAAATGCTTAAGGCTTGATAAATTGGCAAAAGTTGAGAGCAGTGTCCAGGTTTTTGAAATTGCACGAATTTTCTTATTTATTAGATTAACATGCCTAAAATAATTAAGTTTTCATATTAACGTATTATGCGTTTGAATTCAATGAAATGAATCGCGTCTTTTTGACAGTAAGAATTACATTTTACTTTAAAAGAAAAATGTACATTACTGGCGAAAAGTTTCCGGACAAAACTTCAAAAAAGATCTGGAACGTTTTTTTATGCCATTTCGAAAGAAGTCAACGTAAACTAATTTAACAAACGGCATTTCAAAGGGGAAGAATTCGGCTTCATTTCCTTTTTTTAAAAATTATTTTTACAATTTGTTTTTAGATTTGGACTCTATTTTGAAAACAACGGTTTTTCGCCTTTTTCTCCTCTTTTCAGGGGCACCCATCTCCTAGAGGAATTTTTAAAATACATTTTTACGATTGGATTCATTAAGAGTGAAGTTTGAGGTTCAATTTCCTTTTTTTTAAAACGTTGAGCGAAATTTGCAAAATCCCGTATAACACGAAAACAAAGAAGATTCATGAAAAACTTCAAGATAGCAAAAAGTTTCGTCTGTTTTCGTTGAGTTCAGAGGAATTTTTTCACATTTTTTTTTTCGAAAAATTTTTTTTCGACCCAAAATAGAAGAAAACAAATTTGGGAAAAAATTGTGAAAAAAAATTCCAATGTGTTGAAAATGGTAAAATAAAGTATTTTACCCTCTTAAAATTTTATCAATAATCCCATAGTTCTCGAGTTATGGTAATCGAATGATCTGAGCTCTGACCTAGAAGATGAGAAAAAACAATTTTGGAAAAAAAATCTGAAAAAATCCCTCAGAACTCACTGAAAACAGACGCAACTGTTTGCTATATTAAAGTTTTTCAAGAATCCTCTTTGTTTTCGTTTTATACGGGATTTTTCAAATTTCCCCTTTTTCACAAAAAACAGAATAACTTAGAAAAAAAAAAATTGCTCAAAGTTTTTAAAAAAAGGAAATTGAAGCTCAAACTTTCGCCTTTATGAATCCAATCGTAAAACTGTACAAAAAAAAAATTTCTCTAGAAGATGGCTGCACCTGAAGAGAGGGAAACAAGGCGAAAAACAGTTGTTTTCAAAATAGAGTCAAAGTCTAAAAGCAAATTGTAAAAAGAATTTTACAAACCAAGAAATGAAGCCGAATTCTTCCTCTTCAAAATGCCGTTTGTTAAATTAGTTTACGTTGACTTCCGGCGAAATGGCACAAAAAAACGTTCCAGACCTTTTTTGAAGTTTTGTCCGGAAACTTGTCGCCGGTATATATTTTTGTATCAAAGGCGTTTTTATTTAATTTACTTCCTCGAGAAATTACAACCTTTTCGGAATACCATTGTTGACAGTTGTTTTTTTTATTATCGACCGTGAAATCTTGAATAGCAATGATAAAAGTAAAATAAAAACGAAGGGCAATTTGAGGATTATGAAATAGAAAAACTCTTACCTCTTAAAGTACGTCAGGTCTATCCAACCATGAACAGCTAAATTGTTTTCCTCGATCTGTGCTGATTTGACGTTTAACATTTTATCGCTCACAGCCGTGTCATCGCTACCTGCTGGGCTGCCGGCCCGGCTTGACCCTTTGCTACCTGTGCCCGTCATATATTCTTCTGTGAACAATAACGAGAATATTGGGTGACAATGAATTTCGAATTTTAAGCAGAAGCCATAACGGTGGAAGGAAAACGAACAATGCGAGAGAATTTTGTAACTCACCCGTAAGATCGTCGCTCATGGCTGGACTCTGCTCGCGATATCTATCCGGCTTCAAATAAACGTGCTTCTTCTTCACCATTTTATCAATTTTTTCGAGATTTTCCTTCATTTTTTTCTTATTCTTTGACTTGAATTTCGTCAGAGACTTGATACCCGGTCCAGCACGAGCATCGACGACCTGAATAAAATTTGAATGTTGTTAATGATCATACATAAAGAATTGTGAATTAAAGACATTTCCCTCACATTTTTGAAAATTTCCCTGACGTATTTCTGAAAAAAAAGTGACAATGTAGGAACCAGAGTTGTGAAAATAGTAATGTAAAAGTACCCATTACCAATTACTTTAAATAATGTGTATTGGACAAGTTTTCGGTTACAAATGACAAAAGTAACGTGTATTGAATGAATGAATACTCCACTACAAATAAAAAAAAGTAATGTGTAATGGATGCGTGTTCCATTACAAATAATACAAGTAATGTGTAATGGTTGCATGTGTCATTACAAATTAAAAAAATAACGTGTGATGAATGAGCGTTCCATTACAAATTATAATTGAAAAAAAGTAATTTTTAGTTCCATTACAAATTATATAGTGTGTTTCTGCGACAATTTGGAGCAGGTACTATTTTGCTCAAAGGTAAGTTTATTAATTTTTCAATGAAAATAATTTGTGTATATCAAGTTTTTGTTAACTCTACTATCGTAGTGGTAAATGTATGAACAGTGATTGTTTGAGGTAGTTTTTACACCATTCTTGAGTTGTAATTTTTACAACAATGGAGTAACAATTACTCCAAAAACCTGTTCACAGGTGTCAGTGTATATTAACTTAATATACACTGACGCTTGTAAGTTTTTCTTGAATTGTAATTTTTAATTGTAATTTAATTTAATTTTTAATTTGTAATTTAAAGTTACTGCTTTTACATATACCACTACGACAGTAAAGTTAACAAAAACTTGATACACACAAATTTTCATTGAAAAATTAATAGACTTACTTTTGAGCAAAATAGTACCTGCTCCAAATGATCGTAGAAAGACACTAATTTGTAATGGAATATTCTCCACTACCAATTACTTTTTTTCTTCAATTGTAATTTGTAATCGAGCACTCGTCCATTACACAATACTTTTTTATTTGTAATGGAACACGCATTCATTACACATTACTCTTGTATTTTATAATGGTACACTTGTCCATTTTACATTATGCAGTGTAATGGATAATGAATACAGCATTATCAAAATAATACATTATTTACAACTCTGGTAGGAACATTGCATTTTCCATGGAAAAAAATGTTCACCCATACACTTTTTTTTCTCAATTTGATATTTTGTATTTTCCCTGACTAATATTTAATTTCCCTGACATTTCTTTGATTTCCCTGACACACAAAAAATTCCTTGACATTTCCAGGTTTTTCGGGTTTTCCCTAACAGTGGCAACCCTGTAAAGGTACTATTCTTGTCTTGAGTATGTTTTGACAATTTAAGGCTTATTCTGTCTTTAAAAACTCACGTGTCGCCAATTGCGATTGCTGCCAGCCGGCAATTTTTTCCATCTCTTGACGAGAAGAACACAGGCGTTGCATATTTCTCCGTTTCGCGGTTCCTCCAATTGAAAACATTCGAAAAAGTCATCCTCATATTTTTTGCTGTCGGTGAATCTGGAACTGCTGGATTTGGCTTTGCAGATGCAACATCCTGTGGGTGATCGATAAACCTTTGGTTTATGAAAACTGAACATCTTGAATTATGGTCCCGTGTCCTCAGCGTGTGTTCTGAAAAAAATTGAGAGACAAAATATTAGAAATTGATAGATAACAGGAAGAAAGAATTTTACTAAATTCTGGGCCGAACCTTACGTCGACTTTCTCGAACGAGCGTCTCAGACCCATTCGAATTGGTTTTACAACACTGTGACCAAGGTATAACCGGATTGGAGGAGAAAAATGCACTCGATTTTTTTCGAAACGAAGAAGCTTTTGAACTGTGCGCGAACTGCGAGAGTTTGGTAAACTCTGCTGGTTTGCTATCGCAGTTATCAGCGAAGAGATTGAATTTGTACGTAATGATAATATTAAGGGGGGCAAAAAAAAACGGCTACCGGTGAAGTTCGACCGGAGAAGCAGAGACTTTTGGGAGAAGGGGACATGCATGCGAACACGTACGCATGAGAAAACGAGCCCACCAATTCGTTAAAAATTCACCGAGCCGCGACAAAAAGCCGAAATCCCTCACAAATTCTGGCTCCCCCACCTTCGAGGCGAAACGAACATCGCACGAGCCCCTCCACATATAATATAATCGCTGATGGCTGGTGAAATCGAACGGCAGCTGCAACGCGACAGCTCGATGAAAATCCAAGACCCCCCTTTTAGATGCTATATACTGTAAAATGCCTCATACACGCTTTTTAATATCCTAGTCTCGACGAACTTGAACCTGCTAAAAGTGTATTACCAAGTACAAGGTAAACTATTATCTGAGTAATTAAATTATGGAGTCTCAACGACCTCGTTAAAAAAAATAATTTCGCTTCCAGGGTTGCGAAATTTTTAATGAAATTTAATGGTTAATTGAAATTATTTTCATTAACCATTACAATTTAATGGTTAATAGAAATGCAATTGCATTAAAAAAAGTAATGCATTATTTGCAACCCTGTCCATTACAATATAGTGTGTAATAGAAAAAAATTCCATTACCCATTGCAATGTAATGTGTAATGGACAAAACTTTGATTGCAATTTTGGGAATGGAAAAATATAGATGAATAAATTATTGCAATTTTGCATTACATTTTAGTGACTTAAGACTTAGATTTTCACCTTAAATTCTAAAAAGCATCTATATTATAATTCTAAAAATCTAAGTCCTAAGTCAATAAAATGTAATGCAAAACTGCAATAATTTATTCATCTATACTTTTTCATTCCCAAAATTGCAATCAAAGTTTTGTCCATTACACATTACATTGCAATGGGTAATGGAATTTTTTTCTATTACACACTACATTGTAATGGGCAGGGTTGCAAATAATGCATTACTTTTTTTAATACAATTCCATTTTCATTAACCATTAACATATAATGGTTAATGGTTAATGAATATAATTTTAATAGTTAATGAAAATAATTTCAATGGTTAATGGTTAATGAATATAATTTTAATGGTTAATGAAATATATTTCCAATAACCATTAAACGTTAATGGTTAATGAAAATGCAAATGCATTAAAAAAAGTAATGCATTATTTGCAACCCTGGTCGCTTCGTTTCGCATATTCTAATTTTCTTCCACCGTTTATTCATTCGCATCAAACAACATACAAGATTTTTTTCGATTTCCTTTTTTTAAAGAAAAGGGTTAATTTTTGCAATTAATTTGTTTTGATGATCCATCGAGGATTGAAAAATCTGTGTTCATTGATTTTGAGATCAATATTTTTAATGAATGCATTGTTTATTTATTTCGAGCAAACGTAAAAACTGGGCAGAAGCGAAAGATCCCGGAAGATGTTTTTCAGGCAATCATTCGTTCTATTTTTTTTAAGTATCAAAAACCACGGTTTCAAAAAAATGTCAAGCAGCGTCTTCTAGCATTTGTTCGTAAAATAATTAACAAGATTATTTCAATTTAATTTAAATTACAAAAACGTGATTTTTTAAAAGAATAATTTCTTTACATGGTTGGTAGATTGTTAACAAATCTTTGCGCATTGATATGTACGTCAGATAATTAACATTTCAAAAGAATACATAATGCGCAAATATTTATTTATTTCAGGCATGTAAGAAATTTAGCCGGAAGTAAACATTGTAGTAAAATTTTTTTAATCTCTGAGATGAATTTATCGTTTATTGATCCATACTCCGAGATCGGATAACAGCAGAAGAGCCATAAATTGCCGAAAGTCTGACACGCAGTTTATTTTATCTCCTCTTTATTCTGTTTCATAAATGTGGCTTTGTTTTTGTTAAAAAAAATTGAGATTTGTATGTTTTGTATTTAAGGATGTCGTGTCCATATGAAATCTTTTAATGTTAATTGTTCAATAAATAGCTTCTTAATCGTCGTGAAATTTTTACACGACCTCCTGAATACTTCATGTAAAAACATATTAATTTTTCAGAATTCTATCATCATTATTTCAACCTCCTTAAGGGTTAAAATGAAAAATGATGAGAAAATTCTGAAAATTTAGCATGTTTTTGTATGAAGTATTTAAGTGGTCGTGTAAAAATTTCACGACGATTAGGAAGCTCATCATTAAAATATTAACATTTTGTTAAGAACAATTTTTTAAACAAATAAAAAAATATTTATCAATAAACTTCGTTTTGTTTCCGTTGCTTTTAGTATAGTGTAGATATTATAAAATTGAGAGGTCAAAAAAAAAAACTTATCGCAAAATTATATCAGTTTCCATAAGACTACATTTAATTTAATTTGTTAATGTTAATTGTTCGATAACGAGCTTCCTAATCGTCGTGAAATTTTTACACGACCTCTTAAATAATGCATCCAAAAACATACCAAATTTTCAGAATTTTTTCATCATTTGCGATTCGGGACTCAACATCCTTAAAATGAAATATCGACGATCGCTCCAATTTTTGGAATTTTGAGGCTATTGAGCTCAAATATTATGCCAAAATGCACCCGACGATAAAAACAGTCTTGGATTGATTTTGGTTGTTGCAATTATTCGCGAAATGCTTGTAGTGCTCAAAACTCTTGTGATTTTTATCACTATCGAAATTAATTTTTGTAACTTGGAATCTTCAGATATACACGAAAAAAAGGCGTGCAAAATTTTAATTTGCGCATTGCTTTGTGATTCTTCAAAATTCTGTAGCTTCAATAACGAGATAACCACTAAAAACGGCCAAAAAATACCCAATAAAAAATAAATTTCATTGAACTTAATCACGGAAATTAACGGCGTAATTGATTCTTTTTATTTCAATACTCAAAGTTAATCAAGGGGTTATACGCAGCCAGGATTTTCAAAAAATGAATTTTTTAATTTGATTTTCGTATTGTACATATATTTAAATTTATACACAGAAAATTTTATGCTAATCAGACAAATACTTCTGAAATTATCTGCATAATTGTAAAAGTGCTTTTGAAAATTTGAACGCGTTTTCCTCAAAACTGTTTTTAATGTCTGTGAGCAAAATTTCTCAGAAACGACGAAACCGGTCAGTCTCAAATTTTTACACAAGCTTTAAAAATATATTTTTCAGTTATTAATCGAACGTTTTTTTTTTACTGATAAATATTTTCCATTTCATAAACAATTTGGGGGAAAAATTTTCATTAAAAATCGATTTTTTTTTAGAAGCCGCCATTTTGTTAAAAGTAAATGTTTTGCTTATTTCTTCGATAAAATACTGGATTATATCTTATATTAATGCAATATTTTTTATTCTTTTATTTTGCAGGACTCATTTTTTGAAGGACGTCTTTTTCCAGAAAATCGACTACAGTGGCTTCAAGAATACTTCTTACAAAAAAATCAAAATAAAGTTGAAAGTTGCAAAAATATTTATATACATTCTTACGTTAATAAATAAAAGTGTTTTTTCTGAAAAAAAAAAATTTGAAAAATCGCTTTTTTTGACCTCCTGATTGCGCATGACCCCTTAACATCGAAGAATTCTTAACTTGTACAGAATTTAATAACAAAAACTTCGTTCTTTCTCGTTTAATATCGTAATTTGTTCCTGAATAATGAAAAAAGCTTCCTGACCTTTCCCCGACCATTTTTAAATTCTCCGCCATATATTCCAGGTTTTTCCTGATTCTTGCACAGTATCAACAACGACAAATCGAAAATTATTCATGAACCAAGATACGGTATCGGTAATAAATTACACTGAAGCAATGTGCAAATTTCAATTTGCACGATTATTCAATTGCTCATTTTCTACGCCCCACTCTCTC
The DNA here is from genome assembly GCA_946863875.1 of Alloplasta piceator. Classification (NCBI taxonomy): domain Eukaryota; kingdom Metazoa; phylum Arthropoda; class Insecta; order Hymenoptera; family Ichneumonidae; genus Alloplasta; species Alloplasta piceator. The sequence goes on from OX333071.1 coordinate 67,181,056, forward strand.
TCTTGATTGTTTGCAAACTGGCAAAACGTCGCTTTGCTCTCGAACGTGTTGTTGTGCATTTGTGTTCGTCCGAGTAGACTCTCGTGACGGAAAAACAAGCTCGGTATTAATAGAACGGAGACCGAAAAATCGAGGGACGAGCGGTGCAACGTGCGAATAATAACAACGATAATTCTCGCTCGCGACGCGCAGTGGCCTCGCTATTTCTTCAACGATAATACGCACACGCGTGCATCATTATTATTATTATTATTATTATTATCGCAATAACAAAAGAGTGTGCGCGACGTTAATATTTGCGAAATATTCGTGAGCGATTAATCGAGACTCGTTGGTCGTCTCGCGGTATAATTCTCCAGTCTACCGGTCTGCATTTTAATATCATATTTTTCTTCTTTTTTTGCGCCTCCTTCTCTCTTATTTTCACTTTTTTCCCTCTCCCGCTATCATTCGCCTCCCCACCAAAACGATGGCGCCGGGGAGTTCAGCGACAGCGAGGAGAGGAAATAAAACATTGAAAAAAAGAGTACGAAACCGTTCAGGGCAGTTCAGTGCAAGAATGTTGCGACCAGAGTTGTAAATATGTAATGCATTACTCTGATAATGCATTACCATTACATGCAGTACCATTACAGAATACAAATGTAATGTGTAATGAATGTGTGTGCCATTACAAATAAAAAAAGTAATGTGTAATGAATACGTGTTCCATAACAATTAAAAAAGTAATGTGTAATGGATGCATGTGCCATTACAAATAAAAAAGTAATGTGTAATGGATGCATGTGCCATTACAAATACAAAAAGTAATGTGTAATGTATGCATGTTCCATTGCAAATAAAAAAGTAATGTGTAATGGATGCATGTCCCATTACAAATAAAAAAAGTAATATGTAATGGATGCATGTGCAATTACAAATAAAAAAAGGAATGTGTAATGGATGCGTGCTCCATTACAAATACAAAAAGTAATGTGTAATGGTTGCGTGTTCCATTGCAATAAAAGAAAGTAATGTGTAAAGGATGCCTGTTCCATTACAATTTAAAGAAAGTAATGTGTAACGGATGCGTGCCATTACAAATTTAAAAAAAGTAATGTGTAATGTATGTGTGTTCCATTACAAATAAAAAAGTAATGTGTAATGGATGCATGTGCCATTACAAATAAAAAAAAGTAATTTGCAGTGAAGAATATTCCATTACAAAAAAAAAAAAAAATTGCCGTGCTCTTATTAGAAACTTGCACATTGCTGTCTCATTATTTTATTTCAATCACTAAAAGTTCATCCAAAATTATCACAAATGACCCATAACGTTAAAAAACCGAAACAAAAAAACAGACAGTTCACCGTTAAATATGAAGGACGAAAATGTACTCAACCCCAAAAATTATCCAACTTTATATTGAACTTGCTTTTACACGCTGTTACCCATAATTATAAGCAATCTAATAAAAATTACAAGTTACTGATACAAAATTTGTCGCTTTATTGAATCCCTAAATAATGTGCATGTTTTTTTTTTAACTTTATGGATCATTTGTGATAATTGTGGATGTACTTTTAGTGAGTGAAGTAAGATAATGAGACAGCAATGTGCAAGTTTCTAATACGAGCAAGGCAATTTTTCTATTTGTAATGGAATATTCTCCACTGCAAATTACTTTTTTTTAAATTGTAATTTGTAATGGAACGTGCATACATTATACATTACTTTTTTTATTCGTAATGGCACATGCATCTATTACACATTACTTTTTTATTTGTAATGGAACATGCATGCATTTCACATTACTTTTTTTATTTGTAATGGAAAACTTGTCCAATACACATTGTTTAAAGTAATGGGTAATGCATTACTTTTACATTACTATTTTCACAACTCTGGTTGCGACCCACCGCATTATGATATTATATGAAAGATGCAAAGTGCGCGAGCGTCCCCCCCTCTTTCTCCTATCTCCGACCGTTTCCTTTTTGCTCGGCGTGTTTACTCGAGTGATCCGAGTTTATATAATTTCATACACGCTTATAGACGCCTCCGATTACAACAGGAACTAGTCGAGCCTCCTGGCAACAAATTAACATTGTTTCCCTCTCTTTTCGTTTTCTCTCATCCACATCCACGAATCTAAAAGAAAAACAAACGGTCGTTATACAATGTGCATTACTCAAGATAAACAAAAAATATTACGCAGGGCGAACACGGTTAATTGATATCAAGATTTCCCGATTTTTATCTGAATCGGTTTCGCTCAACTTTTTCCTGACAGAATTGGAATGGAATGGGATCATGTCAAAATCAAACTCTTACGACAAATACCCTTTGATCCAAGTATCGCATAATCGGTTTTTGTAATCAATTCGAGCATCGAAGCTATTATTTCTCAAATAGAAAGAATTTTAATTTGAAAATTGCCACGTTTGTCGATTACAAATCAGTGTAAATATATGTAGTATCGCGGCTCTACCTACAATCGGTTTGTATTTTTTTTTGTAGGCTTTGTAGTGGGATCAAAACACCATAACTATTTTTGATATGTTGGCGCATGACGTTTTCTGCCCTGAAAAAAAAAATTTGCAGGGCAAAAAAAAGATTTAGCTACTAGAATAGATATCCTCGTTGCAGAGTTTCTGTCGTTTTTTTGGGTTTGATAAAAAAAAAAGAAATTGAATTTAGCTACTAGAATCGATATCCCCGTTGTAGAGTTTCTGTCGTTCTTGTGGGTTTGATAAAAAAAAAGTTATAAAAAGTTTATAATTTCTTTTTTTTTTAACCCAAAAAACGACAGAAATTCTGCAACGAGGATTTCTATTCTAGTCGCTAAATTCCTTTTTTCCTTAACAAATTTATTAATCCTTATACATTTTTTTTTTTTTCAAAGTTGGCCTCCCCCTTGCTAATATTTATTTTTTTTGTCATTATCTAATCGAATATAATAAAAAAAAAAGTTGGGATGCGCCTTTCCAATGAGTCGCACTTCGCAATAATTACCAATTTTTTTTCATCTTTTATTTATTTTAGGGCAAAAAACGTCATGCGCCAACATATCGTAACTAGTTATGATGTTTTGGGACCACACCGAACTCGCAAAAAAAAAAAAAATTCCCCAAATCAGTTTGACGATAAATTACTTTCTCTCCCCTTCCCGGAAAACTGTCTCATTTTTTTAGCTTGTGCAGTTGGTGACGTTTTTTTTTCGCATTTGTTTTATCTTCTTCAAGGTATTAGTTACTTTAGAAGGCAAAAAAAAAAATTTGAAAAAAAAATTCTCAGCTCCTTTATCAGATAAGACTAAAAAACTGTTATTACAACGTTGTTCCATCTTTCGAAAATACAAAACAAAAATTTCTTCTTTTATTTCGATTCTTTGAATAATTTATAGAAGGCGCCAAAATCGAAAATGTCTTGTCCCATGGCCAATAGTTAATCTCAGGATTGACAATTCTTAAACAAAAAAAAAAGCATTTCAAAAAGGAAGGTTTCTTACACAACAATTTACCACCGTTAATGAAAAATTGATTTAAAAAAAGAATGGCGGATGTTTGAAATGAAAATGATCAATAGAATTATTTACAATTTATTTCAAACATCCGCCATTTATTTAAAATCGATTTTTCATTAACGTTGGTAAATTGTTGTGTAAGAAACCTTCTGCTTCAAATCCTTTTTTATTTTTTTAGTTCTAAACTTGCCAATCCTGAGATTAACCGTCGGCCACGGGACAAGACATTTTCCGCTTTGGCGTCTTCTATAAATTATTCATAGAATCGAAATAGAAAATAATTTTTTGTTTTGTACTTTCAAAGGATGGTACAATGTTGTAATAACAGTTTTAGTCATCTGATAAAGGAGCTGAGAATAAAAAATCTTAAAAATTTGCTTTTTTTCGAACTTCTAAAGTAAAACCTTAATTCACTTCTGAAGTTTTGCTATGACTGTCGTTTACTTTCATACAATATGCAAAATTTCAAATTCTTTTGGGCCAATAAAAAATTCCCCATCGTTAATTCTCTGATTTCTCGGATCATCTTTAAATGCCCTGACTTTTGGAACTTTTTCCTGACTATTAACCGTGTCCACCCTGTTACTCTGCTTAATTTATAAACAAAGTTGCAAACATTTTTGTTTTCTTTTCTCGTTCGTTCCTCATCATCGTGCTGTGAATAGAAGAAAATCGCCTCGACATCGGAGCAGTTTTCTCGTCAAACGTCCAAGTTTGAAACGCGCTCCTGGAGACGTTCAACCTTTACTTGCCCATAGACGGTTCGTGTTGGCGAGTTTTTTTTTCGAGATAAGGCACACAAGCGCCTCGTTCCAATTATCCTCTTTCGGTTTGTTTTACGCGTCGGTTGTCGTCACTCGTCTTCGTGAATTTTTTATTTACACAAATGTGTATCCGAGAGGGAAAAAGCGGTAACGATGCACACTGCGATTCTCGATGATACATTATCCATTTTCTCTCTTCCATGGATACTCGATTAGCGTCGAGTTTCGTGTACGACGATAAAAATTGAGATTCGAGTCAGGTGCGGATTTGAACAGGCCGTTTCAAGTGTGTCCACCGCCGAGAGAAGGAGACCACAAAGTTGTATTGGTGAAATTCAAGATTGTGCACGCGCCGATCCAGAAGGCGGGAGAACACTTTCCCCTCTATTTTTTTTTTATATGTGCATACATATATATATATATTTTTTTTTTAGGCTTTACTCGACGAGAGAAAAACACAAATCGTTGCGCAACGTCCTCGGGGTCAGCTGAAAGCCGTTTGCGTGTGTGCTCGACTAGAATATCTTTATCTCTTTCTCTCCTTTGTAAATTTACACAGTTGCTCCTCCGCTCGGTTATAATCCGCCTCATTCCCCGTTCGGAACACTTGCCACCTAATCAAATAGCAATTAAATGTATTTCATTAGATCACATTCGTACAAAGTATGCATACGTTTTTTTTTTTAATCCTCATTGCTCAACGATTTATCGGAGACTCTTTGGGATATCAGCGTGAGTTTGAATTCTCGTGGTATAATAAATATTAATGGCTGTGAGTGCTTTCTTAACAGTGATCGGCAAAATCGATATTTTCGTCAATTCAATTACCGCTAATTACGCTGTATTAGATAATTTTATAATGGTTCCAATAAATATTACTCATTATTAAGGCACTCGGTAATTAGGCAGTAAGGTATTTCTAATATTCGAAAATTCGATAATTCATGATCGATTATTATCCAATAAACCTGTAACTTGTAATTTGGATCAAATAATTACTCAAAAACCAAGTAATTAAAATGTTGCTCTTATGAATTACTGATTTTTTTAAAAATTAGGTTATTGTTCCTTCTGATTATTAATTATCCAAGTAATTGAATACTCAAGTACTCTACTTACTCATTTTTTATGAAATTAGTTAATTATTCTTTCCAATTATTAATTATTCGAATAATGAAATAATTAATTCTTCTAATTACTAATTTTTCAAAAAATTAGTTAATTATTCTTTGCAATTATAAATTATTTGATAATGCATATTTATGCTTGTAAATTTGTTCGGTGAAGTTAAGCAGGAACCCTGATAACCAGTGTTGTACTATAAAAACTTGGTAATCTGTAGCTTGGAATCAATTTGATGCAACGTTTACGGTAAGTTTTTGGTGAGCAACCTTTGGGTACAAGTTGATCGAAATCTAAGGCCGGTAATTGAATACAAGTTGTAGGCAAACTTGGACACAAAATATACTCTAACTTTTGTACAATTTCACTCCAATAACATCTACAATTATTTGTAGTAAAGTTGTAATTAAATTGTGAAAGAATTTATAATTAATTAGTTATTTATATATCTAAATTATTAATTATTCAAATAATTGGTAATTAAATTAGTTCAATAACTGATTACTTGAACAATTAGTAATTACTAATTATTCAAGTAATATACAAGTAATATACACATTACTAATTATCCCGGAGATCGGCTGCAGCGACTTTAAGGATAATTATTTTTTTAAAAGAAAAATTTCAAAATAAAATTAAAAGTTACAAAAATATGTATATAAATTTTTACGTTAATAAATTGAAATAAAATTACAAAATGGTTACAGCGATTTCAAGAATCATTTTTTTTTTAAACTTCAAAATACAGTTCAAAGATACAAAAATCTGTATATAAATTTTTACGTTAATAAATTAGAATAAAATTAATTAAAATGTCTTTCCAGAAAAAATTCTTGAAAAATCGCGTTCTTCGACCTCTTGACTGCGTATAACCCCTTAATTAATTTACAAAAAGAGTTCAAAGATTCTGTAAAAATTTTCGTCGACACTTTGTAACTTTTAGATTTGGTTTTAATGTTTACCGAAGTGGTGAGTATTTCAACTTATAGTGGAAAAAAATCGCATCATGCGATCTTTGATTGACGGATTGACAAACTCAATTTTGTTTCAAGTTTTCAAATTTTTGACTTGGGAACCTTTGAAATATCATGATACTGGTACTAATTTTCTTGGATGATTAAAGAAAAACCTCAATGTTACATTTTTGCGTTTTTTCTTAAAAATTTGTCAAATATGGCAAAGTCACTTTCATCAACTTGACTAGATAAGTTAGTCTTGAGTGATGGGGATGATAATGCTGATTGCGGAAATGATACAAATGCAAATTAATAAATGCGAAAATGGTCTCCGCAAGAATACGGTCGAGGAATTTTCAAAAAATCTTTTATCAATGAAAAATAAATTTTTCCTCATTATCCGAAAATTGTAGCTGCCCAAAACTTTATACACTGTATTAATTGATATTGAAATAAAGGCACTAGAATTAATTACAAACAATTCTGAACAGGAATCAATCGGATTAGATTTTTTCCAGAATAGAGGGACGAAAATTTTTCAAATCTCCTTAATTTTTTTTACGGCTCAATTACGAACAAATTTACCTTGACTACACCCAACTCCATATCAAATAAATATATATGGAATCGATTTAGAAAAAAATATAGGCCAATTATAAATTCAATACAAACCCCAAATTAATCAATTGTTTGTATCATTTAAAAAAATGTTGTAATCAAATTTTTGATAAATTTTGATATGCGTTGCGTCGCGTCCCTGACACGGTTACCCGGTAAACCAAACTTTCGGTCTCGTTTTACTGTCTCCGCCCCGTGATAAGTATGTCGACTAGTCCTTTTTTGCCTCGGAGAGACAAACGCGTGACTAGATATTTTCACAGAGCGAACAGAGTCGGTTGAGCGGGAGAATACAATTTTTCAAGCGAAGACAAGTTGACGCCACCGCTCTGAGTGTGGGAGAGAGAGAGCGAGAGCGAGAGCGAGAGCGAGAGAGAGAGAGAGAGAGAGAGATAGAGAGCGAGAGAGAGAGAGCGAGAGATAACGTGTACAGTTGAGAGATTAAGTTTTTGGCGGATAGATGAGAATCACGTTGAGGTGGGTCAGCATAACGACACGCGACTTCGTACTATCGTGTCATGTACGTTGAGAAGAAAAGAATAAACAAAAAGCAACGTCCAAGTGACGATGCCAAAAAGCTTGAATTCTCTCAAAGTGAGAGACACCAAGTTTTCTACGCCCCTGACACAGTTACCCGGTAAATAAAACTTTCCTTTTCACTTTTACCGTTCCCATACGGTACTGCAGAGAAAAAGAAAGAGCAAGGTATGAAAAAAATGCCCCCGAATTCATGGCTATGCCTTGGAGGTGCGTAGAGATGAATTTTTAAAAAATCACTTCTCGAGGAGAACTTGAAGTTTCTTCTCAGTGTCACAATTGTGAATATGGATATATATGAGGCATTCTACGTCGATTCGACTTGGGTCGAATCGACGTCGTACTTTGTAGTACCTCTGAAAAGCACTCAGAATTTTTTTCAGATTTTTTTGGAGCGATTTGACTTAACTAAGGTTTTTTTTTGTTGAAAAAGCTTGTTATGGATGGAAGGAAGTCCCTGCCCACTTTTGCTCAACGCTTGAAATTTTCTATATAAAAAACGGAATTTTTGTGATTTTTTTCAGATTTTTTAATTTGGGCTGAAGGTAATTTTTAATAAGGCTGAAGGTAATTTGGGCTGAAGGTAAAAAAAAAATTGTTTAAATAGAGGGAGAAACCTGAATTTAGTGGGCCGTTATCCAAAAATTTTCGTATGAATTAAAGGTGTTTAAAAAAATATTTGGGTATCGGCCCACTCAATTCAGGTTTCTCCTTCTATTTAAGAATGTAGTCTGGCGGTTTTGCACTTTTTATAAGACTATTTCAGGAATTTTTTTTCTACTAGAAAATAAAACTCAATTATTTCAATTTTTTATATGTTGTTATTTATGTCTTTGACAGCACAAAAAAAAAAATTTGTAAGTTTGTTTTTGAATATTTAAATGGTGCTTCATTTGGCCAAAGTGGACTACATTTTTCCGATCGGCCTGGGCAAAAAAAAATCTACTGAACCGATTGGGCTGAAATTTGGATATGTTATTGTATAGTGGCTATCGCAGGTAGCAGAATTGTTAATTTTCATCAAAAAATTCCTATTCTTCATCCGAAATTTCGAAGAAAAAAAATCGCGATTTTTTTTTTCACAAGCCCGTAATTGGTTTTTTTTTGTTTAAATGTCTAAATCTGCTACCTGCGATAACGACAAGCTTATAGAACAATGATATTTTTTAATTTATTGTTTCAGAGTACCTGGACCGACGCTATCGCCCAGGCCGGTTACATGCTTTTTTTTTGTGTCGACTTTGGCCAAATGAAGCACCATTTAAATATTTAAAAACAAACTTTAAAAAAAAACTTGTCACGTCAAAGACATAAATAACAACATATAAATAAATTGAAATGATCAAGTTTAATTTGCTAGTAAAAAAAATTCCTGAAATAGTCTTATAAAAAGTACAAATCCTCCAGACTACATCCGTAAACAAAAATTTTTTTTTAAAAAAAGCTTGTTATAAACAGAAGGAAACTCCTGCCCATTTTGGCTCAACGCTTGAAATTTTCAATAAACGGGATTCTTTCAGATTTTTAAATTTATAAAATTATAATTTTACAAACAAATTACCTTTATACACCAAAATTAAAAATCTTAAAAAAATCACAAAAACCCCTTTTTGTTTATATGAAAAATATCAAGCATTGAGCCAAAATGGGCAAGAGTTTCCTTCTGTTTGTAACAAGCTTTTTCGAAATACAAAATTTAACCATAATTAAGTCAAATCGCTCCAAAAAAATCTGAAACAAAATCCTGAGTGCTTTCCAGAGTTATTACAGAACTATAAAAAATCGCGGACAAAATCGGAGGTGAGGGGTCAGACCCAAGTCGAATCGGTGTCGAACGCCTCATATATATATATATCATATGAGATATAAATTTTTTTTTTAATACTCATGACTGATAAGAGTTATTATGGTGCAACTAATCTGCAAAGAGCGACGAAGATGATAACGTCTTATCTTCTCTCTGTTTTCTTCTTATTTTGCGAATATATACAAAAATATATCGCTTTCTCTCCGAGTATTTTCGAACGCGGAATGTCGAAAAAGCGGGGAAGCGGTGTCAATCTCGAGTTGCCATTTTCGAGAGCAAGAAAAAGCAGTGGGAGAAGCCATCCAAACCGGTGATCTCGTTCCCGACCTCGGTTGCACGCGTCACCCATTTTTTTCTGCCGCAAATATCTGCGTAATAATAATAACAATAATTAAAACGATATTATTCAAAAATATAAGATTGAGCGCTGTCGTCTTTTTCACGTCGAGACGCGAGAAAAAGTATCTCAACGCGAGTCGACGTTTCGAATTTTATTTCAAAATCTGGCGAAACGTTTTCTTTTTTATCGACGTTGAGAATTATTTTATATATATGTATATATAATGAGGGCGTCGAATCAGAGCAGGCTCGGGAGAGCATTCCTCGTTTTTTTCTCTCACGATATCGCGAACGCGATCCAGGAATAAAGTTTTTAAAAATACGCCAACATATGCTTTATCTTTCTCTTCCCATTCGCTCTTCGCGAAGCATTTTTTCGCGGATGCGGGCGTTACTTTTTCGCTCGCAAAATTTGTTCGTCGAACGACCCTGGTCTTGGATGAAATCTTTCGCTCTCTATTTTTTCATCTTCTCCGCTCCGTCTCGATGGCGTTTCGATATTCAAGGATTCTCGATCCTTCAGATTGACATTCAGCGAGGAGACGAAGACTCTTTCGAGGTTGGATCGAGGGAAAAGTTAAGAGGCGGAAAAATCAATGTTACGAAACAAATATTGAACAAAAATTTGCAAAAATATTTTCAATTTGTGCGAGAAAGACTAGAAAGTAATAGAAACATCTATCTCTGATAAAAATGATAGTCATAATTATGATGAAAGGATGGATTTTAACAAAAAAACAAAAAAAAAAAAATGGAAAATAAGTATGAAGTTGAATTGAACGAAAAATTGGAGAAACTATTTAACGAAAAATTCAAAGAGTTTGCAAATACTTCGCACATAGTAATTTAAAAAATTCCAAGATGTTTCAATAATTAATTTTTTGTTCATCTGATCATTCGGAACTTCAAGTCCATAAATCGGTGTCTTGTTGCATTGAGCAGAAAACTTTTCATCAGTTTTCAGGCTCTAAAGGATTAAATCCATTATTTGAAAATTAATAGAATACCGTGACTATTTTGTGACCAGGATTGCAAATAATGCATTACTTTTTTTAATGCATTTGCATTTTCATTAACCATTAACATTTAATGGTTATTGGAAATAATTTTCATTAACCATTAAAATTTAATGGTTAATGGAAATTATCTTCATTAACCATTAAAATTTAATGCTTAATGGAAATTATTTTTATTAACCATTAAAATTTAATGGTTAATGGATAATGGGAATTTTTTTCATTAACCATTAAGATTATTTCCATTAACCATTAAATATTAATGGTTCATGAAAATGCAATTGCATTAAAAAAAGTAATGCATTATTTGCAACCCTGCCTATTAAAATGTAGTGTGTAATGGAAACAATTCCCATTACCCATTGCAATGTAATGTGTAATGGACAAAACTTTGATTGCAATTTTGGGAATGGGAAAATATAGATGAATAAATTATTGCAGTTTTGCATTACATTTTATCGACTTAGGACTTAGATTTTTAGAATTATAATATAGATGCTTTCTAGAATTTCAGGTGAAAATCTAAGTCTTAAGTCAATAAAATGTAATGCAAAATTGCAATAATTTATTCCTCTATATTTTTCCATTCCCAAAATTGCAATCAAAGTTTTGTCCATTACACATTACATTGTAATAATAATATCGATGCTTTTTAGAATTTAAGGTACCTGAAAATCTAAGTCCTAAGTCAATAAAATGTAGTGCAAAATTGTAATAATTTATTCATCTGTATTTTTCCATTCCCAAAATTGCAATCAAAGTTTTGTCCATTACACATTACATTGTAATAATAATATCGATGCTTTTTAGAATTTAAGGTACCTGAAAATCTAAGTCCTAAGTCAATAAAATGTAGTGCAAAATTGTAATAATTTATTCATCTATATTTTTCCATTCCCAGAATTGCAATCAAAGTTTTGTCCATTACACATTACATTGCAATGGGTAATGGAAATTTTTTTTATTACACACTACATTGTAATGGGCAGGGTTGGAAATAATGCATTACTTTTTTTTATACAATTGCATTTTCATTAACCATTAACATTTAATGGTTAATGGAAATAATTTTAATGGTTAATGGAAACAATTTTAATGGTTAATGAAAATAATATCCATTAACCATTAAATTTTAATGGTTAATGGTTAATGGAAATTAATTTCATTAGCCATTAAAAAAGTAATGGTTAATGCATTACTTTTTCATTAAAAATTTCGCAACCCTGTTTGTGACATACAGATAAATATTTTCATGTAACTTTTTTATGATTTTTGCAAATTAAAAAATACTATGCTTGCAAGTAGCATTCTTGATTCTGGTTTTCTAACAGAAAAAACTTAGAAAATGTATGGAAGTCATGAGAACGAAATATTGAAGTTTTCACTTCAAAAAACTTGCTTTTTGCTGTCAAATCTCAATACAATATAGCAAAATCATAAAGTCAAGTTACACAGGACAGAGCCATCACGCAATATGCTTTTCGAACAATTAAAAATGTGTTTTCAATCTATTTAAGTTAGAGCAATCTACACTTGAAGTTTTGAACGTTAAATTGTTCGAAAAATCAGAAAAAGTATTTATTTATTGAAAAGTTGAAAGAGCTTGCAAATACTTGATAAATAATAATTTTAAAAATTCAAAGATATTTCAATAATTATTTTAAAAGTGTTAACAAAGTCTCACAATTGTATGGACTTGAAGTTCCGAATGTTCACCTGAACAAAAAAGCGAAAAATTTATTTTTTTACAGAACAATTTTGAGACTTTGTCAGCACTTTAAAAATAATTATTGAAATATCTGTGAATTTTTTAAATTATTATTCATGAAGTGTTTGCAAACTCTTTTAATTTTTCGTTAAATAAATAGTTTTCCCAATTCTTCGTTCAATTGAACGTTCGAAACTTCGAACGTTCGAGCTTCAAATTTTTCATAAAATTTTGACAAGGACGGATGGGAAATGGAATTTTTTCAGAGTTCCATGAAACTTTAATCAAGCCTCAGAAATTCATCTTGCAGAGAGCGGAAATTCCTCGACATTTCCAGTTTTCCATAAACAACCTGAAAACGATACTTGCAAAAGTAATTACATAATTTTCGAAGTTGACACGTGGAAATGAAAAATGCTTACGTGTAGGTGAGCACGAAAAAGAGAGACACGAAAGTGGAGTAGTGGAACGAGACGAGGAAGCGAAATGAACAAGGAGAGAAACAAAAAATTTGTGTCGCAGAGCGCTGAGGCCGGGCTTCGAGTCAAAGTGGCGTAATCGACGGAGTAAAGAGCCATAGCGCGAGTCTTTTTGAGGCTAGAAAATGCCCCACACTGTATACATACATATATACGCCATAAATACTTAAGAAGCCGGCTTACACCGGTAAAGTGTTGAGCAAAAAGCATCGCGATGCAGATACGCACACTTTTTCAGCGCGAGGGGGAAAGAAAAAAAAGCGACGTGAGCCGAGCGAAGGCAGCCATGGCGCGTGGCACCACACAACATGTTCGCCGCCATAACGCCGCTTCCCTTCTTCCCCCATGACCGCGAGAGAGAGAGAGAGAGAGAGAGGGAGAAAAAATTCCCCTGTCCCCTTTGCAACGCACTGTCGGCGCCTCAAGTCGAAAATAATCCCACAAAATCGCAATAATTCCTCGAGAAGCATCACATCCCTTATCGAGAAGCATTCCTGTCATTATATTCAAAATAAACGAAAGGTTGCTGCCACGGGAAAGCGTAAATGCGCATTTTCGCCGCTTCAATTGCAATAAGGGAATCGCTGTGCATCGGCGCGAGCCCGCCGAACATTCCGCGCACTCACGCCATGACAGAAAACAAGCGAATGAAAACACAAACGAAGAAAAACAGCGGAGCGACGTGCACTATGCAAAAAAAAAACGAGAAAAATCGAGTCAAAAATTATTTTCTACATATTTCGAAATGGAGAATAATTTTGTTGGTTATATTCACGGAATATACTTCCGACGCTGAACCGCTGTCAATAAACAATAAACATGATTATTAAGGCGCGAGGAAAATGACGAGTCAAAATTAAATAATAAGCAAAATCAAGGGAAAAAAAAGAGTCGCACGTTTCTCGCGTCACTATGACATAAAATCCGTCACTATGACATAAAATCTGCCTGTACTCACCGAATGTTTCCTCCTACGTTCACGTTTGTTCGGCTTGAGGCGAAGCACAGATTGAAAACAACGCGCACGATTGTAAAACGAGGATAAAATGACAAATTGGGCGCCGAAGCTGTTGGCGAAAAAAGGTCGCGCGCCGCGAGTAAACTATCGCGTGTACTTCGCACGGTGCGACAGCGCGTAATGTATGAGAGAAACGCGCGTAGACGCCTCGCCGAAACGAACGAGCATATTTCACCGAATAATCGTGTACAATTGATCTTGACACTCAACGCGATAAACGACGGACGCACGAGTCTCGTTTCTGTCACGTTTTTCAAACACTTTGACACATTGACTCGTTGAAAAGTTTCGTCTTCGACGGAGTAGCTTTTACGTTGCTTACCTTTTCAATACAGGTGACGGCCGCAGATTTGAGAGTAACACCGCGCATTCCTCGTTGCGCAGGCTCTCTCGCTCGAGTACCGCGCTAGTCAAACGCTCGATCCTCGACAGATGCGCGCCAAATTAACATGGAAACTATTCTCCGACGAGTATTTGTCCCGAATTAACCTCGAAAATCGCACTAATCGTGTTTTAACGGACATTCATTATCGACGTTTATCAAGTCGGAAGATTTAATGCGCGTTTTAATGTCGAAAAGCGAATCTCCGGCTGCGCTCACGGTGACTTCCGGTCAAAGCGTCGTATTTTTTTTACTAACCTCAATCGGTAAACGCGGGACTATTTACTCGGATACTGACATAATTTACTCGGCGACGATGTTTTCTTTTGTTCAATGGGGACAAACTTTCGACGATAAATCAATCGTTAGCGATGAATCGTCCTATTATGGTCAATGCTATAATTTATCTCGGTAAACACCGTCTGACAGATGAATGACAGAACGGTGACGTTCGGATATTGTTTTCACTGTGCGAGGAATGACGTAGCGCCTTATCCCCCCCACCCCTCTCTTCGGGCTCGCGGCGATTGTCGCAACTTTCGCATACAAAAGAACGCACGAAAACAAATAAACATTATCGTGGATTTGACATATATATTACTCACCCGATGACAAGCGACGAAACGGCGTAGATCGACGATCTTCTTGGCGACTTTTACACAAGGGAAACCATATTTACGATTACCGATGAATTCTTCGCGTTAAATCGCGACCGGCGTGCGTTGTTTTTTGACAGACGAGAAGAAAGAGAGAGAGAGAGAGAGAGTGAGCTTGTGTAGTACGTTGATTTGCGCAACTCTACTGCGCAAGTCAAGCGAAGTGTCAAGCGAAGCGCTCTGTGTTGTGTCACTTTTTTTTTTTTTACTCTAGGCGCACAGGTGAGAACAGCTGATTTATTCCCTGCTGATTTTTTTTTTGACGTTAACATTGCAGACAAAGATTTTCGGAGTATCACAGCATAAAAATAATCAGTGTTGGAATAATTTCGCAAATCTAATCTAATCGCGAAGCTTGATTATCGCGTTTAGTATGAATAAAAATTTCGTCTGCTAGTACATTCCATATTTTGTTGAAAAAATCTATTTGTTTTTTTTTTTATCTATAGTACACCTCATTTTTGGCATTTTGATCCTCGATAAGGAAATTAACGAGTTATGGCCAGTCCTACTGGTATTAGCAATGGCAATGGTTACAATTTCAAAGTTGTATTGCTCGGAGAAGGCTGCGTCGGCAAGACTTCTGTTGCTCTGCGTTACGTCGAGGATATGTTCAACGACAAACACATCACCACACTTCAGGTAACAGTTTAAGGCTGAAATCCTGCAAGTGGAGAATTCGTATGTTGCTTCCTTGACCATTTTTATAGTTAAGATAGCTTCCTTTTTGAGAAAGTTCGAAGATCAATCAGCTTTCGCTAATTTTGTAAATTGGCGGAAAAGTTGAGAGTGAATTTGGAAAAGAGCATTAAAGTTAAAAACCCTGTATATTGGAAATTTTTATTTTCTTCCTGATCTCTTTCCATAATTCAAGGAGCTTCTTTTAAAACAAAAGTACAAAAATTGATCCTAGCTTCACTATAAGGCAAGTTTTGTGGAGAATGGAAAAAGATGAGGATTAATTTTGGAAGACATGCAATAAAGCACAAAACCCTGCGAATTAGGAATTTTCACTTTGCTTTCTAATCTTTTTTGTAAGCTCTGAGAGAAAGTACAAAAATCAATCTTGAGTATCGCACAAAGTTTTGTTAACTATGAAAAGAGATAAGAGGGAGCAAATTTCCAATTTTCAGGGTATAGAAATTCGTTGTAGGTTTTCTACATTCAGTTTTGAACAACCATGATCATTTTATAACTTTGCGGAAAATTTTATTTGTAATATCTTAAATATTAATAAAGTTTCATTCAATTTTAATCCCTTGATTGATTTTCATAGAGAACCACCTTAATAACTATCAGTGATCGGCAAAAAAAATTACGATTTTTCATTTTTCAATTGATGGAAAATCGCTCATTTCAAAAGATAGAATACCAATTGATGGAAAAATTTATCTGAAATTGTATTTTCAGTTATCCAATTAATCGGTAATTGGTCGGAAAATAATATCAATAACTCAGAAAATGGGTAATTGGTTTGAAAATATTTCCAATTATCCGAATAATCGGTAATTGGTAATGAAATAATATCAATTACTCATAAAATAATATCAATTTTTCAGAAAAATGGGTAATTGGTCTCAAAATATTCTTAATTACCCGAATAATCGGTAATTGGTAGCAAAATAATATTAGTTTTTCAGAAAAATGGGTAAATAGTCTGAAAATAATATCAGTTTTTCGGAAAATTGAGTAATTGGTTTCAAAATATTTTCAATTTCCCAGAAAAAAATTAATAATTTATTGAAAATGTGTTTTTGAAAAAATAGGAGTGATTGGAGATATTATAGAGACATATATCTCGATATATGGCTATTTACCTCTATATACCTGCAAATACCTTTATCTGCCGGTATATGACTGTATATACCTGTATATACCTCTATATACTTCTACATATTTCTTATCACTCCGATTTTCAATAAATTATTCACTTCTTTCTGAAAAATTGATATTATTTTGAGACCAATTATCGATTATTCGGATAATTGAGAATATTTTCAGACCAAATATCCATTTTTCGGAAAAATTGATAATATTTTTCGACCAATTACCGAATATTCGAATAATTGAAAATATTTTCAGATCATTTACCCATTTTTCTAATTAATTGATATTATTTTGAGACCAATTACCGATTATTTAGATAATTGAAAATTTTTCCGACCAATTACCCATTTTCTGATTAATTGATATTATTTTTTTTACCAATTACCGATTGTTCGGATAATTGGAAATATCTTCAAACCAATTACCCATTTTCTGAGTAATTGATATTATTTTCCGACCAATTACCGATTATTTGGATAATTGGAAATTTATTTTTTTCCATTAACCATTGTCGGGTAATTGAAAATTTAGATTTCAAAATTATTAATTTTCAAAAAATTGATAATATTTTCCGAAAATGCGCCTGAAAATATCATTACTACAAAATATCAGTGAAATGACTATGAGAAATATTGATATAGTTACAACGTACGCCGCATTATTAGAAAATTCAAAATTATATAACATGTTCACTCTGTGACTAATTTTGGCGGAATTTAATAATGAACAATGTTAATTGCAATTCTAGTTGGATGAAAAATTCAGTGCAAGATTTTGAAATTTGCACTATATAGAGTGTTTATGCAAATCCTGCAAGAACGAAAATAGTTGATTTAATCTGAATGCTTGTTGAAATTGTAACAAAAACTTTCTACAGTAAGGAGGCAATTGGTGGCCACCATTTGAGCTAAATTTTGGTTGAAAGCTTGAAGCATCCTCCGTCATCCATTCTTCTTTCTGAATATACTTTAAAAACTTATACTTAAAAAAAAAAATACTTTAAAAACTTATACTTCAAAAAAGTCCGTCCTTATCTCACTGCAGTCGTTTTTATATTTTTCTTTCTCTGCTATGAACAATCTCTTGGGCAGGCCTCGTTTCTCAAGAAAAAGTTAAATATCAATGGCAAAAGGGTGAATCTTGCTATTTGGGACACCGCCGGACAGGAAAAATTTCATGCTCTAGGACCAATTTACTATCGCATGTCCAACGGCGCGATCCTCGTTTACGACGTAACGGACGAGGATACTTTTCAAAAGGTACGTTCAGCCCTTTGACGAATTTACCCATTTGCCCATTATAAGGAATATAATTTGTTGATTTTTTCTTCTTTCAGGTCAAGAGCTGGGTCAAGGAATTGAAAAAGATGCTGGGTAGCGACATATGTCTTGCTATAGCTGGAAATAAAATTGATCTTGAAAAAGACAGAAACGTTACGGTCGAAGAGGCCGAAGAGTAAGTTTCTTTTTCATTGTTTCCAAGTTAAGTTATCAAGAAAATAAATCAAAATTCACAATTTTCATGCTAGCACAATGGAGACCTTATCTTTGGATTTGCAACTTTTCAAAGTCATTGATGAAAACATGGATTATACAACTTATGAGACTTATGAGACCTTATGAGATCAATTTGAAGATTTATGTTCTATTTTCTGAATTTTATTAAGCAAATAAATATAATCCATGAGAAAGCTGTGTAATTTTCAATTCACGAGACTCATCGCTTGGAAATTTAGTTCCGGGAGCCTGAAAAAAAACCAGTACTTGAAAATGCTCGGTACTTGCGGGTACTTGAAGTACAGTACTTGCAAGTACAAAGTACTTCAAGTACTGTACTTAAGTTTTTAAAGCACTTAATGTACTTAAAGTCCTGTACTTGAAAATTTCAAGTACTTTTCTGTACTTGAAGTACTTTTTTCAAGTACAAGTATCAAGTACTTTTGAATGCTTTGCTGATGGTTGCATGTGCAAAGCCTTTGAATCGGGCCATTCCATGTCCAATCGACCAATATTTGGAATTTTCTTTTATCATAAAACAAAGTTCTAACAAAGGAAAAAAATTAAAATTTTTTTTCGAAAATTCAAAATTTCACCATTTTTTCAAGTTTATTTTTAAATATTTCGAAAACTATTATAGTTACGAAAAAATCGTTCTGGGTTCGTCTTAAAGAGTATACTTGAGGCTACAAAAAAAATATTCCGAAACAAATTTTTGAAAAATGATGAATTTGGAGAATTTTTCAAAATCGTGAAAATCCACGATCAACATTACATTTTTGGTTTAATTTTTTTATATAACACCTTGTACTGATATCAAAAGATCCTGAAATTTTCAGAAATGTGTTTTTTTTTGTTTAAAAAATATGAATTTTTGAATTTTGGTAAAACTTTTTGTTTACCTCTAAGTTGAGTGGAGTTGATGAATCATGTAATTTTGACTGCTGAAAATTACAAAATTACATGATTGCTCAACTTAAAAAAATTCATATTTTTGAAAAAAAAAAACACCTTTTTGAAAATCTTTCAGGATCTATTCAAACCAGTACAAGGTATTATATTTAAGAAATTGAACAAAAAATTCGATGTTAATTGTGGATTTTCACGATTTTAAAAAATTCAAAATTCTCCATATTCATCCTTTTTCAAAATTTTTTGTCGGAATATTATTTTTTCTTGCCCCAAGTATACTCTTCAAGACGAAACAAACGATTTTCCATAACTATCATAGTTTTCAAGATATTTAGAAAAAAAATTTGAAAAATGGTTAAATTTTGAATTTTGCATAACTTTTGAAAAAAAAAAAATTAAATTTTTTTTTCCTTGGTAGAACTTGGTTTTATGATAAAACAAAACTTCTGACCAAATTTCATCGAAGTTGAAAGTGATCGTTTCGAACTCTCGGTCGATTTGACATGGAATGACCCAAGTACCAGAATTTACGAGACGTACCTGAAAACTAGAAAAGTACTTGATACTGGTACTTGATTTTTTCAAGTACTTGTACTTCAAGTACTCGTTTTGACGAGTACTTGCAAGTAACAAGTACTTTGTACTTCAAGTACCACCGGTACTTGATACTTCAAGTACCTACGGTACACTGTACTTGATACTTCAAGTACTTGCAAGTACTTCGTCCAACTCTGAAAAAAACCAACAAAAAAAGGGTTGCTGAGAAAGAAAAATTGTGTGCGATGAAGTCAGAAATGCAAAGTTAATCATTTTTGTTACTCCCCAGATATGCGAAACAAGTTGGAGCTGTGCATTTTCACACATCGGCGAAGCAGAATCAGAACATCGAGGATATGTTTCTAGATCTAACGCGACGAATGATGGCTCACGCTGATCAAGCAGAACTCAAAACAACATTATCAAGAACGAGCAGTACGCGTCGTAACGTGGTTGTCGTCGAGGACGAAGTCGAGGAGAGCCCAACGAACAAGAGCTCATGCTGTGGTGGCTCATCGCAAGCCTCGTAACTCGGGACATGAGAAGAAAAAAAAACATATATATATATATATCGCGAGTAATAAGCTTTAAAATAATATTACACATACAAACACACACATACACACACGTGCAAACGAACAAACACACACATACACACACGTGCAAACGAACAAACACACAAACGGATGCGGGCTTCGCTGGATATGCGAAAACGCTCGTGCAACTTATATATACGTATATATTATACAAAGATGTATATATTAGTCCTTTTTCGACGTGATCGCCAGAACGTACTATTTAAAACTTCATCGCGCGTATGTAGGTCGAAAACCGAAATGAAGAATACAATTCTGGATGGAATATTCGTATGAAAACAGAAATATATTCCATGTCAATTCAACGACGTTTTGTCGGTGGCCCCCTCCGATTTTAATTGTTTTTTTCAATATTATACATGCAAAAAGAAGTATCCATGTAAATTTTTAGCTCTCTATTCCGAAGTTATTGATTTTTGAAAAAATATTCTTAAAATAATCGTAACTTCTACAATAACCGAGATATTCTAACTTGCTAAGAGGTCATTTTTTGGGTTTTCAATGTGATTTTTGAAAAAAATATCGAAAATTAAGAAAACAAAAATTTTAATGTCTTTTTGGCTGCTTTAAGGATGTTGAGTCCCAAATCGCAAACTAAATTAAATTAAATTAAATGTAGTCTCATGGAAACTGATATAACTTTGCGAAGTTTTTTTTTTGACCCCTCAATTTTTTAATATCTACACTATATTGAAAGCAACGGAAACAAAACGAAGTTTAATGATAAATATTTTTTTTATTTGTTTAAAAAATTGTTCTTAACAAAATGTTAATTTTTAATAACGAGCTTCCTAATCGTCGTCAAATTTTTACACGACCTCTTAAATACTTCATACAAAAACATACCAAATTTTCAGAATTTTCTCATCATTTTTCATTTTAACCCTTAAGGAGGTTGAAGTAATGATGACAGAATTCTGAAAATTTAATATGTTTTTACATGAAGTATTCAGGAGGTCGTGTAAAAATTTCACGACGATTAAGAAGCTATTTATTGAACAATTAACATTAAAAGATTTCATAGGGACTCAACATCCTTAAGCTAAAAAAATTGATTTACTTTCAATAGGACCCCTTCGATTTTTTTCAAAAAAAAATTATAAAATTCTACGTAAAGAAACCAAAATTTTGAGATTTTACTGAAGATGGGATTCAAATAACTTCTTATTAGACAAATTTTTTTCGATTTTTTTTTTCGTAATTTTGATATTTTGTCCTTATATCACTACTATAGTTGATTTCAATGATTTTAAAATAAATAATTTAACTTCTTTCACATATTTTCTTTGTAAATTATAATAATTAACATTAAGAATTACAATTCAATTACGTTTTGCACTTTATTCAATTTTTTTACATAAAAATTGTAATTCTCAATGTTAATTATTATGTTTACAAAGGAAATATGTGAGAGAAGTTAAATTATTTATTTTAACATGATTGAAATGAACTATTGATCACCTAACAAATTAGAATATCTTGGTTATTTTAGAAGTTATGGTTATTTTAAGAATAATTTTTGAAAATCCAATAATTTCGGTATGGTTTATGATAGGGAGCTGAAAATTTACATGGATACTTTTTTTTTTGCATCTATAATAACATATTAAAAAATCGAAGGGGGTCAGCAGGAAAAACGTCGTTGAATTGATGGGGAATGACACATATATAATTTACTCATGGGATATTAATTTTCTAAAAGTATATCCAAAAGATTGAAAACCGAAAAATAAACCCCGTGTACTGGACATGATTTTCTACTATAAAATAGGGCCGGTAAAACCACGAAAGAGAAATTTCAAACAATCATGAATGAGCGATTGAAGGGATTTTAACACATTGAAGAAGAGAATCAAGATATATATACGATATCGATCTCTTTCCTAAACTGTAATATACTATTAATTTGTAAGAATTATCATATGCGTATAATAGATTATAAAACTCTGCGAGCCGATGATCTTTGTAAAATATAAAGCCATATTAATGAGTATGTAGTAATTTACGGGGTCTTTCAATGTGTAAACCTTGAATGACCTTGAATAATGCAAACGAATATGTTGAAGGAGAAATCAATGAGGATTTGAGAGTAAGAGTTTTACAGAGTTGTCTATAAAAGTGCAATAAATTAATTCAGGATCATCGTTGAGTCTAAAAAATTCGATTTTTTTTTTCATGATTTTATTCGTTATAATAATGCCTGTACGCTATTCCAAGATGAAAAGGTACAATGTGCTATTCTATCACAGGTACATACGTGGATCATGCTCGTTGTCGCACACACACACACGCACACGCGCACACACTCACGCACGCATCTTCAGTCCTTAATCACGATAATCAAAGCCGAAGATGATTAAAATCATCAATCACAATTGATCGCTTATCGTTGTTAATCCGGCGAATTCATTCAACATCACGACCAAATTCCACACGTACAATATAAATAAAACATTTAAAATGTTCCGCATATTCACCCCGAGACAATAATATATAAATCGGTTAAACGATGAGAATTTTACAGAATGAAAAATAATTACGAACTCTGATTTATAAAGAGAAAGCGAAATGATATTGTTATTTTACTTGTTAAATTAGTCTAGCTTTATCCGCATTGGCTACAAACATTTCTTGGTTCTTGTTTAGTTTCTTTTTTGACAAATGTCGGAAACTTTTTTAATACTGGGCCAACGAATAGACGGAAAACGAAGATTCTTTTACATTTCCAGAGTCCTCTCGTTCGTATTTTCACTCACTCCAATCGTATTTTCTCTTTTCCTTTCTTTCGTTAAACACAATAACATTGCTATAATTATTATACCGTCTTTTGCAATCCAATAATCAGTCGTACAGTGTGTGTAACTCGCCTTTATGCTTTTCACGGTCTTCCAAGTTTTTAAAAGTCCTTTCCTTTCCTTCACGTACCTACACTATCTCAGTTATTTCGTTTTGTTTTTTTAAATACACTATTAGAATATTTAGTATTTACATTATGTGTTAATTATTAATACAGGATATGCCGGTGTAGAGTCACACAGTAAGAAACCAACGTTTTCACATTCACTCCCGTTTCAAAAATCAACGTTTTTTAACCGGTGAAGTTACTCGCTGGTGTCGTAGAATGTGCGCGAACGAGAATAAAAACGTTCTGGAATGTCTTTCGCTAGCGATATCTATTTTTTTTTTTTTTTTTTCAAACTTTGTAACGTTTCTCTCTCTCTCTCATTATCTGGCTTCATGGACGCAAATCGGCAGCTCTGAGCTGTTAATATGATCGACGGAGGTATCATCCTGTATGATTATAATTTGTAATATAGTAATTTATCCTTTTTCGATTATCGATAATCGGTTAGTAATCGCTATAAAGATTTACATTAATGGTATGACATTCTCGTTAATCTTTGGTATACAGTCAGAAATTCAGTATAAATATCAACACCCTCGATAAACTTGATTATATTATATATGTATATAATATTAACGTTTCGAATATCGTTCGTGGGACAGAAAATCATTTTTTTTGTCCATCTATTCACCTCTTGCCCTCTCACCTCGACGTACAAACCGAGTACGATGATAGTAGTTTCATATATATATGGTATATATATATATGGTATATATATATATATATATATATATATATATATATATATATACATTTACTATTGTGCTTCCTTTGTGACTAAGTATTTTTTTGTGTTCCTTGGAATTAACTATCCACTTTTTTTTTGTGTAATTGCTTTCTTTTCGTTTTCATTGAGAAATTCACAATTCTATTACCGAAGGAAGATTCAACGAGACAAGAGTTTTAATTTTGTTAGAACTTTTTCATGAGATGAGTTAGTAACTCGTTGTGATTATTGTAAATTCATTGACTCGGACGAGTTGCTATATATATAGAAAAAAAAAAAAAAAAGAAGTAAAATAATGAGGAAAACATGTCTCGCGCACGGCAACGTTTTGTTACCGATACAAGGCATCGACCTCGACGTATAAATAGTACTTCGCGCCGACTACTTCGTAATCGAACGGGCTAATTTAGGCCTTTGGCAAATGTTGACCAACGCGTGGAATATATTATCGTGTATCCAATTTTCGTTTTTTTCCTTCGCGTATTGTTTTTCATCTTCTATTTAAATAATGAATATCTTGTCCTGGAACGTAAAGACAAAATCGACGAATTGATTTATGGGACCTATCGCTGACAGCGACATACCTCTCGAAGGCGGTGATCTCACGAGATTCGGGCCGAATACGACGGCGAGATTGCTCGATGTCATCTTGTTGAGATCGCATCTATCCATTACCTGTAAATCCAGTTTGAATTTGCATGATTACGGTTTCAGCATCTTCAACGAGAATTACGATCGAACTTGAGGTCGACTTACCCTCGATAAAAATTGTACAATGTACTTCAGCAGCGTGTAATTATCTTCGGGTAGTTTCTCGAGAACGAGAATCTTCACTCTGCGCGGTCGCTCGTCCTTCGATAAACCTACAAGAAAAAAAAAAGACAAAACATCGTGAAAATGTAATTTAAGGTTGTTTAGAAGCAAATCACGTTTAATGAGAAAATTCTGAAAATTTTGTATGTTTTTCAATGAAGTATTCAAGAGGTCGTGTAAAAATTTCACGACTATTTGGAAACTCGTTATCGATTAATTAAGATTAACAAATTAAATAAAATTAAATGTAGTCTTATGGAAACTGATGTAACTTTGCGATAAGTTTTTTTTTTTGACCTCTCAATTTTTTAATATCCACAATATACTGAAAGCAACGGAAAGAAAACGAAGTTTATTGATAAATATTTTTTTTATTTGTTTAAAAAATTGTTTTTAACAAAACGTTAATTTCTTAATAACGAGCTTCCTAATCGTCGTGAAATTTTTACACGACCTCTTAAATACCTCATACAAAAACATACCAAATTTTCAGAATTTTCTCATCATTTTTTATTTTAACCCTTAAGGAGGTTGAAGTAATGATGATAGAATTCTGAAAATTTGGTATGTTCTTACATGAAGTATGCAGGAGGTCGTGTAAAAATTTTACTACGATTAAGAAGCTATTTATTGAAAAATTAACATTCAAAGGTTTCATAGCTTCTAAACAACCTTAATTCGTGCTCCTGCCTTTCGCAAGAATTTTCCTCATAAAATGAATGACAATAAAAAATTTTCGATCGGAGTCAAGGTGAGACTGTTTGGCACATGCAGTACGATGGAAAAGTTGGATCCAACGCAAATTTGGATACCCCAAAATACAATAAAAATCCGAAGAACGTCGATTTCAAACAATAATGCCTCAAACTTCTCAGTAAATCAGATTAAAAAATTTTTTTTACTGAATAAATTGGATTATCTTAGTAAGAAATTCAATTTTTTGTCTCCCAGTAGGCATAAAATTGAAAAGAAAAGAATGTCTCTAAATTTCATAAGGAATTTAAAAACCCTAATATCGAAAGATCTGAATAAATTTCGAAGTTCTCGTTGAACCCAGTGATCGGCGTATTGATTTTATTAATCATTTTTTCGAAAAATGAATAATTAGTCAAAAAATATTACTAATTTTTTATAAAAATTCGTAATTAGCGGAAAAATATTAGTAATTTTTCTAAAAAATTAGTAATTAGTGACAAAATATTTCTAATTTTTCCAAAAAAATTAATTTGTAGAAAAGTATTGTGTATATTTAAGTACTTGTGTGTACGGAATGAGTCATGGTTATAAGCTCAAACAACTCTATTAAAAAAGTTTTTTTTATTTTTAATAATAACTAGATCTTTTGAATATTTCACACATTAGTATTTATTGTATCGAATATCATACGATATCACATAAGTTATTATCAATACGAATATTTAATCAGTACCTATTGAAAAATACATTAGTAATTTTTTTTATTTATTACTTTTTCCAAAATTAATACAACATTTCTCCACAAATTGTTGATTTTTTTGGTTATTTAGCAATATCTTTCTCGCTAATTACGAATTCTTGGAAAAATTAGTAATATTTTATCGTTAATTACTCATTTTTTTGGAAAAATTAGGAAAGTATTCTCACTAATTACTTATTGATTAGAAAAATTAGTAATATGTTCCCGCTAATTACTAATGTTAAAAAAAAAATAGTAATATTTTTCTGCTAATTATTAACTTTTCGAAAAAATTGGATAATAAAAATAGATAGATTTTTTGTTTGCCGATCACTGGTTGAACCAAGCTTTACACAGATGTAGGCAATAAATTGTTTATGAAATGTTTACATCTACTCACTCTGGAATTGTGTAATTTCGTCGTATAGCTCGTAAGTCATGAGAGGCTCATCGAGCTCGCGCAGAAAAGTTTTCAAAAGAACAGCGGCGATATGTGGATCGCCCTGAAAATCGACGGGTAAACCGTGATTACATCGATTTTGAAGTTCCTTGACCACCGCCACGTTTGCCGATCGTCGAAATATTCCCTCAGTTTCTAACGCTATCGATGACAAAAGAGGTATCGTTGATCGATTTTTCGTGTATTCGAAAACTAAATAAAAAAATAAATGACGAACGAGAATTTTTCTAACCATCGGGAGCATCGAGAAACTCGACGCATTGTCGCACGATAGGTGGAATCGGATCACCGTCGTTGTTATCTTTGATGAATTGTAAGCTAGCACCAAATTGCGTCGTGCCTATCGGTGTCGCAACGGCGACACTGGGCGGGCGATTCGCGGCTAAATTTCTTCTATTCTTAGCCATCAACTGTTCGTCGTGCCTGGAACGATAACAAAAAACGGGCGTTATCGCGCGAATACCTTGAATCGTAGTGAGATAACGGAAGAAAGAGAGGGAAACAAAAAATTCTTGGCCCGGCTACTCACTCGATAACTTGTTGAGGGATTATTAGCTGATCCAGATTTATGTATTGCGCCAATTCCTCCAAATAATTTACGTACATCATCTTTCGACCGAATTTCACACTGAAAAAATATGAAATACACTAAAAATCATGCACTCGAAGTTTCAAAACGTTCAGCTGTAATATATTCAAAAAGTTTCAAGATTTTTTGAAGGATTTCAGAACGAAAAATAGAATATGGAACTTTTTATGCGCTGAAACGTTTGACCTACCTGATTGCGGGCTTGAATATTTGCCAGACGATCCTGATGAAATTCGTCGGATGTACGAGATAAAGAGCTTTCAAATTTTTCTTATATTTTCTGTCGAATGCCTTGTAAGCCTGCCATAGCCACGATAATGGTGGCTTGTTTTTCGACGTAAGGCCATGGTGAAAGTACACTAAGCTATAATCCTGCTCGACGAATGTGTCCAGCGTGTGAGTTAGATATCTGTAGAAAAATTGAATGAACATTATTTTTTGCTTCCTCATAAAGGAAGCTTTGTTTTCGTGAACAAAATTTTTTTCGCGATTTTTATGCCAATATGTTCAAAATGTCCCAAAACATCGAGAAATCATATTTAGAAAAAATGTCCAGATGGATGTGTGTGTGTGCGTGTGTGTATCCTGAGTTTCAGATGTAAATAATTAATAACTCGAAAACGCTTCGAGATATCGATCTAAAATTTGGCACACTTATCGAGCACGAATTGCTCTTCGTTATGAAATAAATTTTGTTTTAATTATAAGGGGTGTTCAGATTTTATAGACTTTTTTCGTTTTTGTAAGAATGGCGTAAACGCTCTAACCTCTGCAATTTTCAAGATATTGCACTCAAACTTTGTACAGAATTAGTATAGCTATTAAGGTTGTTTGGTATTGAATTTGGCGGAAATCCATCGAGGGATTAAAATTTTATGAAATATTGTATTTTTTGAAAAATAGCCTAAACGCTCTAACTTGTGCAATTTTTAAGATATTGTACTGAAACTTCGCACAGAGCTAATATAGCTATCGAGGTTGTTCGCTATTAAATTTGGCAAAAATCCATTGAGGGATTAAAATGTTATGAAGTTTTTAATTTTTTGAAAAATAGCGTAAACGCTCTGACTTTTGCAATTTTTAAGATATTGCACTGAAACTTTACACAGAGCTAATATAGCTATCGAGGATGTTCGTTGTTAAATTTGGCGAAAATCGATTGAATTTGCACATTGATTACTAATATTTTTCAATAGTTAACAAAGCTTCCTTTATGAGAAAGCCAAATTTGATCGCCATATTGTGTGTTAAAAGAAGCTATGTGAACTATGGATAAATATGAGGAAGTAATGTGCAAATTTCAATTTGCAGGGTTTTTTTATCGCACAATGTATGTAAGTTGTAAATTACATTAAGAATAACAACCTTAGAAGCTTCGCGTGGTTAAAAACTTCTTTCCCGACCGGCGGAAGTTTGCAAGCCGAAACGACGATAACTTTACGTCCGGCGCTATCGTCACCCACGACCTCAACGATTCCGAGTCTCGAAATATCGAGGTAGTCTTCCTCGTCGGCTAATTCCTCATCGAGAGCAGCCAGATCGTCCGCTTTTTTTTTCATTATCAACATAAATAAGGATTAATTCGAATTTATTTTATTTATTTTATCCACGATTGTTTTAATTCTTTACTTTTGTAAATTATTTCACAAATTATTTGTTGCAATATCTAGCCAAATTATTGAACGATTGGTTTAATAGATATTTTTAAATCAATTGATTTTAGTATTTTGACAATTTCTCAGAATTCCTGGAATATTGTATGGAAGTTGTAAGTTGTCTTTGAAATCATTTTTCAAATATTTGAAAGCATTTTTATTGCAAATGTTTTTGTAGAAATCAGTCATCATGATATGTTGAAAAAATGTTGCATTAATTTATGCTAAATTTTGCAAGGTTTCTTTCAGTCACAAAAAAGCGGCCCGTCAAAGTCTTCTTTTACAATTTTAGACAAAAATAGAGCATTTTTGGAATCATAAATTAATATTCTCACATAAGCTTGCATATATTCTTTTCCAAATGACTATATTGCATAAACCTTAGACTGATTCAAAAAAGGGACTATTTTTTGTTTTTCGAAACAACATATTAAATACTTTCGGGGAGGTGAAAAAAACATACCTGTTAAAAGCAGAGTTCTTAATATAAATATTTAGATATGTCTCATCGCAAATTTCTATTTCCCATTTAAATAACACGGGAAAAAAAATTTCAAAATTTGAAACTTTATATCTTAGCTTCAAGTCAATGTACCAAAATGAACGATACATATTCTTGTAGAGAATTGAACGCTCTACAAAAAAGATCTCGGATGATTTTTCGATAAACTCACTCCTTCAAAAGTTATTCAAGGTTAAAGTTAAATTTAGAGTAAATTTAATTTTTTTTTTGTTATTTCTGACAAAATGTGAAAACTTATTACTAAATATCGTAAAATCTTTCTTGAATCAAAAGTTTAAATTGCATTAACATAAATTACCTAATTTTTAAAGAAATAACCAACTGTAGTTCACCCATATTCACAGTCTAGTTTGTCGAAAAATCAGGAGAGACCTTTTTTGTGGAGCGTTCAATTCCCTACAAGAATACGTATCGTTCGATACGGTACATTGATTTGAAGCCAGGGTACAAAATTTCTAAGTATGAAAAAAAAAATTTCCTGTATTATTTAAGGATGTTGAGTCCCAAATCGCAAATGATAAGAAAATTCTGAAAATTTGGTATGTTTTTGGATGAATTATTTAAGAGGTCGTCAAAAAATTTCACGACGATTAGGAAGCTCGTTATCGAACAATTAACATTAACAAATTAAATTAAATTAAATGTAGTCTTATGGAAACTGATATGACTTTGCGATAAGTTTTTTTTTTTGACCTCGCAATTTTTTAATATCTAGACTATATTGAAAGCAACGGAAACAAAACGAAGTTTATTGATAAATATTTTTTTTATTTGTTTAAAAAATTGTTCTTAACAAAATGTTAATATTCTAATAACGAGCTTCCTAATCGTCGTGAAATTTTTACACGGCCTCTCAAATACTTCGTTCAAAAACATACCAAATTTTCAAAATTTTCTCATCATTTTTCATTTTAACCCTTAAGGAGGTTGAAGTAATGATGATAGAATTCTGAAAATTTAATATGTCTTTACATGAAGTATTCGGGAGGTCGTGTGAAAATTTCACGACGATTAAGAAGCTATTTATTGAACAATTAACATTAAAAGATTTCATAGGGACTCAACATCCTTAAATGGGAAATAGAAATTTGCAATGAGTATCTAAATATTCATATTGAGAGTTCTACTTTTAACAGGCATCTTTTTTCATCTCCCCGAAAGTATTTAATGTTATTTCGAAAAATAGTCCCTTTTTTTTAATCAGTCTAACCAACTTATAGCGTTTCATTAAGGGGATGGTCCTAGTGAACTAAGACCAATTCTTGAAAATGGAAATATCGATTAAAATTCATTGCCAAAAACATTATTATTGCTCGAATGTAGATTAATGAAAAATTACAAGTCTTGTTTTTTTCTGATAACGCTTAGGACTATTTTATGGTGTCTATTTTTTCGTCCGTTCGTGCGGCAAGACTTATAGCTGTGATTTGACATTTTGGTAGAAAAGGTCACTCACCGGTTTCTATAACAGGGGCATCGACGAGCGCCTCCTCAAAGTTTTCCTCTATCGTTCCGTCGCTGACAGGACTTTCCAGATAATCAATGCCACTCCCAGTACCGCCTATACTAAGATCGAGCTTTTCTTCCAGAAGACGCGTAGCTGCGAATTCAACGAATATCCTTCGTGCGAGTTGAAAAAAAACTTAAATCAAGAGGGAATAGAATCTGCTTTACCATTATTCGTCGTTGCCTGCAGTTCCGTATCGTCGAACTCCAAATTAGGTTCGTAATCGTGATAATCGGACAGACTAGGATACGGATCTTCGGATTCGTTGTTTGGGCCTACGAGTAAGAGTCCGAGTATAAACAAAAATGGCAAATTGATATTCGAGCTGAAAATTGCTGAAAATCTCTGTCTGCAAGCTTTAATCCTTATATGGAAAGGTCGATAGAATTGTGCAAGATATCTTTACACCCACGATATTTGCGTGGGCTACATTGTCTGGAAACTTACGCAAAACACCGATAAATTTGAGCCTGGATTTTATTATTACTAGGGAAAGACTCAACAATTGCTTTTCAAATATTCAATTTTCAAAATCCTCAAGATAAAATCTGCACTTCTATCTTAAATTATCGCTCCAATTCAATTTTTATTTTCACCTATTTTTCAAGTGCAGAATATGGAAAAAAAAATCATGAATTTGCGAATTCGTCGACGAATTTTTGATTATAAAGCAAAACACTAAAAGAAAGAGAAAATGTTGTGCCATACGACAATATCGATATTGGGGCATTGACCATTAAGATGTGAAAAAAAAAATGACAGAATGACGTTTGTCTCGTTGAGGACAGTCTCGATAAAACGAAGAAACAATAAAAAGTAAAAAAAAATATTCGCAATCGGAGCGTCAATAAAACAAACGACGTCACAGATGATATCACATCCTTACCTGTCAAACCTCGCGCTGGACTGGGCGAAACTTGATAATCCGCTTCCATTTTTCCAGCCGCAAGACGATGTTTACGAATATCCCGAAGGATTCTTCGAGCTTCCTTCGTATATAAAAAAAAAAGAAGAGAAACAAAAGGATAACGCGTCAAGGGTATCCCCGATATCCTCACGTGTATTTTCGACGTAGCGACATTGTAATATCGCGATATATGCAATCGTTAATTATCGAATGATGATGAGCAAGCCCAAGAGAGCGACACAGACGCAGACTCACGTCACGCTTTCATCTGCGAATCTGCGCCTTGACAGCAGCGGCACGTCAACTGTGTGGTCGTCGACGTGAAAAAAAAAAGAAACTCGCGCCTCACAGGAGAGGGGGCGCGCCTGTTCTACGAGTCGCGCATGCGCACCTGCTCTCTCGAGTCGCGCCTGCGCACTGTCACACGCGCGCGTCGCTCTAGCGCCCTCTACTTCCGTCTTCTCGGCTCGGACGCCGCCCGTTGCGCATCGCTCGACCGTTGCAAATTCGAATTCGACGGAGAAAATAAATAAACACCGCGGCTTCACTCTGCAGAAATGTAAGTTATTTAAAGCGCATCTATGTTGTCTATTGAATATGGGATTGCTCGATAATTTGTTTGGCGAATATAACGAAAACTTTGATTCGCGCATGAGTGCAAATTTTTTTGGGCATCATCCGACGAAGCTTTCAATCGCGTTTTTTTTCTTACCTACTTTGCATGCATCTTTACAGAGGGTGCGTTTTTTTTTTCAGTACGTTGCACGCTTATTCGGTATTCAATGCGTATTTATTTGCGGTCGTGTTTTTTCCAAACAAGTCTCGACGGATATCCCGGTGGTTTCCTGCGAAATCTCATCGTCAAATGGATGTGTGACGCGCGCGGGAATCTTCGACGTGAAGAACATTTGACGCAAGACGTGGTGAGAAACCCTATTTTCAAATATTATTATGCATGATCCTCGTTGAATTCGTCAAACTTCTACATATAGTATACATATACAAAAAGTGAGGTATACATATATCTATATACACATATAAACATCTTCTATATATATATTTATTAGGGCGATTTTTTTTACTTTTTTTTTCTTTCCCTCCCCACCCGAAATTTTGTTGCATATGTCTGTAAGAAAATTCCCTGAAAGTTACAGCCCATAATAGAATAGAATAGAATAGAAGAGTATTTATTTGTGCTGCGGTTAACACCTATGACAAATTGTTAAGTTACACTTAACCTTTACAAAGTACAATAACATTTCACTTAACGAATACAATATTAATTCCCGGAGGCAAACTTATAGTTGCAGCCCATAATATTAATATTAATTACTTTCCCTTCGCGTGATAAGTTTTTCCATCTAAAATACACGTAAATAAAAAACTTTTTTCTTCAAAATCTTATCACTCCGCGGTTTTTTATGCTATCGCATTGATTTTGGTCGCAATCTACGCAGAATTGAACGATCTTTGAAAGTGTCCTCAACAGCATAAGCGTAACTTACACTGGTGAGATGGTACGAGGTCACTAAAGTTGATTTTTACTCAGAATTCTCGTTTTTTCGCTGTTATCTCCGAAATGATTATCTTTATCGAAAAAATCTAAAGGAAAATTTTTCTGGAAATTTAATTTCCTACAAAAAAGGTCCTCTGGACCTAATTGCTAAAATAAATATTTCTTGAGATATTGAACCTTAACTTATTTGTGATATGAAATTTTTTATGGATTATCGAACCAAAAGTTTTAAATTGTTGATATTCCATATCATATCACCACTGGATATATAATATGTGATATGGTGATATGATATGGAATATCAACAATTTAAAACTTTTGGTTCGATAAATTATACAAATTTTATACCATAAATAAGTTAAGGTTCGATATCTTAAGAAATATTAATTTTAGCAATTAAGTTTAAAGGAACTTTTTTGTAGGAAATTAAATTTCCAACAAAATTTGCTTCTACGATTTTTTCGGTTAAGTTAATTATTTTGGAGATAACAGCAAAAAATCGAGAATTTTGGCTAAAAATCAACTTTAGGGACCCGTACCATCTCACTGGTGTAAGTTACACTTACGCTGACACTTTTAGAGATCGTTCAGTTCTACGTAAATTGCGACCAAAATCAATGTGATGGCATAAAAAACCGCAGAGTGATATAATTTTGACGAAAAAAGTTTTTCATTTACGTGTATTTTAGATGGAAAAACTTATCACGCAAAGGGAAAGTTCTTAATATTAATATTAAGGGCTATAACTTTCAGGGAATTGTCTTTCAGACATATACAACAAAATTTTGGGTGGAGAGGGAAAGATAAAAAATTTCAAAAAAATCGCCCTAATACATATATATACCTCGCTCTTTATAATATTTTTTTGGTTATTGTACGTATTTCTTCAGCTTTCTCATAGAGGAAGGTTTTCCATGATTTATAGAAAAAATGTTTGGTTCGTCAAAAAACAAATCATGATGATTCGCATGTTGCGGTTTGAAGCTTGCGCATTGCGCATTAGATCGAAAGTACGCAAAGTATATTATTTCATTGTACATGTATTATCAAAGCATTTTCTTTTCTTTATTAAAATTCAGCGAAATAATGAGGCAACATAAGCCACGGGGTTCGCCTAAAGTCGAAACGCTATTCGCTGGGTTACAATAATTACATTTTTACTCCTCGCTCTTCGCTATACGTTATTTTGGTATATTTACATGATTATACAAATTTTATACATATATATATATGTATGAAAGTATATCCACATTTACATTTCATATACATATATATATATATATGTATTTAGTTGATATACTATCAGGGTTGCGTAATCCTCACCCAAGAATTCTATTATTTTTTTCATTATTTCAATTCTGAACTGTGCTTTGGCTCGAGTAACAAATATACTTGAGTGTTTAACGTCAACGAAAAAAAAGCTCTTCGAAGAAGCGTTTGTTTGAACGACGCATAATTCAGATTTGTCATTATTGGCGGAAAGTCTATCGAAACGAATCATTTGTGTGTGTGTGTGTGTGTGTGTGTGTGTGTGTGTGTGTGTGTGTGTGTGTGTGTGTGTCTGAGGACTAGTTTTGCCTATATTACATTTTTGTATTGCGCAACAAATGAATCATTTATATCAGAGTTCGAACTCTTGCACGTATTATTTCAAAATTTTAGCCCTGTGTCCGTAGGCTCTGAGAGAAAATCGTCCGGAATGATCTTCAACTTTCAATTCCATGGTTTTGTTTTTTTTTTTTATTTAGGCACATATGTTGATCCAATAGACCGATGAAAAGAAAGAACATCTTTCAGACCATTGATCTCCATAATACAGTCGTAAATTGCTATTTTTAATTTCCTTTCGTATCTCCAAAACAAAAAAATTGCACTTGCGCTACCTGATTTTTCTCAGACAAACTATATCGCAGTGATTTGTCATGCGTTGCTCTCGCTTTGTCCAATCCAACATAATGATTTATACAAGCGAATCGCATATTTAGGACTCAAAATTTGTCATCCAAAAGTTTCAACTTCCGCCGACTAATTGTTAATTGCCCATGATTGTTCAATGTGGATTTCCTTCGGTGTAATACTAAAAAAACACAATTGTCATTTCTCTGCGCAGATTAGCCGATCACTGTTATGAGTTTTCTTCCTTCCTACTTAATTCCATCTTACTTAATTTCCATTTTGCTTGTTATTCGACTCACAAAATCAGACTGTACATCGCGACTCATCGCGCGGTATCGCAATAGGCCAATACCGTTTTTTATTCGATTCTCTCACCCATTCTCAGTGAACATAAAAAATAGATTGGTACACCCACTTTATCAGTTTATAAAATATACATATCACGCATCTACCCCTCTCTGTCTCTCCTTTCCTTTCTTTTTCTTTAAAAATCGTTTCTTTGAAAAATATTTCTTTCTCTCCTTTTTTTTCCACTCCTTGCCTTCGGTTAATTTTGAACACCGTAAAATTTCACATCACGAGTTAAATCGAATATTTTTGTTTGTTTGTATTATACCGCGTACAAGCATTGTCTCGTGAGGACAGATTTTTTCTTTTTTTTTTATACAGTAAATATAGAATAAAAATTACAATATTTCTCTGTATAATCGGACACAGCTCGAATCTCATTTTTAAAAAGAAAAAAAAACAAAAAATTCCTTATCACTGCGCGTTTTGTGACG
Source organism: Alloplasta piceator (assembly GCA_946863875.1). NCBI lineage: Eukaryota > Metazoa > Arthropoda > Insecta > Hymenoptera > Ichneumonidae > Alloplasta > Alloplasta piceator. The sequence goes on from OX333071.1 coordinate 67,217,047, forward strand.
CCTTATCGAAAGCCGGAGTTGTTACTCCGTTTCTTTTTTCTTTTTTCCTATTTCCTGTCTCTTCGGAGTCGATTCGTAGACTCGCGTTGATTGCAGTCTTTCGTTAAACATATGTCATTGCGCAATAAATTGCAATTTATACGGAATATTTAGGACCGGCTTTGTCGATGGGCGTTAGTCTCAGGCCCTTAGCCAACATTTGTGCCTCGAGGTCTCGATCTTCAATTCTGTACCTGAAAACAAATATCCATTACTTCAAGTATATTTCATTCTTCCCAAATGAAGATTCGTCCAATTTGTTTTGTCGATTTGAGCACACGTATAAGGAAAATTCACGGATGCAAAGGTCTCATTCGGTTCAGTTAATAGTTATTAAAAACAATAAGTTAACAAAAAATTGGGCTTTTCACACGGCGGGAAGAAAAAAAAGGATAAAATTATTTTCGTCTGTTTCAAGTACGAGTCTACTTTAGAAGACCAAAAAAAAATGCAATTTTCTAAAATTTTTTTTCTCAGCTCCTTTATCAGATGAGGCGATGAGACTAAAGTTTTTACAATATTGTTTCATCCTTCGAAAGTACAAAAAAAATGTTAGTCTTTATTTTGATTTTTTGAATAATTTATAGAAGGCCCAAAGTCGAAAAAGTCTTTTCCCATGGCCGACAGTTAATCTCAGGATTGGCAAGTGTGAAACAAAAAAAAAATAGAAACGCATTTTAAAGAGGAAGGTTTCTTACACAACAATTTAGCACCGTTAATGAAAAATTACCGTTAAAAAATGGCGCATGTTTGAAATGAAAATGAACCATTGAATTTTTCACAATTTATTTCAAACATCCGCCATTTTTTTCATCGATTTTTTATTAATGGTGGTAAATTGTTGTGTAAGAAAACTTCCTCTTTAAAATCCTTTTTTATTTTTTTGTTTCAGACTTGCCAAACCGACAATCAAGTTTCGATTTGTCGCCTTCTATAAATTATTCAAAGAATCAAAATAAAGAATAAATTTTTTTTTTTGTACTTTCGAAGGATGAAACAATGTTTTATAAACAGTTTTATAGTTATATCTGGCAGAGTTGCAAAAAATGCAACGCAATATTCATTCAATGAATAATGTGATAAAAAAAAATATCGCATTATTTTTTTAATTAATAATGCGAATGTCAGACCATTAAGCATTACCATTACATTAGTACTGGAAAATGAAAAAATGAAACATTATGCATTACGTTATTAATGAGTACTTGAAAAAGCATTACATTATCCGTTGCTGAAGTAATGGATAATGTGGGACGAGTTACATTACTCATTACTGAAATAATGAATAATGCAAAAATGTTCCATTATCCATTATTAAAGTAATAGATATTGTCAAGTGGCGTTAATTTTTCTTTACTATAATACTGAATATTTTGAATAATGAATTATTCGGAATAAAAATATTTTATGCATTCGTAGTCCAATAGGACAATGCGATAAAAACTTCCTTTTATTTACGAAAGTGGAAAATATGGATTGATGAAACCGGTTCATACTGTGTAGATTCAAATCTAATCTAACAATTAAAAAAAACGAAACAAAGGACCGAATTATATTTTCGAAGTAAAAAATTAGGAATCGAAACAAAATTCTCTGTACAAAATTTGAGGGAATAACATATACAGTCTGAGATGTATCATTCTTACGCATTATGATTATAAAAAATCATACGAAAAGGAAGATTTCATTGACATTGCTCTCTACATACAGAAATTATTTTTATTCCTTTAAATCATTACTCAAAGTAATACATTATTTATAGATGTAATGCGTTATTTGAAGTAATGTACTGCTCAATGTAATGTGTTACTCAAAGTAATGAATTGCTCAATGTAATGCATTACTCAAAGTAATGCATTATTCTTCGGTTTTGTACCATTCATTACTATAGTAATGAAATTTTTTTCCTACTTTGAATTACCCATTACTGTAATAATGGACAATAGCAGCGTTTAGCATTATCCATGTAACGTTTTTTGCATTATTCATTATTAATTTAATGCATAATCGTTGGGTTTCACATTTTTCATTACAAAAATAATGCTTAATGTTTCTATCATAGAATTTTCATTATTTCTAAAATAAATAATGCAATATTTATTTTTACATTATAATTTCGGCAACTCTGATATCTGGTAAAGGAGCTGAGAAAAAAATCTTAAAGATTTGCTTTTTGCCTGACCTTCCAAAGCAGACCTTCAGGCAAATCGATAGTTTTGAAAAATTATATTCGTTTTATCTGTTTGTAGTCTAGTGTCTTAGAGTGAGTCTTACCGGTATCATTGTTTTTGTTTTTGTTTTTTTTTTCAAGTCAACCGAGCGCGGTGCATAATTAAGCGAAGCCGTGCTGTGATCCAACAACCCTCTGCCCATTTGTATATATATCTTCATGTTTAAGGGGTTTTTAATCTCTATTGGACATTTTTTTTTTTCGTGTGTATCAATGTACATTCATGATTAAGTGATATTTAGTTCTTTTTTCAAATACCGAGCTGTTATGACGGAGCGAGAAGAAAACCCATTATAGATTTAGCAGAACTAAGCGATTAGAAAAATCCCCGAATGACTTTTTCTTTGAAATATTACATGATCGTACAATGAGATCATTTAGATTCTCAAAAGATGATTTAACTCATGGATATAACGGCATAAATATTCTCTATAAAATGTTTCATAGAAATAATAGCGTAAAAATTGCAACGATGAATAATTAACGTGCCTCTAAAATAGCTGATGATAAATATGTACTCTAAAAATAGAAGAAAAAAAATCACGCATGCCAGCAACACGTGTTTGAAGGAAAAAATAAAAAATAATGGTGCAAAAATCATGCAAAATCTTTCTCGTGGAAATATAGAAAATCGAGTGCAAATAAGAGAAAAAAATTTTAAGCTCGGACGATCCGTTTTTAATATTTTTGGGTGAAATATGCGAAAAGCTCGGTTATCGAAGCAATCAGATTTTCCGTAACGTGCAGGGACAATAAGAATGCGATAAAAATTGCAAATAGTGCAAAGAGCATGGAAGACAGGGCAGTGTCGGATTGGGAGATGGAAGTATTGTTAATCGAACGTTGGCGTGAATTTTCGGACATAGTTTTGAGTGCACTGAGTGTCGGGCACGAGGATCTACGCCACCTTTGTCGCTCCTCCTCCAGCAGTGCTATCAGCGAGTCACGTTTAGCAACAATTTCCAACATTTCAGTCAAGATCTCGCCCTCTTTTTTCACGTCGGCACTCGTCTTTTTGTCATCTACAAAAACGAAGGGTGATTCTCAAATATTATTTCTCACAGCTTTCTTGAAACTTTGACAAACAATGATCCCTCATTTTCTTTCTCTTAAGGATGTTGAGTCCCTATGAAATCTTTTAATGTTAATTGTTCAATAAATAGCTTCTTAATCGGCGTGAAATTTTTACACGACTTCCTGAATACTTCATGTAAAGACATATTAAATTTTCAGAATTCTATCATCATTACATCAACCTCCTTAAGGGTTAAAATGAAAAATGATGAGAAATTTCTGAAAATTTGGTTTGTTTTTGCATGAAATATTTAAGAGGTCATGTAAAAATTTCACGACGATTAGGAAGCTCGTTATTAGAATATTAACATTTTGTTAAGAACATTTTTTTAAACAAATAAAAAAAATATTTATCAACAAACTTCGTTTTGTTTCCATTGCTTTTAATATAGAGTAGATATTAAAAAATCGAGAGGTCAAAAAAAAAAACTTATCGCAAAGTCATATCAGTTTCCATAAAACTACATTTAATTTAATTTAATTTGTTAATGTTAATTGTTCGATAACGAGCTTCCTAATCGTCGTGAAATTTTTACACGACCTCTTAAATAATTCATCCAAAAACATACCAAATTTTCAGCATTTTCTCATCATTTGCGATTTGGGACTAAACATCCTCAATTTTCCTTTATATTTAATCTTACCATCGTCGGCCAATCGTTCGCGCAATTCGTGCTGCAATCTGTCGTGACGATCCTCCAGTTGCACCTCTTGAGCTCGTACCAACAATTCCTTCTCGTATCTCCGCAATTCTGTCCTCTCTCGCATTAGATCAAACCACTCTCGCAGTAAATCCGCTTCCTCGCGATCCGAGCATTCTTGGAACATGAAAGAATATGGAAAATCGTTCAAAAATATATTCTTCTTGCTTTTTCATAAAGGAAGCTTTGTTTTTGTGAAAAAATTTTCAGATGTAAATATTTAATTCAGATTAATTCAGATGTAAATAATTAATAACTCAAGGACGCTTCGAGATATCGAGCCGAAATTCGGCAAACTTGTTCAGCACGAATTCATTATGAAAAAATGAAAAAAAATTGTTTTAATTCTAACGGGTGTTCAAATTTTATCGACTTTTTTCGTTTTTGCAACAATGGAGTAAACGCTCCAATTTATGCAATTTTCAAGATATTGCACTCAAACATTGTACAGAATTAGTATAGCTATTAAGGTTGTTTGGTATTGAATTTGGTAAAAATTGATCGAAAGATTAAATTTTTATGAAATTTTGAATTTTTTGAAAAATAGCGTAAAAGCTCTGACTTGCACAATTTTCAAGATATCGGTTTCCGATTGAGTTGAAAATCTTCATGCATATGTAAATCGGATGACAATGCAATATTATCACAACAAATTTGCAAATTTTTTGCAAAAATATTGTTTCGCAAAATTTTTTTGCAGAAAAATATTGCAAATTAATTGTGTGAAACAATTTTGTCTAAAAAATTTTGCAAAATAATTTTTATGCACAAAATTTTGCGAAACATTTTTTTTACAAAAAATATGCGACACTAGATATAAATTACTGAACTAGTTATTTAACATCATAAATACTAAAAAGTAAAAAATAAATAAACGAATTTTTTTTTAACAAGCTTTTATTAGTTAATAATAATAAAAAATAACTAAAAAGTTAAAAATAATTTTATTCCGATTAGAATTAATTTTTCAAATAAAAGCGTGTTACATTCTAACAGCAAGAGAAAAAAAAGAGGGTGTAACACGCTTTTATTTGAAAAATTATTTCGAATCGGAATAAAATTATTTTTAACTTTTCAGTTATTTTTTATCACTATTAACAACTAATAAAAGCTTATTTAAAAAAAAAATGTTTATTTATTTTCATTTTTTTGAACAATAGCGTAAACGCTCTAACTTGTGCAATTTTTAAGATATAGCACTGAAACTTTGCACATTGATTATTCATATTTTCTGATAGTTAACAAAGCTTCCTTTATGAGGAAGCCAAATTTGATCGCCATACTTTGTGATAAAGGAAGCTGTGTCAACTATGGATAAAGATAAGGAAGCAATGTTCAAATGTCCAATTTGCAGGATTTTGTTTTCGCAATTCACAATTCTCGGTATATTCCTTTTCATTTTGATTTACCTCCTTCGCCATGTAAAGCTTTTTCCACGATGACTCCTCGACTCTCAAGTTCTCTCTGTTTAACTTCCGTTTCCTCAAGTTTTCTTTGTATCTCTTGCGCCATTCGTAATCTAAAGGACGAGGAAATCGAGTGAAAAATTCGAATTTCAGTAATTTCAGTATCAATTTTAGGGGAATTTGTTTTTTTTCTCCTGTAAATTATTTTTACCTTTTGAGTTGAGCCTGTCTGGCGACTTTCTTGGCAGTTTTAGCTTTTCGCGGTATGCTGCTGCAGGAACCGTCGCCCACGGTAATTTTGTTGATTTGCGAGGTCGACAGTGCCGTCGTTTTTGAATCCTCATCCGATAAACTATCATCTGTTTGACGAGGAAATAATTCTTTGTTCTTCTTTTCGCACCACCAATTGCCCAAAATTCATTGCACTTCAAACCAACCCTCGCACAATTCTCACAGACCCCAAAAACAGACCATTCTTGTCAGTGCATGGTTTAAAAAAATGTAAAATTCTTACCTGAGACCCGAGCAGCCACAAGATTGTAATTCAAGGGTGGCGGAGGTATCGGGGGTAAATTTTCACTCAAGAAATTTCCAACTAACATTCCTTCACAGACGCTCCTTGGTCTTGCCTCGGTCTTCGGACTAGCGACTTTGTCCAGCTGTTAAAAAATTCATAAATCATTTTAGTGAGAGATAAACAACGTAATCTAGACATTGAACTAAAAATGTCAGGTCTTGAACTCTAAAAATGAATGCAATGCTAAAACAACAAAAAACACCAACATTATGACTTATTACATCTTGGGAGAAAAAAATCTAGCTAACAAAAACAACGCCACTACAATTATTCTCATTGGTTCAATTTTTTAGCGTGATTTGTTTCAATGAATTGGAATGAATGGAAAAACTACGAATAACAAATCGGGTGCTAAAGATAATACTGATACCTGAAAAAAAACTATAGCGAAAAGAAGAAGTGCCGGGGAATAAAGTAAAATATAACTTGAAGGGAAGGTCTACTTATTACAAACGTTGCTTACATCTGACCCTTCCGAATATGATTTATAGAACTGAAACATTTGTAAAGAAGAAACTGCCGGTTAGGTACCGAGCCGCAAACGTTTTTTCCCAATTTCAATATCGACTTTTCTCAATAAAAATGTCAATCCCGCCATAACATTTCTGTGGCTTGCTACATAACGAGTCAAGTCCAATGCAGGAGAAATATTTCAGGATTCCAAAATATCTGACCATAAAATTACAAATTCAAATAATTCTAATTGTTTATAATAATTGAATATTCATGTCAAGTTCAAATATCCTGGCATAACGAGTTAAGTCCAAAGATCTCGGTATAACGAGTTAACTCCACATATGGAAAATGATAATTAGTAGGGTGACAGTTATTTGGGCTTTGGCGAAAAAAGTTCGACGCCACCCCAAAAACATAATCAAGGTGTATCAAAAAAAATCTGTGTAAAGTTTGGAGGCGATCGGAAAATTGGAACACGCGCCACCGAGCGATTGAAATTTTAAATATAAAATATATGTATTTATCCCACGCATCAATGATTTTTTTTCCGACTATAATATTAACGAGAAAAATTTGAAACTTGGTACACTTATTGTGCATAGAGTATGGTGTACAAAACCAAATTTTTTCATTTTTTTTTCATTCATAATTTTGTTAATGAAAAGCTCTGTAAAGATACCCAAAACACGAAATATGGGCATCTCTACAGAGCTTGTCATTCACAAAACTATGGATGAAAAAAATTGAAAAAATTTGGTTTTGTATACCATACTATGCACAATAAGTATACCAAGTTTCAAATTTTTCTCATTAATATTATACTCCGAACGATTGAAATTTTAAATGTAAAATACATGTATTTATCCCACGCATCAATGATTTTTTTTTCCGACTATAATATTAATGAAAAAAATTTGAAACTTGGTACACTTATTGTGCATAGTATGGTGTACAAAACCACATTTTTTCAATTTTTTTCGTTTATAATTTTGTTAATGACAAGCTCTGTAGAGATGCCCAAAAAACATTTAAAATTTCAATCACACGGTGGCGCGTTTTCCAATTTTCCGAGCGCCTCCAAACTTTACACAGATTTTTTTTGATACACCTTGATTATGTTTTTGGGGTGGCACCGAACTTATTTCGCCAAAGCCCAAATAACTGTCACCTTAATAATTAGTGATACATTTTAACAATGGTTAATGGTTTAAAAATGGTTAACTAACCATTAACATGGTTAGTTAACAATTTTTTGTACGTCAGTTATATTGATTTGTTATTAATTAAAACTGCAAATAATCTATAAAATAATAATCAGCATATTTGCTGTTTTCAACACAAGTATTGATTTCAAATTGACTTAAAGGGATCGAAAAACGTATTAAATGATCCTAAATAAGAAATATCAAACAAGGACATCAATAAAAAATTGTTTAAGATCAAAATGTTAAAATTAGTTTTTGAAAAAGTTTAGGAACGTGAAAAATAAAAAATAAACGAAAAGTTGAAATTATAACTTCAACTTTGCGTTTTTTAAATATTTTTCATCAAGTAATTACAGCTTTTTCTCTGTAAAAATTGTTTCTTGCTTTCCTTGTTTGATATTTTTAATTTAGAGTCGTTTTGATACGTCTTTCGATCCCTTCAAATCAATTTGAAATCAATACTTGTCTTGAAAACAGCAACTTCGCTGATTACTATTTTATGATCTATTTGGAGTTTTAATCATTAACAAATTAATATAACTGTACCAAAAGTTAGTGAAACTATAACCATTGTTCAAATGTATCACTTATTAACATACTCCATATGTGGAGTTAACTTATCTTTGGACTTTAACTCGTTATGCCGGGATATTTGGACTTGAATGGTTATGAAATATGGCTGTATCTCTTATCAAATGAAATAAACCTGGGTAACAAATGTCTGAGATAAAAGTAGATTTAACTGATTTCCGTTGTTAACTCATTTTTCGAAAAAATGGACTTGACTCGTTCTGCCGGGAAGTCACAGATTTGTCAAATTGAAATTTCAAAGTTATATATTTTTTTTAAATTGAGAATTCACCTTTCGTATATTTGATTAATTACGCTTTTACACTCTTAAGTAACGTATTACCTTTCCCTTATCCTTGTTCTTCGAGCTCAAACGGAACATAGAACCTTTGTCTTTGTGATTCGGTGGCGATGGGGTAGTATCTTTTTTCTTGAAAAAGTCCGAAACAGCCTTGATGATACTCTTTCGTCTCTCCGGATCCTTCGGAGGTTTTTTCTTGTCCCTCTTCACGACCACTTCGTTCTCCGTTTTAGCCGTTAAATCGGCACGCACTAATTCGTCCATTGACTTTGCGTTACCAGTTGGCAATGGCTCGAAGGCCATTTTTCTCGCAAGTGCCTTCATGTTATCGGTGCTCTTGCTAGTTTGTAACTTATTATTCGTCGATCTGTTGAAACTGAAGCTCAAGTGCCGGGTCTTGACTTCCGGTGTCGTATCATCGTCGACGCGACGTTTGTCCTCCATTGACAATTGTCGCCGTGCAACTTTCATTCTCAATTCTTTGATTCTGTCCTCGGGGCTCAGACCGAGATCCTCATCGCTCTTCAATCTCGCGCGTTCTCGCGCTTCCTGCTTCGCTTTTTCCGCTGTTCTTCGCGCTTCCTCGTGCTTCAATCTCGGCGGTGCGACCGGAGTTTTGAAAGCCTCCTCGTATCTGTTTTCCCGACTGGCCGTTCTCGACGAGTACATCATAGTGCTCTCCGTGTCCGACCTTTCGCGCGATTCACCGTCGCAAGTTGACATTGAACTATTTGAATTTTGGCTTAGGCTCGTAAAGGGATTTTCGTTGAGTGTCTTCTTCGCCGCGGCGAAGGTCGTTCTAACTGGACTGTTCGTCGGCGACAATATCGAGGTAGGAACAAAAGTCAGAGGCGTCGATGAACAAGGCACCGGACTCGGAACACTCGAGAACATGGTCGTCGTCGAACTCAACGACGAAGTCCGAGCGGCTCTTCTAGCCTTTTTCTCAGCCGATTTTTGCTTGTGAGCCTCCATCTTGTCCATCAGCAGATCCTGTATCAGAGTCTTTTGTTTCGTTCTCTCGCGCGTTAATTCCTCGAGTTTTCTAGACGTTGCCGGTGAATTGTAGGTATCGTTGTTGATGCAACATTCCTCCTCCTGCGTCTTATTTTCCTCGTTTATAGCCTCCGAGCTGCATCTTTGTTGGGGCGAACTCTTTGAATTTTTTCTCTTTGACTTTCTGATGTCTATGGAATCTTTGGCATTGCTGAATTCGGCTATACGAGACTGTAAACGCTTAACGTATTCCAGATAATCCGGATTGTTGACGTCATTGATGGATTTCGTTGAATCCTCGTTATTCGTCTCGATCGGTATCGTCGTTTCTGGAACTATCGGCACTTGTGAATTTATCGGACTCGCTAGAACGGTTATAATCTCGCTCGTTGTCGTATCCTCGGCCGGTTCGATCACCAATAGACTGTCCTCTTCCATCGATTGAAATAATTCGCGATTAACGGCCTCGTTCAATTGCTCCTCATTCTTATCGGACTTTACGAGATTGATCGTGACAAGCGGTCTGCTTGTGACCTCGTTATTCGATTCGGCGAATGTTGATTCGTTCTTGGTGCCTCTCAGACGATCCTTGATATCGTCCATCGTAATCGGATTGATCTCAATGACATTGTCATCGTCGTAATGCTCGTCGTCGTCGGTGCAAAATTCATTTTCCATTTCCGCACGAGCTATCGGTGCATCAACGAGCTGCCTCATATCCGGTCTCGATGGACTCGATGGTGTACTACCGATATTTACGAATTCAACGTAACCACGATTTTTCATCAACGGCACGTTGATGGCGTCGCGAAGACTGTCATCGAGAAGGGACTCGTTGTCGGTGTCCATGTAATCGATATTTTCACCATTTGCAAGAAGCTTGGAAGTGTCGTTGCAAGGTGCACCGATCGCACGATCGAGTCTGATCGAATCGATCTCGATGTCCGTGAGATCTTCCTCCTTGGCGATTCTCGCCGCAACGGCCGATGAAAATGGCAATTTTACGTCTCGATTACCTCGATTCTTACGCAACGTTATGAATTCCGGATTAATGTCGAATTCGACGTCACGAAGGTCATCGCCGGCGGCCTCACCGTCTCTCGCCCATTCGGAAAATTCCGTTTCCGTCAGAGCGGCCGTCGTAACGTCGTTTTCCATGGAATCGTCGTGTTTATTTGACGCGCTTGACGTTGGACTGCTGCAATTACTTCTCACGTTACACGTCTCGTTGAGCTCCAGCTTTTTCATATTATTATTAACACTCTCGACTTCCGAAAGCGTTGTCATTGTCTTTACGGAATTAGCTGGCTTTTCGATTGTATTGTCCTCGCGAACATCGATGAACTCGATGGAATCAGGCTCGAAATTGGCGCCGTTGTCGTCATCGCGATTGGCCCCTTCGTCGAGCAACAGATCACCGTCAATACTGTGAATCTGTAATCTCGGCGGTGAAAGATTGTTCGACAATTCCTTTTTAATCTTCCCCTCGGACTCTTCCGTATCGCTCGTTGACAATGAATCACTGTCGATCTCGGAATCTTCGCTGCTCTCGTGACTTCTCGTCTCAACGCTCTGAACGTTTTTGTTCCAATCAACCTGAGGCACGACTATCGAAGTCTCGTGCAATGGACTTCTTGGTCTGCAAACATCCTCCGCTTCGACCTTCAACTCCTCTTCCTCCTCCTCGACAATCTCATCGGTTGCTTTTTCGTCTACTGGAGATGAAACCTTTTCTTCGATCCTCGTATCCTCGATGCTGCTCCTTTCCAATCTCGGTATGTTGGGCTCGGTCTTGGACTTTAGTATGTTCGTTTCATTCACCAAATCCGGCAATTGGGTCGTTTTTACAGAGGACTTGGGCGCTATTGGATTTTCCAATTTTTGTGAAATTTCATTCGCAGCAAATGTCTTTAGTGGCGATGCACTGAAGATTCCGGTCGGTGATATCGGTGAAATTTTCGTACCATTACCGGTACGAAGTTTGTTGGTACCTTGCAAAAATGCTTGCATCGTCAGACTTGGCTCGGTTGCTGGATTCAACAATTTCTGATGCTGAGATATTGCATCGGAGAGATTTCTCAGTCTCGTATCGACGTTCGACGTTGAACCGGATTTCATAACCGTACCGCCGAGTACCGATCCACCGAGTAAATAACGCTTTTTCAGTTCCAACGATAATTTCGAGGCTATACCCTCGGTCGAGTGTGTGCGATTCAGCAGATAATCGCCCTTTCGCGGATTAATGAGTGGACTTGGACTTCCGGCAGTGGGATTGCTCGTTCTCGTTGGATTGTCGTTCAATTTTTTCTCCAACGTCTTTGTCGGATTTTCCTTGGTCTTTTCCAACTTTGAAAATTGCAATTTCACGCCAGCTTCCCGCGTTTGCTTCAAATTACCGTTGATCGTTGGTATAACGCGACTCTTGATCTGGACTTTTTTCGGCTCGGCGGATTGACCACGATTTTTTCGGGCGTGACCGTCGTTTATCGTTATCTCGGGAATCTCGTGCTGCGTCGGTGTCGTTCCATCGTGCTCGAATTCCGAATCCGTCGATATCTCCGTTGCCGAATTTTCCTGACTGTCCTCGGACGAATCGTTGTCCGAAGCAACCTGTGAAATTATGATAACAATGTTTGGAGAAAAATACACAACATTTTTTTGATCATTCCTCAAATCGTGTGAGTAGCTTTACGAATATCAAAGGCCAGAGAAAAAGAAAAAAAATGGCAATTCTATTAGTAACGTAAGGGAGCGAGAAACGGCGAGACATATTAATAAAGTAATTTTGTTTTGTTTGTTTGTTTGTTTGTTGGTAGTATCTGGCTGGCGATCATAAAAACACGATGCAACACAATCGGTGAGTAGATTTAACAAATACGATTTTTTTTTCATGTTTTAAAAATGTAAGCACTTGGGAGATACACATACTGATTAATTGGTTTGTGTGAGACTGTTAGTCGAATATATTAGCAGCACGCCATTCCTAAATTTGAAATTTCGTTACCTTTTTCTGATTTTTCTTTCTTTTGTCTCTACGTGTTTTTTTTCTCATTTTCGTTCGTAATTTTGCGAATTGCCTCAGGGTCGTTTGTGCACATGTACGAATATATCATCGTCAGCCATATATATTATTGTCTCGTGATACTTTATTTAATATATCTCACACAATTCCTCGCTGTATATGGAAAAGATAACGCATTTTCTAATTCGAGAACATGTGCAAAGTTCGAGCTTCTTGGCGCCTCTTATTTTCTTTCTTCCTCTTTACGTATATAAATTCAATTACTTATATAAAGTTTTCTTAGTGAGTCTTAGAAAAAATAACACACACACACACGTGATAAAGTTTTATGATATGATGCACTTGTCTTTCTTGTTGGGTTTTTCAAATTTAGAGGAGGCTACGGATTTACTAGAATCATGAAATTCCGTTTTAATTGTCAATGATTTTAATGGATTCGAGTGTTTCTTCGTTTCATTTACAAGCTTCTTTGTCTCATTTCTGCCATCATGTACACTTGACGTGATTACTTCGTCGGACTTTTGTGACGATGATACCATTGCACCAGAATTTGTATCGGGAATATCTTTTGGGTTTTTCCATAATCGAGCATCTGGTTTTCGTCGTCGTGGAATTTCGGGACTTTGTGTAGATTTTCGAGTTTCGCGAGTTTCCTGAATCGTTGATTCGTGGGGAGTGCGTTTTCTTTCTGGTCTTTTTGGCATCGTGACCGTGACTTCAGGGGAAAATATTTCTTTTGCGGTCACCGCTATTTTTTCAATGGGTTCTTGCGCGAGGTAAAGGCATTTTTGTTTCTCACTCTGTGACCAAAATTTGTTTGGTTCTTTCTTTGACAATTCCTTTTGTTCTTCGCGCAGTAATATTTCCGATTCTTTCTTGAAGAATTTTTGTCGTTCATTTTGTACCAATTTCTCCGTTTTTTCGTTTCGCAATTCCGTGAGATTTTCATTCAGTAATTCTTTTGATGCTTCCCCCAGCAATTTCTTCGAATCTTCCTTTGGTAAATTGTTTGAATCTTTCTGTGGTAATTCCTTGGGATTTTTAATCAGCAATTGTTTTGAATTTTTCTGTAGTAATTCCTCGGGATTTTTGATCAGGAATTCTTTTGAATCTTCCTCTAGCAATTCTTTTGATCCTCCATTCAGTAATTCTTTAAGTTCTTCCTTTAATAATTTTTTCGAATCTTCTTGAAGTAGTTCCTTGGAATTTTCTATAAGTATTTCTTTTGTATCTTCTTGCAGCAATTTTTTTGATTCCCCCTTCAATAATTCTTTCGAATCTCTCCGTATTAATTCCTTGGGATTTTCTGTCAGCAATTCTTTTGAATCGTTCTCCAGAAACTCTTTGGATTCTTCTTTCAGCAATTCTTTGAATTCTTCCTCCAGCAATTCCTTTGCATTTTCTTTAGGTAATTGCTTTGATACTTCTGTGAATAATTCTTTTCTTTCCGCGGTCAGCAAGTTTGTGAAATCTTGCTTCGGTAATTCTGGGGGTTCTTCGTTCAGAAATTCCTTTGAATCTGCCTCAAAAAATTCCTCCGGAGTTTCCTCCAACAATTCCTTCGACACATCCTGCAGATCTTCGTTTTGGACTTTATTAAGATTTTCCATTAAATTCCCCACTGCATCTGCCTCATTGTTTTCCAACAGTTCATTCCGATCCTCTGATTCTTGAAATTCTTCATGCACGTGACAAAGCCTCTCCGGACTTTTCGAACTATTCCTATTAATGCCTGAAATTTCAGTTCCCTGCTCCATTCCTCGAGAACTCCGACGATCGAAATATTTCATCAGATCTTTGGATTCGACTTTCTCGCTGACTTGTGATTTAAGTCCCAATGGAATTATTGGTATTTCCGGAAATTCATTGTCATGAATTGTCCCCGCATCGTTAACAACTTGTGGCAATGATTTTCCCGACTCGCTTGTGTTCTTCATCGAGCTGAAATACTCGCTGACCTTGGAACGCGCAGTTTCACGTGGCAATGGACGTAGTTCGGCGAGAACCTCTTTCTTCTTGGCTCTGCGTAATTTTAGCTCTTGTTTCAAATTGTCGAAGGCATCCTGTGTCTTCGGTTCTCTCGTTGGCGCGGATATCTTTAGAATTGGTATTTTTGTAGTGTCCTTATTTCCACTGTCAATCGTTTTAGGTTCATCGATGGTTTGTCTCGATTGTTTCGGCGACGAAGTAATCAAGTCCGGCAAATTGTCACCGTTTAATTGAATTTTATGGACTCCCGCACTCAGAGCCATTTCTTTCGTGCTATTCGTGACGTTTTCGTCAGTTGCGTTGTTGACCGCGTCCGGTAACTTAATTTCCGAATTATCGAATGATGCGACTGAACATGAATTATCACAATCGAGATCAGCGTAATCTAAATGCAAATGACTATCGTTACTACTTTTACTGAAATACATGTCCTCCTTTAAATTTTCATCTTCGATTCTCGAATCGTTTCCATCGTTGGACACGCTCGAGGCTCGTTTTTCTATATCTAAATCGTTCGATTCATCATAATCCTCACTCGCGGACCTCACCGTCGACGCATTAACAAAATTCATCTCGTCTATTCTAGCGTCTAAATCAATCACTATTTCGTCGACGTTAATAATCGTATCTAAACGACCTAAATTATTGTCTTGTTGATAATTTTTCACCTCGGTCTCGGAGCCGGTGTCCGTGTCGGAACTTCTCGGTGGTACCTTGAGCCAGACCTCTTGTTTCCTCAGTTCACGGGCTCGTACGTCATCCTCGTCCTCCGTCGCGGTGCCACTCTCTTCGTCTAGACGCAAATTTTTAACAAGGTCTGAAGTCTGCTACACCCCCAAGATCAAGAGATCGAGACTCGTCTGAGAATATATACTGTTCGAAGCGAGCGTGTGTTTCTTTTCTCCTTTTTTTCTTCTCTTATTTTTTTCTTACGTTTAAAAAATTTTTTTTTTTTACAACACGCTCTCTCGCTCGTTATTGTGAAAAATTCGAACTCACCTTCACTCGTGTATTCGTCGCTCGAATCCTCGTACTCGTTGCTACCCGTGTCCGAGTGTCCCGTTGAGACGTGCGGATGGGAATAACGCAGAGTCCAATTTTTCGCCAATTCTATCGTTCCTTCGGTCGTCAGAGGCTGGTCCATTGCTTCTTCATAGACTTCGTTCTCCTCGTCCGAGTCACTGTTGTCAGAAATTAATATCAAATTAGCATTAACAAACATTTGATTCAATCCATTTCATTCCTTAAGGGGAGGCTAAATACCGACATTATTACTGATGTCCTACATTATCGACTCAAAATCGCTGCCCGAACTTTTTCCAATACCGGTGGATTAATATCAATTAAATTTATGAATGATGAACGAATTGCAAAATGCAAATGCGAGACATAAATCAACGTTTTCGTTAATTGCCGCTGACTCGTCAGACAGTTCGGATAGAAGTCTGATGAGAATAATATTTATTTCATAAGAATTCCATATGGGGCTGCCCTCATTCGGATTTCTGTGAACTTGATTTCGCCATTTTGTTTTTCGATAAAACACTAAATTTATCAACATTTATCTCGTGATTTGGATTCCAAATTTACGTCGCGGTTTTTTCATAAAATAATGTCGAAGATGCATCCATATTCGTACTTTGGTGTTCGTCATGGAGCCCCACTCTTGGTTTTAGCCGAAATGCCGTAAAAACATTATAATTTAATATTTTCAATTACAGATTCCCGACGATAATCGGATTTGTAATTTTTTTTTTCGAATAATTTTTAGTGGGGCTCATTTGTGCCATAATTCTGATGATACTGTCAAAATTTTATTGATTTCCATCCATTCGTGCCAGAGCAAGTTTGGATACCAATTTCGAGGTGCTAATGACGGTATTTAGCTTCCCCTTAACCCTTACTTGACACACTTCTGCAGAATAACGTACTTGACAGACTGGGGTCGTTTGTACCCCAGCGACAAAAATCCTTACACAAAGTGTACCATTTACCATTTTAACTTGCAATTTTTTTAGAACTTCTTAAGAGGTTACTTCCCAAAGTTACACAGGATTTATAGTAAAATATTAAATTTAAATTCGATAAAAAAATTTAAATACCTAGAAAACTGAAAAAATTAGAACTTTTACGAAAATATCATAACTTTTTTATTTTCCGACAAAAATGGTTGAAAATTTAACTGAGAGTGCTCAATATAAAGCACTACAAGAAAAAAATAAAACAGGAAAAAATTGCATTTTTTAAAATTTAGGTACTTAAAATTAAGAAAATTTAGGCCTGGGGTGTTTTGTACACCAGTGTGTCAAGTAAGGGTTAAAATAGTTCAGCCTAAATACGAAAATGATGTAAAAATATGGAATTATTGGTAACGAGAGGTATTTATTGGCAAAATATATAGCAAAAATTTCAAGATGATTAGGAAGTTCGTTATGGAAACATCGTAATTCAAAAATAACGGGTAGTCTTATTGGACGCAAAGTGATTTCGTCGATTTGTCAACATTTCTTTCAATGTTAGAAAACTAAATCGATGGCAGGTTAACGAAATAGCTTTCCCATAAGGCTTCAATTCACATTTCATGTTATTTAAAAATTAAGATTTTTCAATAACAACGTTCCCGGTTGTCTTAAATTTTTACTGATTATTTTAACAATATCTTTCGTTACTAATAGTTTTCACTTTTTTTTTTTACATTCTTTTTTGTTTTATGGGCAATAAGCACTTAGATGTATCTTTTGGCACGCGACTTATTGACAAGAAGACTTGAACGAACCTCATGTCAGAAATGTCGTCACTGGAGCCCATTTCAGCAGCGGACGCACCGAAATTTCGGTCCGTCCACTCGTCCTCGTCCATCTGACTTTGGGCCTCCTCAGCGTCCGACATTCCAGCCAAATTCTCGAATTCTATTCTCTCCGGTGTTTGTCCACGATCCAATAAATCGAGACCAGCCACTCCCTCCAGAGGTGTTTTTCCCTGAAAGGAGATTTTTTTTTGTAGATAACGAAATATCAAACATGAGGTAAAAATGCTCTCCCAATCTTTTATCGTTTCTTCTTATGATTTAAAAAACAATGCCAAAATCATTGGACTGCCCTGATATTTAACCAAGATTTTTTGTCTACATTTTGTTATGCTTTATAGTTTAAAAACCAGCAATTCGCAATTTCGAGGTTTTTCGGAGAGTTCGTCATAGTCAACATTTTTTCGCATTATTTTTTTAGTTAATAATGCAAATGTCAGACCATTAAGCATTACATTAGTACTGGAAAATGAAAAAATAAAACATTATGCATTACGTTATTAATGAGTACTTGGAAAAGCATTACATTATCCTTTGCTGAAGTAATGGATAATGTGGGAAGCGGTACATTACTCATTACTGAAATAATGACTAATGCAAAAATGTTCCATTATCCATTATTAAAGTAATAGATATTGCAAAGTAGCGTTAATTTTTCATTACTATAATACTGAATATTTTGAATAATGCATTATTCGGAATAAAAATATTTTATGCATTCGTAGTCCAATAGGACAATGCGATAAAATCTTCCTTTTATTTACGAAAGTGGAAAATATGGATTGATGAAACCGGTTCACGCTGTAGGTTCAAATTTAATCTAACAAATAAAAAAAAAAAAAAAAACAAAGTACCGAATTATATTTTCGAAGTAAAAAATTAGGAATTTAAACAAACGAATTTCATTGACATTGCTCTCTACATACAGAAATTATTTTTATTCCCTTAAACCATTACTCAAAGTAATACATTATTTATCGATGTAATGCGTTATTTGAAGTAATGCACTGCTCAATGTAATGCATTACTCAAAGTAATGCATTATTCTTCGGTTTTGTACTATTCATTACTATAGTAATGGATTTTTTTTTCTACTTTGACTTACCCATTACTGTAATAATGGACAATGGCAGCGTTTAGCATTATCCATTACTGGTGTCATGAATAATGTTACGTTTTTTGCATTATTCATTATTAATTTAATGCATAATCGTTAGGTTTCACATTTTTCATTACAAAAATAATGCTTAATGTTTCTATCATAGAATTTTCATTATTTCTAAAATAGATATTGCATTATTTTTACATTATAATTTCGGCAACTGTTATTGGGTAGGTTTAAAAATAAAAATACCTTGTCCAATGCTTGTTTTTTCGGTGACGATGCTTCCGGTATGTTCTCCTTGTACGGTATTTTCTTCTTTTCGATCCGAGCCTTTATTGTTCCTGGTAGACCAAAGTGTTGAGTGCAATAAAAACGTCCGCCGTCCTTGTCTCTGTCGAACGTATGATTTCCTGAACAGAGGAAAATTATTCCGTAAACCAAATATTTTTTTTTTTCAAATTTACAATCTTCGCCCAAGCTCTCCCTCGATATTTCAAATATAATCCAAAATAGCCAACCTATTCTTAGCGAAGTAGAGCAATATTCGCAGCGGAAGCAACCACGATGAAAGAATTTACCCTCGGCACTCATTCGCTCCATTAAATAAACTCGTTTATCACAAAAATGGCACAGCTCCGAGCCTCCCTGTGTCGGTAGTGTTATTGCTGCTTTAGAATTCTAGAAAAAAAAAATTACATCCAAAGCGTGAAAGCAACTGTTTCGCCACTAGTTTTCTCTTTTTTTTGTATTCAGACTCAAGGGTTCAAAGTCAGCAGCACGTCACACACTCTGTTAACTTTGAAGTGAAAATAAAAAAAAAAGACGAGACGAGGTTGCAACATTTACAGTTAGAGTAGAGAGATTGTAATAATTTTACAATTTCTTCGAATATTATTCAAACGAGAGGTGCAGAGATGTAGGATTTTCATTTTTACGGAGCATGCAAATTGCGTTTTTTTTTACACGGCTCGTAGTAAAATAGTTTTCGTGTTCTAGGCCCTTTGCTGACTTCTTTGCCCCTGGATCATGAAGCAATTCGTGTTTTTTTTCTTCCATCGAGGAAGAAAAAATCACTCGAGCGAGAAAGAGCGAGCTCGTGGAATCGAAATATTTACCGATCTTTGAACTTTGGGCTCGTTGTCCTGACTCTTGTTGGCAAATTGCTCGGCCATTGCCGACACTTTATTATGACCAAGGACGTTACCCTCTTTGATCTTCCGGTCAATATCCTTGAGGGTGTTATCAATATCGGCGTACTTACTGTCCAATTGATTGGTATCACGTCCCTTCTTCTCCATCTTGATCTGGCGAGCTAGAAACTGAAGGAAGAATATAGAAACCTGAAGAGAATCTTTGCTTTGCTTTGATAATTGAAAAAGTATTGCCAACCTGCTCTCGACTCCATTTTGGTACTTTCTCGACTCTCTCCTGTCGCGTTCCACGACCCATTTTATTCTCCTCGATCTTCTTCTCGATCTCCTTCACGTTCCAATCTGTTTTTTCGATTTTTCCTTCGCAACAGAGAAAAACAATTCAAGCTCAGCTAAGTTATAAATTAAACAAAAAAAATATATCCAGTAATGTAATGTTTTGGTCGATTGAGTGAATTAAAAAGCTTTGATGAAAAGTAAATTTTGGGGTTTAACCAGGGTTGACAGCGCTTCAGAGGGTCAAAAATAGTAGAATAGTGACTTATCCTTCACAGAAATAGTGACATAATAGTGACTTTTTCGTCTAAATAGTGACAAAATGATGACATTTTCCCAACCAATTTAGGAACTTTTGTTAAAGCTAGTCGTATTTTTTTTCACCATTTCAGAGCTCATTTGCAGTATTTCCATGAGAAATTTGTATGATAATGGAAGTAAATGAAGGGCAAGATAAGGCAAACTAGAAGATGACTTTTTTTTTCTTTTTCCTTCAAATTTGTCATTTTAGTGATATTATATGAAAGAGAATTCAATCTAAGGCCAAACTAGATCTCGCACACTATTCTTTTTTATATGCCTTTTTTTTTAAAAGTAGTTCTACACATCAATACGAACAATTTTTCCTATGGGGACTCCTCTGAAATCGTGCAAAAAATTTCACAGGAGTCTCCATAGAAAAAGTTGTTCGTATTGATGGGTAGAACCATCTCTTTAATAAAAGGCATATAAAAAAGAACACGGTATATTGAAATATATTTTTTTTAGTTTTCCTTGCTTTTTCTCATGAATACATTTTTTTTCGACGAAAACTCTACGTGATTGGCAATCAGTGGTGAATTTTCCATCGAAATAACGTTTGAAGAGGATAAAAATAGAAAAAAAATTTTTGCTAAATTTTTATTCAATTTTCAAAAACCTCAAAATAGCGAAATTTCAAGTGCTCATAACTTTATTTTCATTTGACCGATTCCGAAATTTCTTTTTCGTACTTAAAGGCTATCACTAAACTTAAGGAATGGCGTTCGGTTCATTTCGATAACTTAATTTTTGTAGAAATAAGAGCGCTTTGAAAATCGCCGAAAAAATGGAAAAGGGTATGCCTTAGAAAATTTGCAAAAATCGATGGTCGAACTTTAAAAATCTCCCAAAAATTGAAAAATTATCCGAATTCGATGAACCAAGCGGCATTTTGAAGCTTCAACAATCCCAAAAAGAATGAGTTTAAGTCGAAACTGGAATTCCATTTAGAAAAAAAGCTACATCCATTTTAGTGAACACATCTCATTTTGGCCAAAATGCGAATAAAAAAATTGTTCAATTTTTTTTTAAAACCTTATATCGATGTATTTTTTCCCCCCTGAACCTGTATTAACCGATAGTTTTCCCAAAACATCAAAATTTCTAAGAAATTTCATCAAAAACCTTTTTCGTTTATTTTTGTCCCATTTTCAAAAACCTCAAAATCACGAAATTTCAAGTGCTCATAACTTTACTTCAGATTGGCCGATTCCAAAATTTCAAGTAGAACCACCTATTTAAAAAATAAACGAATTTTGTTTTTTCTTAAACAAGCTTTTAGTTAATAAAAAATAACTAAACAGTTAAAAATAATTTTATTCCGATTGGAAATAAGTTTTCAAATGAAAGCGTGTTACATTTTAACAGAAGAGGAAAAAAGAGGGTGTAACACGTTTTCAATTGAAAACTTATTTCCAATCGGAATAAAATTATTTTTAACTTTTTAGTTATTTTTTATTAACTAATAAAAGCTTGTTTTAGGGGAAAAAAAATTTCGTTTATTTATTTTTTACTTTTTAGTATTTATGTTGTTAAATAACTAGTTTAGTAATTTATATCTAGTTTCACATAATTTTTTGCAAATAAAATGTTTCGCAAAATTAATGCAAAAAAATTGGTTCACAACATTTTTTGGGAAAAGACTGTTGGGCAAAATTTTTGTAGAGAAATGTTGCATATCAATTGCTTAAGGATGTTGAGTCCCAAATCGCAAATGATGAGAAAATTCTGAAAATTTGGTATGTTTTTGGATGAATTATTTAAGAGGTCGTGTAAAAATTTCACGACCATTAGGAAGCTCGTTATCGAACAATTAACATTAACAAATTAAATTAAATTAAATGGATTTTTATGGAAACTGATATAACTTTGCGATAAGTTTTTTTTTTGACCTCTCAATTTTATAATATCTACACTATATTGAAAGCAACGAAAAAAAAAATGAAGTTTATTGATAAATATTTTTTTGTTTGTTTAAAAAATTGTTCTTATCAAAATGTTAATATTTTAATAACGAGCTTCCTAATCGTCGTGAAATTTTTATACGACCTCTTAAATACTTCATACAAAAACATACCAAATTTTCAGAATTTTCTCATCATTTTTCATTTTAACCCTTAAGGAGGTTGAAGTCAGGATGATAGAATTCTGAAAATTTAATGTTTTTACATGAAGTATTCAGGAGGTCGTATAAAAATTTCACGACGATTAAGAAGCTATTTATTGAACAATTAACATTATAAGATTTCATAGGGACTCAACATCCTTAAAACCATTTTGTGAACAAAATTTTACAAAACATTTTTTGTTGCAAAAAAATTTGCAAGCAAATTTTTTATAAAAATTTTGCGATACAATTTTTTATAAAAATTTTGCGATACAATTTTTTTGCAAAAAATTTCCAAATTCCAAACCCTGGAATTAACGATTAATTTTTTACACTAACCGATTGCACGTAAGAGATCACGTGGTTTTTTGTCAGTCGCAGCGGTACCTCGCAATTTATCTTCGATGTCCTTTATCCTGCCGGAAAAATCATCATCCATGCTTCCCCGATTATTTCCAGCGTGTAACTTTGGTTCTCTGTCCTAAAAAGAAAAAATCAACGGTCATTCAAACCGCGCAAGCAAGAATTCCTTCGGCTCTACATCGCAGAACTATATTCCATCGATTATTTTTTTTCATCGAAAAAAAAAATAATAATAATCGCTGATAAAATTATGTTTAGCAGCGAGAAAAGCAGTTAGTTATTAGACTGCTAAGAACTCGTCTCGAGCGGTGCAAATTTTGTGAGTCTCGTGATTATGTATTATTCTTCAACACGTAAAACAAAAAAACGTTTCCTTCATAAGCAAGTATTACGCGGCATGATTGGCTAATCGAATTTGCGCCGAATTACAATGGGTTTTGTTTTTTAATTTAAAAACAGTAATGATGATAATAATCACACACGTTAATAACGAGCTATCATTCTAAAGATTGGGTCGATCTAAAATCATCTACGAGAATAACACACTAGGATGATTCATCTAGCGTTCTCTCGGTAAATTATTTTTTTTCGTTTTCGTCGAATATTTTTTCTTTCGTGTTATTTTACTTGAAGGAAAAAAAAAACAAAAGCTCAGTTACGGATTTAAAAATTTAATGTCACGCACCACACTATTTTTTTTTGTTTCAACTCGGGAAATGCATGGGTCTTACTGGATAAAGTATTTTCTGCTCGAGTTCTTTCACTCTATCCTTGAAGTCGGGGGCCGTTTGCCGATACAAGAATATCGAGTAATCCTCGAAAGGCTCGTCCTTATCACGCTTTGCGTTCGCCGCTAACATCTGTATGCTCTTATAGAATTGTTCGGTAGCCATTTTACGAAGATACTGGCGCTTCCTCATGCGATCGACGCGATTCTTTTCAATGTCTTCGAGTCTCTTTTGCCTCTCCTCCTTAAGGATCAACGTATACAAATAGATATCTTTTTCTTTCGTTTTTCTTTTTTCGTTTTTCTTTTTCCTCATTTTTCCTCGAACGCACAATGCTCGAGCATACAATTTGAAATTTATAATTTACATGGATTTGTCAATCCGGATTGTGTTTTGGTTTTTTTTTTTTTTTTTTATTACTTTTAAATAAAAAAGTACTTTTGCTACAATTTGCCAATTCTGATGTTGCGAGTTCTCTCGAATGGGAGGGATTTGTTTTTTTGTTCGTTATCCTCTTATCGCAATCACGAGAAGTCCGAGAAAGACGGACAACAGCGATACGAATATTCCTTTGGGTACAGTAGCTTGAATCTTCTGCCAGGCTGACTGAATCGCACGAGGGAACGGAGTCACACGTATTTTGAGATATTCTCATTTTTTTCGTTTTTTTTTTCACGGTGAACAATTACACAGGCCCACAAAAAAAAGTTACGTGTGCTGGGGGTCAGATCATATTTTTATTTTGTATTTTTTCCCGCCGAACACGAATCTGAAGTCAGAATTTGGGGTTGATGAGCAAATTCTCGAGAAAACCCATAAAAACTGATAAAAATCATGACCCAGTAATTTTTTGTGTATGATGATAATATCCTTATAATTTTCCTCATTTCCTGACCCCTTTGTCCTCAAACGACCTATGCAGTGGATTTCTGCTGCGCTTTTTTCCTCTCTCAGAAAAGTTTACTGGATCATGACTTTTATCATTTTTATGGATTTTTTCGAGAATTTGCTCATCAACCCCCAATTCTGACTTCAGATTCGTGTTCAGCGGGAAAAAATATGTTGAATAAATATGGTGGGACGCCCAGCACTAATGTTGGGCTGAATTAATGTGAAATTTGACTCTAATTACCATTGATAAAATGTAATTAGTGCGAAATTTGAACCTAATTACAATTGTAATTTGTAATTGTAATTTTTCTAATTACTAATTACATTGATAAAATGTAATTAGTACGAAATATGAACCTAACTACAATTGTAATTTGTAATTGTAATTTTTCTAATTACTAATTACATCGATAAAATATAATTAGTGCGAAATTTGAACCTAATTACAATTGTAATTTGTAATTAGAATTTTTCTAATTACTAATTACACCGATAAAATGTAATTAGTGGGAAATATGAACCTAATTACAATTGTAATTTGTAATTGGAATTTTTCTAATTACTAATTACATTGATAAAATGTAATTAGTGCGAAATTTGAACCTAATTACAATTGTAATTCGTAATTGTAATTTTTCTAATTACTAATTACATTGATAAAATGTAATTAGTTCAAAATTTGAACCTAATTACAATTGTAATTTGTAATTGTAATTTTTCTAATTACTAATTACATTGATAAATCGTAATTGGTGCGAAATTTGAACCTAATTACAATTGTAATTTGTAATTGTAATTTTTCTAATTACTAATTACATTGATAAATCGTAATTTGTGCGAAATTTGAACCTAATTACATTTGTAATTTGTAATTAAGAAATTTTCAATTACTACTTACATTTGTAATTTGTAATTAGAATGTAATTCTATTACAAAAACACCCGACTCTGCCCTGCACACACATCTTTTTTTTGTGGGCCTGTGTTGTCAGTGTACGAGAATATTGAATTTTTTTTTTGAACGAAAGTACGTGAGAGTAAAAAGTACTGTAACTCACCACCGTGGCACCCATTTTTTCGGTGCTTCGCCGTTTTCTCGAACGTCGACTGACCGTGTCAGTTTTCTTTTCCCCGGGAACGAGAACATTTTCGTTGTTGTGACGCGAACGGGAGTGTCGAGCTCGAGTTTCCGGTTTCGCCAGACGTCCGATCAATTGTGCCTTCTGCTCGTGGGTCAATTGTGACAATTGCTTCGTGTACAATGGCCTCTCGTCGTTTTCGGGTTCCTAATAATCGAGAAGGCGGCGAGAGAGAAAGAGAGAGAAAAAAGACCAGAATTCGTCAATTATTATCGTAGCATTTGTTTTAGTTTCTTATTTCGAATAATCGGAAAAAGTTGCGACGTAAAAAAAAAGTTACCAGGGGCAAATTGCGAGAAAGCTGACGCTGTCTCGTACGTCCTGGCTCTAATGTAATCTTCGATTCGAAGAAACTCTTGAATCTCGTTACGCGATTTTCATTTTTCGGATTATTGTTGCGATCGAGGATTTTGTTAGAACAGAGACAGCATCGGGGACACGTATTTTCGTGATTGATATCGTTTTTCTTGAGGATGGATGGGGAATGAGAGAATACAAATTTCGCAGATTTAGGGACAAATCGAAAACTTTGGCACTCGGGTATTATTTTTGGAGATAACGGATTGAGACTCACCAATTTCGGATGTTTTATGTGAGGTATCTCACCGCGGAAAGCATCGTATATCTGTGAGAGATAAGAGAACATTGCGAGCTTGTCGGGAGCGTCGCAATGTGCCATTTCTTCGCCAGTCATTACCTACGGAAAATGTAAAAATCAACACTCGAGTTAATCACTAAATTGTCAGCTTGTATGAAAAGTAATTTAAGTGCATTATGTACAGAAAGGAAATAAAGTTTAAAGGTTGCATATGAGGCATTCCACATCGATATGACCCGGGTCTGACCCTTCACCTCTCCGATTTTGGCCGCAATTTTTTATGGTTCTGTAGTACCTCTGAAAAGCACTCAGGATTTTTTAAAGATTTTTTTGAAGCGATTCGACTTGACTATAATTTTAAAAACAAATGATTTTTAGACCAAATTTAAAATCTGAAAAAAATCACAAAAATCACGTTTGTTGTATGAAAAATTTCAAGCGTTGAGCCAAAGTGGGCCGATTTCCTTCTGTTTATAACAAGCCTTTAAGAAAGAATTTTTTTTTAATAGAAAGAGAAACCTGAATTGAGTCGGCCCTTATCCAAATATTTTTTTAAAGACCTTTAATTCATACAAAAATGTTTGGATAACGGCCCACTCAATTCAGGTTCCTCCTTCTATTTAAAAGAAAAAAATTTCATATTGAAACGCGGACTTTTGTGATTTTTTTCAGATTTTTAAATTTGGGCTAAAGATAATTTTTTTGTAAAATTATAGTTAAGTTTGATCGTTCCAAAAATATTTGAAAAAATCCTGGGTTCTCTTTAAAGGTACTACAAAACCATAAAAAATTGCGGACAAAATCGAAGAGGTGAAGGGTCACACCCAGATCGAATCAGCGTGGAATGCCCCATATATTTTAGATAATACTCGCATATTTGAGGCATATGAAAAAAGTATTGCAATTATGCAATTCGATGCACGAACAATATAGGATCCGCTTTACAATACTGGAATGACCCCTAAGATATTTCTTTCTTATACGGTGAAGTTAACTTCATTTCCGTCAATGAGTACTAATTTATTAATAATTTAGCAAAAAATGCACTATTCAAGAATAATTTTTTTTCGATAAAAACTGCATGATTCACTCGTAGGTTTTCATTCATTGATTTATAAATGACGAACTTATTGATTTTCGCCCATTGCTAAATTAATTTCTCTTAGAGTAAAAATTAATATTTATTCTGTGAATTATTTTACCGGTGAAATGCCCAATTCCTTCTCCAGTATATCAAAAGCCAGCTGATTGGTCGTCGCCATATCCTCGGATTTGAGTGAACTAAAATCCATAAGATCGGGTCTGTAGCGATGAATAATAGCACTTATTGCTAGGCCATCCTTGAACGATGCTCCCATGTCTCTGATGTGAACGTCGTCGTAAAGTGCAACTTGTCGCTGAAGCCAGTGTAACAAAGTGTCGGGATGTATCTGAGTGTCTGAAAAAAAAATATTAATATTGTCAGTTTCTACGGTGATATTGGCACAAAAAAAAACAATGACCCCGGCCATTTTTAAACAATTGCCACGTCGACTCTATCGTTTAAAATGTCTTTAAGAAATTCAGGATGATAGTTTCAAACATGTAGAATGTGAAATGCACGGTAAATTTTTTTTTTAAATTTTTAAGATGGCGGAAAAAATCATGAAGTGGTCGATGCTTGAAAAAAACCATTTTTTACGAAAAAAATCATAATTTTTACAATTTACATTTTTTTTCCATACAATTTTGGGTGATACTCTTGAGACATGATACTTTAAAAAAAAAAATAGCTCCATTTATGGTTGGAATTGATAGCCAATGATCTTGGTCGCCAAGAACGGATAGAAATTTTGGCTTGGCTCAAAGTTGGGCTTGGGGTCATTTTGACCCCAGGCTTAGAGTTACCAGATGGAAAATTGAAGAGTCCTGACATAAAGCCTGATTTCCATAGCAATTTCCTGAGATTTTGTCGCAAACGTAATTGCGCAAAGCAAGTATGATAAAACTGATTAGTTTCACAGATTAATGAAAGTATTGATTATTTCCGCAATTCATTTAAGGTACTAGTCTACATTAAAAGGCCAAGAAAAAGCAAATTTTTAAGATTTTTTCTCAGCTCTTTTATTAAATTAAAAACTTATTTTTTATTTCGATTCTTTGAATAATTTATAGAAGGCGCCAAAGTCGAAAATGTGTTTTTCGATGGCCGACAGTTAATCTCCGGATTGGCAAGTCTGAAACAAAAAAATAAAAAAGTATTTTAAAGAGGAAGGTTTCTTACACAACAATTAACCACCGTTAATGAAAAATCGATTAACAAAAAAAATTGCGGATGTTTGAAATTAAAATAAGATTTTAATTTTTCACAATTTAGTTCAAACATCCGCCATTCCTTTTGTTAATGAATTTTTTATTAACGGTGGTTAATTGTTGTGTAAGAAACCTTCCTCTCTAAAATGCTTTTTTATTTTTTTGTTTCATACTTGCCAATCCTGAGATTAAACAATCGAAATAGAAAATCAATTTTTGTTTTGTACTTTCGAAGAATGAAATAATATTGTAATAACAGTTTTATAGTCATATCTGATAAAGGCGCTGAGAAAAAAAAAATCTTCAAAAATTGCTTTTTTTGTCCTTCTAAAGTAGACAAGTACCAATAAAAGTTGATTTTAAAAACCAAAGAGGGTAAATTAGATTGTTTTTATATTATGTTGATGTTAATTACGTTGATTTGTGATACTATCTAAAGAAGATTATGTTTTTGTTTTTATTGATTGGAATTTTCTAATAAAAAAATCTAAAAAATGTACTGTATTTGATTAAAAATCGAAAAATCCTGAGATTTCCGAAATCCGACCGCAAACCTGTCAGTACCTTAAAAATCCTGAAATCTCAGGACAAATCCTGAGATATGCTAACCCTAAATTCTGTCCTCAGATGACCGTGAAGGGTTAAGCTGATACGACTAAAAATAAAAAAATTGAAATGTCGAAAGTGAAAACGTCATTTTCATTATAAAAAAAAATTCGTTGAAAATGAAAGGTAAAAATTAATTTTCACTATCGTTGCTGATTACCTCTGCGTCTACGTTTCTTTGGCAAATCAATGGTCGATGGTACAGCCGACGGTTGCTTAATGTTGTCCGGATCGTCGGTATCGAGAAGCCCACGTACTTGAATCGCCGAGACCGAGCGTGAATTTAAATTTGGATATCTGCGAAAAACAAATTGGAGAAATAAGAGCCTCAATCGATTTCCGGATGCATTGAAATCAGGGTTGCGAAATTTTTAATGAAGAGTAATGCATTAACCATTACTTTTCATTAACCATTAACATTTAATGGTTAATGGAAATTATTTTCATTAACCATTAAAATTTAATGGTTAATGGATATTATTTTCATTAACCATTAAAATTTAATGGTTAATGGATATTATTTTCATTAACTATTAAAATTATTTCCATTAACCATTAAATGTTAATGGTTAATGAAAATGCAATTGCATTAAAAAAAGTAATGCATTATTTGCAACTCTGCCCATTACAATGTAGTGTGGAATAGAACAAATTTCCATTACCCATTGCAATGTAATGTGTAATGGACAAAACTTTGATTGTAATTTTGGGAATGGAAAAATATAGATGAATAAATTATTGCAATTTTGCATTACATTTTATTAACTTAGGACTTAGATTTTTAGAATTATAATATAGATGAATAAAATGTAATGCAAAACTGCAATAATTTATTCATCTATATTTTTCCATTTCCAAAATTGCAATCAAAGTTTTGTCCATTACACATTACATTGCAATGGGTAATGGAAATTTTTTCTGTTATACACTAAATTATAATGGGCAGGGTTGCAAATAATGCATTACTTTTTTTAATGCATTTCCATTTTCATTAACCATTAACATTTAACGGTTATTGGAAATAATTTCCATGAAAATAATTTCCATTAACCATTAAATGTTAATGGTTAATGAAAATGCAAATGCATTAAAAAAAAGTAAATTATTATTTGCAACCCTAATTGAGATGATGAGAAAAATAAAAATTTGCACGACTTACCTTGTGTGAGGATCGAGAGTGTAAGCCGCGTAATCTCGGTTCAAATTTTCCGGTGTCGTTTGACCGAGAAGTCGATAGATGGATTCTCGCTCCGCCAAAACTTCGAGAGGCAAGGACGAAGCGCCCCAGCCTTTTATCGCCCAAGCAGCGTCCATCGAACTGAGAAATCCACGAGCACAGCCGGATCCAGTAGGCCAGAAGGGCTGTAATTAACGGATACAAATATTTCAAAATATTTTTAAACGCAATATTACAAAGAAAAATTATTAAAAAATTTGCACTGAAAAAAAAACACGAAATTGAATGAAATTTTGGAAAAAATTGAAGAAAGATGATTGTACGAACCTCCAGTAAACTATCGCCAACAAGTGTCATCAGAAGTCGGTGGCCATGACGTTCCAGAACTCTACTCGCATTTTCGGCAGCGTACATGGACGTAAAATCGAACATCGCAACGTCCGGTTGACCGTAATGATTAACGG
Organism: Alloplasta piceator; assembly: GCA_946863875.1. NCBI lineage: Eukaryota > Metazoa > Arthropoda > Insecta > Hymenoptera > Ichneumonidae > Alloplasta > Alloplasta piceator. Next base: position 67,247,615 of record OX333071.1, read on the forward strand.
CAAATTCCATATCCACCATTTGATACTCGGTCGAAAATTCGGCAGCTTCTCTCGCATAAAGCATCAGAGCATCGCGATTTACATTCTCCTTTGCAAGTAGCTTCGCTGTATCGGCGTGATCCTGCAAATAATGGAAAAAATTGTAGAGCTTCAAAAATAATAAGGAAATAAAAAATTGAAAAATTCTGGAAATTTGTAATTTGCATGATTCTTTCATCATTTGTGGAAAATTCCATAATATTATGAATTTAGAGTCCCACAAATCGTTTTTGCTATGTTTGAAAGCCATAAAAAAAAATTGGAGCGTTACCAAGTCTTTATTTGAAAATTTGAATTTTTTTTCATAACTGAACCCCTCAAACGATTCTTTTCAAATTCAATTCCAACAGTCTTTATTATCGAGTGTATCTGCATTAAAAAAAAAAGAAGGTCGATGGCTGCAAATTTGCAAAAATTGGGGCACCCACAATTTGCGAAAAATTAATATTCCCGCCAAATTGAGAATTATTCTGTAATTTCAACAAATTTCGCATTGGCCAAAGGGCGATAAATGGTCTACCTATATAAAATTTTCACTCATTTTGAGCATACTGGCATAACAAAACTCGATAAAAATTCGCGAAGACAAAGCTTCCTTGACGAGGAAACAAAAGGCATCATAAAAAAAATTAAAAAAAAAATTGGGTATAAAATTTACCTGAAGTATGACACCCTTGTCGATGAGACTGTGCTTCTTCGCAGTCATAACAAAATAATGGGTATCGTCCTTATAATATACAATATTCTCGAGATCAATTCCAGTATCCTGATACAATTCCTTGAAGAATTTTTGATTGAAAATAAAAGCAACGCCGCTTATTTCCTCGACTCTGGCTTCCGCCTCCGTACGCTTGTTTATAAAATTTGCGGTGATTGCAATGGCGAGTTTTCCTCGAAATTCCTTTCGTTTGAAACCCTCGAGGGTGTTCCTTTTGCCGTCAGCACCGATAAGTACGTCAAACTCGTACTGCGAAACCGGATGATCTTGGGGCGTCGTTTTTGCTCTCCATCCAATTTCTAAAAAAAAAAAATATTGTGTTATTTTCAAAAATTGATCCAGTCAAAGAATTTTAATTTCTGTTGAATAAAATAATGTTCTAAAAGGAAAGAAATATTATATTATTTTCCAAATTTGATAAAGTCAAAGAATTTTGATTTCCGTTGAATGAAATAATGTTCTAGAAGGGAAGTAATATTATGTTATTCTCTAAAATTGATCCAGTCAAAGACTTTTAATTTCTGTCGAATGAAGTAATGTCCTAAAAGGAAAGAAATATTATATTATCTCTAAATTTTATCAAATCAAAGAAATTCAATTTCTTTTGAATGAAATAATGTTCTAAAAGGAAAGAAATATTATGTTATTCTCTAAAATTGATCGTCAAAGAATTTTAATTTCTGTCGAAGGAAGTAATGTCCTAAAAGGAATAGTATATTACGATACGAGTTCGAAATCTTATTGTACGAGTGCGCAAAGGGCCAGTTTGAGCACGCGCAGCGTGCGCAAAGTGGCACTTTGCGCACGGAGTGCAATAAAGGAATATTGTTATTCTCTGAAATTGATCAAATCAGAGAATTTTAATTTCTGTTGAGTGAGATAATGTTCTAAAAAGGAAGAAATATTATGTTATTGTCTAAAATTGATCCAGTAAAAGAATATTAATTTCTGTTGAATGAAATAATATTCTAAAAGGAAAGAAATTTTATATTATCTGTAAATTTTATCAAATAAAAAAATTTTAATTTCTGTTGAATGAAATAATGTTCTAAAAGGAAAGAAATATTATTCTCTAAAATTGATCAAATAAAAGGATTTTAATTTCTGTTGAATGAAATTGTGTCCGTTTACTTACTGCCCTCTTCCTGATTATCCGGTGGTGGTATCAAATTTTCGAAGCTCACGTTCTCGTGAAATTCGACCCCGAGTATCAAAGCAACTTTGAGCAATATACACTGCAACTGTCTGATGCTAATATGATCTATCGAACCGGCGCAAAATTTGCCGAAAAATTTTTTCGCCCCCAAAGCACGAAGATCTTGTATCACGAAAGGCCAGAGATGAAGAACATTGTTTCGCGATGCGCGATCTCTTTTCTCGACGACCACGACTTTTGCACCGAGTAGTTGGGCCTCAATCGCTGATCTTAGGCCGCATGGTCCACCACCAATTATCAGGACCTTTGAAATAAACAAAATACTGATTATTAAATATCTACATTTTCCATAACAGCAAACGATTCATCAATAATTTAAGTTCACCGTTCTAATTCAATTAATAGCAAATAATTGATTGATCGTCAAATAACTCAGAATTTCAGTTTAATTAACCGGAAGAAATTGACAGATAATTCAAATAATTCACATTTTCAATACAATATGTAGAAAATTATGAATTGTTAAAAAACCATATCATTTCAATTTTATTGACTGCTAATTATTGATCAATAATTACAATGATCTATCATTTTTATTTACTTTATAACAAACGATTCATCAATTATCTAAATTAATTATAATTCCAATTTAACTAATTCATATGTTCAATATTTAATCACGAAAAGTTTATCAATAATTCCAATAAATCATAATTTCAATTCAATTAATAACTTCATTGAGAATTTACATAAGTTTCATAATTTCAATAAAATAGAAAAATTCCAATGAAATAAATAAAATTCAATAAAATAGAAAAAATTATACATTTTGCTAAATTAATATGAGATAATATTTAAAAAAATCGAATTTCATAAATAGCTCACCCTCGTATTTGGACATGCTTTGCCCCTGTTGTAACATTTGTGATTGGCTCGCTGGTCAAATTTCTTCCACAATGCTTGAGCCTTCCACGAGCGTAATTTTGACTTGAATTTCGGATAGAATTGTGGAAATGCGTTTGGTCGCATTTTGAGTAAATCGCACAATTGTCGAAAGTGTCCGAGTATCGATTTCAAGGTGGTGGCATTGCAAAAAAGATCGAACACCTCGCTTGCCATCGCAATTTCCGAAGAGGCGATTTGCTTTCTAGCTTGTTCCATCTTGTCTCTGATAATGGACAATTGTCGCCGGTCAATATTTTCGTTTCTTTCACTGGAACGCTTCGAACGACGTCGAACCTCCGATCGAGGAGAATGATGGATTAATATCGTCACCTGCGAAGACCGAACGTTTTAGAGAGGTGTTATTCGATTAATAAATATAAATAAACAAATGAATAAATTTTCACGGTAGAGCGAAAAACGTTTCTACGTTTCGAGATCGGGAACTCGCACTATTTACGGCCTCGAGAGCGTGTTTAAAAACGTTCGAGAGAATTTCGAGTGGAGATAGACCGAAGAAGCTGCCAGAGAAGCTTCGCTTCTTCTTCTTCGTTCTGTTACGTTAGCGGGTGTGTGCGTGCAAGTTTTTTTTTTTTTTTTTTTTTTCGACCGATGATTGCAGCTGTGTGATGACCACAGAGCCGCAACGATTGAGATGCCCCGCGAGAGTGGCCTAAAAGCGCATTTGAAAATGTCATATCGCCGAGGGGAACCAGAGCTCCCGATCGAGTCCGATCGTTAAACTCTCGTTGCACGATCCCACTTAACGGCAAATGCATTAGAGATGAGCAGAATGTAAAGGATATTGAGTCCCTATGAAACTTTTAAATGTTAATTGTTCAATAAATAGCTTCTTAATCGTCGTGAAATTTTTACACGACCTCCTGAATACTTCATGTAAAAAAATACCAATTTTTCAGAATTCTATCATCATTACTTCAACCTCCTTAAGGGTTAAAATGAAAAATGATGAGAAAATTCTGAAAATTTGGTATGTTTTCGTGTGAAGTATTTAAGAGGTCGTGTAAAAATTTCACGACGATTAGGAAGCTCGTTATTAAAATATTAACATTTTGTTAAGAACAATTTTTTAAACAAATAAAAAAAATATTTATCAATTAACTTCGTTTTGTTTCCGTTGCTTTCGATATATTGTAGATATTAAAAAGATGAGAGATAAAAAAAAACTTATCGCAAAGTTACATTATCAGTTTCCATAAGACTACAATTAATTTAATTTGATTTGTTAATGTTAATTTTACGATAACGAGCTTCCTAAAATCGTCGTGAAATTTTTACACGACCTCTTGAATACTTTATCCAAAAACATATAAAATTTTCAGAATTTTCTCATCATTTGCGATTTGGGACTCAACATCCTTAAGGAATTATACGCTGTAAAAAATGTTATTAAAAATATACTTGTTAAGGAAATTTCATATTCTTTTGTTTATTAAATTTCAATAACAAGCATACGAAGTCGAAATTAGACATCGATTGGAAAATTAACAATTTCAACTTAAGGAGGTTCATCTGGTACCGAGTGAGTCAAAAGAAAAATGTCAATGCTTAACCTCAAAGTAAGCAGTGACGAGCGTAGTCATTGACAATGCTTAACCTCAAAATAATCAGCATTTTCGAGACTAATTAATTTATTATGAATCTCACAAGTACCTAATCGATTTTATAAAGCTCTAAAAATGTTCCTTAGATACTTTTTCATTAATTCTTAAATTTTCGTCAAAATCTGTATTGTAATGATTGTGCATTTAATATTTATAGACGGTATCCCATAAAAGCCTACGTTATTGAGGATTTACATTTTTATTTATTTCTCACGAACAACGTTCCCTCGGGTCTTGAAATTTTAACAGATGACTTTTTAGATATTAATAACTATATTCTGATTTTTTTTTATCAACATCTTTATTGTAAATCGTGTACCAGATGAACCTCCTTAAATTCAATATGTGTATATTGAAATTAAGAGAATGAACTCTGAAAAATAAAATTTATATTGGAATATTACTGCACACATGTATATGAAATTTAATATACTGGAATGAAATTTAATTTAATAATAATTTTATAATTTTATGAAATTTAATTTAATAATATATATGCATAAAACCTTCACTGTAAAAAATTTTTGTATCAAATTTTTTAAAAAAATATGAAGTTTTTATGCATGTACAGAATATTCGATTTCATATAAATGTGTGCAGTAATATTCCAATATAAATTTTATTTTTCAAAGTTTATTCTCTTAACTTCAATATACAAATATTGAATTTTAAGTTAAAATTGTTAATTTTCCAATCGATGTCTATTAATTTCGACTTTGTAAACTTCTCATTGAAATTTAATAGACAAAAGAATAAGAATTTTCAATAAGAAGTATATTAAATTTAATAAGATTTTTTACAGTGTACAAAGTCAGGAAGTCGAAAAAAACGATTTTTCAAGATTTTTTTTTGGAAAGACATTTTAATTTATTAACGCAAAAATGTATACACATATTTTTGTAACTTTAAACTTTATTTTGAAATTTTTATTTCAAAAAAATAATTATTCTTGAAGCCGCTGAAGCCGATTTCCGAGAGGTCCTCTAAAAAAAAGTGACGTTGAGGTTTGCATCGTTGAACGAAAATCGGTTTTCTTAAGTGTTGTTTATCTGTTTTTTTTGTCTATTTAGAACCCTAAATCGTTAATAGAAACCCAAAAAGACATTCAAACCATTTTTCATTTTGAAAAGACATCCTTAAGGGTTGTTAATTGAAAATATAAAACCTATTGTTGCATTTTGACGCTGCAAAATTGAACATAATTAAAAAATGGTGTCTTGCTGTGAGCGCGATATCTCTGGATTGGATCATTTAAAATAAAAAAATTAAAAAGGTTTCGGTAATTTAAGGTATAATGTAGTATCAAATCGAAGGAATAAGCAAAATATTTATTATGAACCAAATGGCAGCTTGTCAACAAAAAAAATCGATTTTTGATGAAAATTTTAACCTTAAATTGTTTATAAAATGGAAAATATTTATCGATAAATAAAACCTTCAATTAATTGCTGAAAAATATATTTGCTGAGCTTGTGTAAAAATTTGAGACTGATCGGTTATGCAGTTTCTCAAAAATGTTGCTCACCGAATTTAAAAACACAGTTTTGAGAAAAACGCGTTCAAAATTACAACAGCAATTTACACATACATTACACGGGTTTACAAATATGCTTATAACTTCGAAAATATTTGTCGGATTGACATGAAATTTTCTTTGTATATAGTTAAATATATGCATATTACGAAATTGAATTTAAAAAATTGATTTTTTGAAAATCCTGACTGCGTATAACCTCTTAAGTTCCATTTCCGGTGGCACTAGAAATATTTAGTTTGTTTGCATCCTCTGATTGAATTGCAATATTTAAATTTACATTTGGAAAGCTAATGAGGGGTTTTTATTATTAGAAAATTAATTCGTCGTATTTATTATCGATTTACCATAAAAAAAATTCTGAACACGATTGACAACCGCGATTTTGTAGAAAATAACAGATATAAATAGTTCGAATGCTAACTTCTCCAAATTGATTTTATCCATTTTCGAACTTAATAACTGCCATCCAATGCCCTTTAATTCAATTGTAATGTTTGAATCAAGAGAATTAAGGAGAGACTCGAATTATCGGTGAGATGTAATTCTCTTATAGTGAGATGTAATTACAGACTGAATTATTTTGCGAGAGATCCATCGAACAGAAATGAGAGAAACATAAATTTTATTAATTTATATTCTGAAAAAAAAACACAGTGGAAATTAACTTTCTAGTGATTATAATTTTTATATTACCACTGGAGAGAGTTGGAAGATATAATCACGAAAACAGTATTTTTGTTTAGTAAAGAAAAGAGAATTTTCAATTATTCAGTGAAGAAAATGGGAAAATTAGTTTTCGATTTGGTAAACGATTAATCTGGAAAAAAGTATACGATTTCTATGTACGATCCTAACTTCTCGATTTTTTCTAATATATCTAGTATTTATAACAAAAAAATACAATTTCGTAATCAAAATTATGAAAGTATTCAATAATTCTAAAAATTTGAAATCGAAAATTTCAATGAAAATTTCTCAATGAATCATTGGAATTAAAAATTTGAAGGAGGAATTATTTTTCGGTTTTTGAACAAACCTAAAATCAAAATTTTTGGCAACAATTTGGAACGTCAATGAAAAAAATAAAAAACGCCGAATTGGACAAATTGTCCAATTGTTTTAGCGGAAAAGAAATAATGAAAAACTGTAATTCTGGTAACAGAAACAAGGTAAATGCTGGTCGATTCGGGACAGAGGTTTTGTTTTGTGTAGCGAGAAAAAGTGTATCGAGACGATCTTCTCCTCAGATATATAAACGTGAAAAACGGAAGGAGAATAAAACGTCTCGATACCCTATTTTTTTTATCGGGTCGCGTTCGTGACCAGGTTGCAGATCATAACCGCGTACCTGAAATGCTCTTTGTGAGGTTTACCATGTTACATGAGTAAAGAGGGCTCCGAAAAGTAAAACGGTAATATTCCTTCATTTGGACGCAGCTATACGTGACGAAAATCGATGAATGTTTCGGTACAAGCTTTCCCGATCAATATTGCCACTTGTCGGATCATTGAATTCTCATAAAGAGAGCGAGGAAAAAAATCGTGCAAACGATGAATTAGTGGATCGAGAGGTCAACGTTTCTCTGGCCCAATTTTCGTTCGCACGTGATGTTTGAATTAAAAGAAAAAAAAAATTCTCACGGCGTCGAACACAGATAGTTCGTCCCAATAACGAAAGTTCGGATCCTGAATTTGCAATAATCATATTTTTCCAATTTTTTGTATCTCTAGTTTTTATGTGAGTTTAACGTTCCACTGGTTAGGTTGGAACTCACTGATTAGCTAATAATTGTTCGCCAAAGTGATTGCACGAACAATCAACGTTGAAAAATGTCTTGAGAATTTCTCATCAGGACGAGATTAACCGGTGAATAAACCGTTGATCATCGTATCGTTTAATCGGGATCACAGATTGTGTAATTCGAGTGTAGTGCGTAGAGAAATAAGATAGAAAGTGAGACAGAGAGTCGAGTGAATTTATATTAGCTAGATGTTAGAATTTTGGCACTGGGCCATTTTCGTACTCCACAAGGTTTTCTCATGCGCATTTATATATTAAGTATTCTTCACACATAAAAAAAAAACTTTCTTTCAATCGTACATATTTTCTTACAACATTATATTAGAGAGTTGAAGGGTTTTAAAAACTGACATTAACGGTCATGACATAACGATTTGTTTTTGTCACCCGTTATACTGTTTCAAGTTTTTATATAAAAACGTAAAGGGGTGGATTTAAAAATCGAAAAAAAATCACAGGAAGTTTCTTAAACTCGAGCTTGAATGGGTTATAACGTAATTTTAACTATTCTGCTCCCTCAGTGATTTTAATTCGATGATAAAACTGATATTGTTTCTTTCCTACCCGTTATATTGTTTCAAGTATTTATTTGAAAAAAAACCTTTAACTCGTGCGTGAACAGATAAACATTCAATTTTAACTATTCTGCTCTCTCAGTGATATTATTCGATGATAGAACTGATATTGTTTCTTTCCCACCCGTTATATTGTTTCAAGTATTTTTATGAAAAAAACCTTCAACTCGTGCGTGATCAGGTAAACATTCAATTTTGCCTATTCTACTCCCTCAGTGATATTAATTCGATGATAAAACTGATATAATTTATTTCCCACCTGTTATATTGTTTCAAGTATTCATTTGAAAAAAACCTAAAGAGGTGGATTTTAAAATAGAAAAAAAATCACAGAAAATACCTTTAACTCGTGCTTGGACAGGTAAACATTCAATTTTAACTATTCTGCTCCCTCAGTGATATTAATCCAATAATAAAACTGATATTACTTCTTTCCCACCCGTTATATTGTTTCGAGTTTTTATATGAAAAAACCCTAAAGGAGCGGATTTAAAAATCAGAAAAAATCCACAGAATGTCCCTTTAACTCTAAAAACTGGCATTAACGTTCGCGGCATTAAGAATTTTTCTTTTATCACCCGTTATACTGTTTCAAGTTTTTATATTAAAAAACCTAAAGGGGTGGATTTAAAAATCGAAAAAAATGCACAGAAAGTACTTTTATCTCGCGCTTGGACAGGTAAACATTCAATTTTAACTATTCTTTCTATGATATTAATTCGATAATAAAACTGAAATTATTTCTTTCTCACCCATATTAAAACGTACAAGAGTGGATTTAAAAATCGAAAAAAATTCAAAGAAAGTACCTTCAACTCGTGTTAGAACAGGTAATTATTCAATTTTTAGCTATTCTGTTCCCTCAGTGATATTCATTCGATGATAAATCTGATATTATTTATTTCCCACCTGTTATATAGTTACAAGTACTTGTATGAAGAAAAAAACCTGAAGAAGTTGATTTAAAAATAAAAAAAAAATCACAGAAAGTACCTTTAACTCGTGCTGGAACAGATAAACATTCAATTTTAACTATTCTAGTGATATAAATTCAATGATAAATCTGATATTGTTTCTTTCCCACCCGTTATATTGTTTCAAGTTTTTATACGAAAAAAAAACTAAAGGAGTGGATTTAAAAATCGGGAAAAATTCACAAAAGATCCCTTCAACTATAAATTCAATGATAAAACTGATATTAATTACATTATGAATTTTTCTTTTGCCACCCGTTATATTATTTCAAGTTTGTATATGAAAAAAAACTTAAACAGGTGGTTTTAAAAATCTGAAAAAATGCACAGACAATTCTTCCAACTTGTGCTGCAACTTGCGGGTAAAGATTTGAAAAATTCCATGCAGTCGAGGAGAGAAAAAAGTGATTGGATACCCCAAGAATGTTTCGTAGATTGTATTCATTACGTTAAAGGGAATCTTATGCCTGCGTTTACAATACATTGAGAGAGCAAATAGTTGAGATTTATCGTTAAATAAGAGAGACGGAGAAAAAGAGAGAAATAAGACGAAGAAAAGTGAGATGAGTGTGTCGAGATATAAATACGAATCAAAGTGGGCGAGGGATATGCAAGAGAGTTTAAAACTCGAAAGTGGAACGAGACTTCAATTTTACCCTCTTCAAACACACGAACACATACGCGAAGATCATGCAAAATGTTTCTCGCGCGAAAATTTAAATTTAGACGATTGTAATAATACGACGTATCGATAGATGACAGATCTTGGCACTATACTGACAATACAATTTGACAATGAATTCAATGAATGAAATACCCCGCAAATAAGATCTCGTTCACACACTTGCGTGAAAGGAAGAATAAAAAATGATATTGAAGTTTGCATCGTTGCAATCGAACAGAAATAACTTCTTCAAAATTTATTTTTAGTGATATTTTGGCTTTGCTCATGCATTTTGCTCATGCATTTAGCATTTCAAGTCCTCAATCAAGACCCCAAAATAAATTTCGATTTTTCACTTTGAAAACTTTTCAGGTAAAATACATTTAAAAAATAAAATAAATCCGTTACATTTAAACGATGCAAACTTCAACATCGACAAAGGGTAACACAAAAATTAAAGGGTTTTTTCGCGTTTCACATTAATGATCAAAATTAATAAGAATTTGAAAAAAACTAATAACTGGAAAATCCGAAAATTTTTAAAATATACATTAAAAAAATAAATTAATTCCGTTGCATTTTTAAACAATGTAAATTTCAACATCCTCAGAGGCTAACACGAAAATTAAAGGGTTTTTTCGCGTTTCAAATGAATTATAAAAATCAATAGAAATTAGGAAAAACATTTTGAAATTTAGTTGTTTAACATTTTTTGTTGCGTTTATTTATTTAAAAAAAAGAAAGTAATGAGTGAAAAATCCAAAAAATTTGCCTGAGCTTCCCGGACGTTTTAGTAAATGAAGAGGGTAGTTTATCCAAAGTCTTCGTCCAATTGGGACACGATTGCTCCAAACTTTTTTGAGATCTGAAAATTCGAAATTTCCATGCCAGTTACGGTCTTGAAAAATATTTGTGTTTCTTTAAAAAACACAAACATAAAGTATTGCACGGGTGATCTTTGGTTACCAAGTTACCCCTCTAAAAAATGATTAAAAAAAAATTTCAAGTAATTTTTTAGCCGATTAATACTTTTTGCGGCTTTCAACCATCAAATCAGTTTACTTTTGTTCTATCTTGAACGAATTCACCGACATTTTGCCGAAACTAAAAAAAAAAAAAAATGTTCTGGGGCACGACGGCCCCCTTCTAAAAAATTATTTTAAAAAAAAGTATCTTAAAAAATTGTTTTCGACGTAAACATTTTTTTTGTGGTCCGTTTTGAAGAGTATACTTGGGGCTACAAAAAAAAATATTCCGAAAAAAAATGTTGAAATATGATGAATTTGGAGAACTTTGAATTTTCAAACATCGTGAAAATCCAAGTTCCATATTTTATTTTTTGTTCAATTTTTTAAATATAATACCTTGTACCGATCGTGAAAGATCCTGCAATTTCCAGAGAGGTATTTTTTATTTATTTCAAAAATATAAATTTTTAAATTTTTAAAAATCGTGCAAATTCACGATAAACATTAAATTTTTGGTTAAATTTTGTTTATATAATACCCGGACTGATCTTAAACGATCCTGAAATTTTCAGGATGGTGTGTTTTTGTTTCAAAAATAAAACTTTTTGAATTTTGGTAAAAAAATTTGTTTTTGTTTTTCCTCCAAGTTGATCAATCATGTAATTCTACAATTTTTAGCAGTAAAAATTTCAATCAATGACAATTTAAAAAAACAAATTTTTTTTAATTAAAATTCAAAAATTTATATTTTTGAAACAAAAACACACCATCCTGAAAATTTCAGGATCTTTTAAGATCAGTACAAGGTGTTATATAAAAAAAATTAAACCAAAAATTCAATGTTGATCGTGGATTTGCACGGATTTTAAAAATTCAAAAATTTTTATTTTTGAAACAAAAAAAAACACCTCTCTGAAAATTTCAGGATCTTTTAAGATCAGTACAAGGTATTATATAAAAAAAATTTAACCAAAAATAAAATATGGAACTTGAATTTTTACGATTTTTGAAAATTCAAAATTCTCCAAATTCATCATTTTTCAAAATTTTGTTTTGGAATATTTTTCTTTTCGTAGCCCCTAGTATACTCCGTCAAACGAATTCAGAACGATTTTTCGAAACTAGTTTTCAAGATATTTAAAAAATAAACTTGACAGATTTGAAAAATTGTGAAATTTTGGATTTTGCATAACTTACAAAAAAAATGTTCAATTTTTTTTTCATTGGTAGAACTTCGTTTTATTGAAAACAAAAACTTCTGACCAAATTTCATGGAAATTGAAAGGGTTCGATTCCAACTCTTGGTCGACTTGACATGGAATGACCCATATAGATTTTGCTTTCTTGAGGATTGGGAAATATACATTACTTATGCTACTGATGAAGATTCTTTGGGTCTCGTCTCGCGAGAGAGAGAGAGAGAGAGAGAGAAGCGCGAGGGATTTGCATCACCGGAACTTCAGAGGTTTCAGCGATGCGTTGCTTGTATAGACGGTATCGGGCATGTCGCTAAATACTCTTGCGCGGAGTCTCGGGTTTCAAAAGAAACTCGAAGAGGAAGCGAAAGAGGGAAGTGAGAAAGAAGCGAAGAAGAGGAGAAAAAGTGCGAGGCGAAGAGCGACGTACATAGCAACGCTTACAATTAGCTATAGACGGGACTAGGAGAGAAACAAGCTAAAAAAGGAGAAAGAAGAGAAACCCGAGTTGGGAAGAAGAAAAAATGTTGTGGAGCATCAACGTCCGCGAGATTAATCAGGTCGCGTGGGCCGTTTGCCTGTCTGAATGGTTAATTGTCGAGAATTTACGAGTCCAACGACTCCGCACTTCAGGCAATTACGTGCTAGTCACGTGCTACTGTGTTATGTGCATTCAGGGCAAACTATGCAGTGAAACACCCTTTTTATGCGGAGGATAATGTTATGGAATATTATTTTGAGAATGAGAGCTAAGCCAGCGATGAATTTCGCTGTTGCAGCTGGGAAGAGGTGGAAAATCATTGTTACGGAGGCCAGCTTTGGCACGCGAAATCGATATCGCCCGCTAGAGTTTTGTCTAGGATGCAGCGAAGTTATATTTGGACGGATTTTATGTGCAGCAAGATAGGACGGTAAAAATCTCAGTCCATAAAAATCATGATGTTGAAGTTTGCATCGTTGTAATACAACGAAAATAATTTTTTTTTAATTGGTTGATATTTACGCTTTGCTTGTGCATTTATTATTCCCCTACACAGTCCCCTAATAAAGACCTCAAGATACATTTCAACGATTTTTTACTTTGGAAACTTCTCAGGAAGAAATAATTTCATTAAAAAATAAATTATTTCCGTTACATTTAAATGATGCAAATTTGAACATCATTAAAAATTGCCTCGTTGGTTGCTCAAGTCCATATGAATTAATCAGTAGTGTTGTGTCTGGAAAAGTTGTAAATGGACAACTCTTCCGGTCACAACATTATTGATAAATGAGTCTAGCATGAATTCTATCGGGTTACAACTCCTACAAATTACAATTTGGCTAGCATAAATCTAGCAATAACAACTAAATAAGTCTAGCATGAATTTTATCGGGTTGCAACTCTTCCAAATAAAAATTTGGCTAGCATAGATCTAGCAATAACAAATAAGTAAGTCTAGCATGAATTCTATCGGGTTACAACTCTTCTGAATAAAAATTTGGCTAGCATAAATGTAACAATAACAACTGAATAAGTCTAACATGAATTCTTTCGCGTCACAACTCTTTCAAATAACAATTTGGCTAGGATAAATCTAGCAATAACAACTAAATAAGTCTAGCATGAATTCTATCGGGTTGCAACTCTTCCAAATAAAAATTCGTCTAGCATAAATCTAGCAATAACAAATAAATAAGTCTAGCATGAATTCTATCGGGTTACAACTCTTCCAAATAAAAATTTGGCTAGCCTAGATCTAGCAATAAGAAATAAGTAAGTCTAGCATGAATTCTATCGGGTTACAACTCTTCCGAATAACAATTTGGTTAGCATAAATGTAGCAATAACAACTGAATAAGACTAACATGAATTCTATCGTGTCACAACTCTTCCATATAACAATTTGGCTAGCATAAATCTAGCAATAACAACTAAATAAGTCTAACAGGAATTCTATCGGGTTACAACTCTTCCAAATAACAATTTGGCTAGCATACATCTATCAATAACAGCTGAACAAATCTAGCATGAATTCTATCGGGTTACAACTCTTCCAAATAACAATTTGGCTAGCATAAATATAGCAATAACAACTACATAAATCTAGCATGAATTCGACGGGTTGCAACTCTCGCAAATAACAATTTAGCTAGCATAAATCTAGATATAACAAATAAATAAGTGTAGCATGAATTCTATCGGGTTGCAACTCTTCCAAATAAAAATTCGGCTAGCATAAATCTAGCAATAACAAATAAATAAGTCTAGCATGAATCTAGCAATAACAACTAAATAAGTCTAGCATCAATTCTATCGAATTACAACTCTTCCAAATAACAATTTGACTGACATAAATCTCGCAATAACAAATAATAAATCTAGCATGAATTCCATCGGGTTACAACTTTTCCAAATTACAATTTGGCTAGCAATGAAAGGAAAGTTCTATTCAGAAACGAATAAGTGAACATCTTCACAAAATAACAAATCTATGTACCAATAGCAATGATCATTGTTACAAACCCAGAAATGAGAAGCAATGGCTTTTAGTTTTTAATATGAAAGTCTAGTTTTTAATATCAAATTTTTTCCTCGTGGAATTTTAAACGTTTCTTATACGGAACTGAATATAAAGGCAATATGAGAAAAAAAATTGCCGTCTCCTTCGACGTATGGATTATCCTAAAGTCTCTGCGATGAAAGTTTAAAATAGCTCTGAAAGGATCGAAGACGGTTCCCGACCTCGTTCGACCTCTTTCAACCTCGCGGGAGTTTTACGAAAAGAATTTTCAATCACTGAGCAAGAGCTCTAAGGGAGGTGTGTGTGTGTGTGTGTGTGTGTGTGTGTGTGTGTGTGTGTGTGTGTGTGTGTGTGTGTGTGTGTGTGTGTGTGTGTGTGTGTGTGATCAGGAAGGCGCCAACGGCAACCACCACAGCAGGAAACAAAGCGTCGCGCTGCGGGGAAAACGCGAAAACGTGAAATACACGAATAGGGGTTGATAGAGCCAAAAAGGGGACGCCTCGACGCCGGTATGAACTCGTTTTTCCTTTTCTCTCACCATACTCTCGAATCTCCGTCTCGCCGACGAGACGTCCCGCAACTATATGATCCTTCTCCCAGAGTCCGAGGACTCTCATCCACCTCGCCTATCCTTTTTTCCTCTCTCTCTCTCTCTCTCTCTCTCTCTCTCTCTCTCTCTCTCTCTCTTTTTCTGGATGACTCACTCCGCGCGTTATCGACTTGTCGTTTTCCTCGCCGTATACAAACACGTGCGCGATGGAAAGAGGCATGAAAAAAAAAATCACGAGAGAACCAGGATGTGTTATGTACAGATCCAATATCAGACTGGCGTTTAAATGTAAATGGAGTCGGTGTGAAAAAAGTAAAATCAAGCAGTCCGATATTTATACCTTATTCATTGTTATTTACACTCATTAAACCATCGAATTAATTGCTTATTCATTGCAATTTATTTATGGAGAACCTTAATTTTTTACGTTAAATTATTGTTTTTTATAGCGAAAGTGTAAGAAGACACATTTACAGCGCTTCCACTTGTTTCTCTACCAGAATAATTTTTCGACAAATAAACACTCTACCGTAAAACAAGTTTCTCAGTAAACAGCTCTCCGGTAAACTCTATTAAAAAATCTCTCTACGACCTGACTCCATTCTACAAGAAGACCAGATTATAAGTTTCCAGGTCTCAAATCCTGCCATATCCTACTTACCGACTGCGGGGCGACTGTGTTTTTTTTTTAATTGGGGCGGGCTCTAGCGTCGGTAAGTTACCGGCCGAAATGAAAAGCTGGTCACTTACAATCTTGTAGGTTTGTCAAATGGAAAAGTTATCAAATCGTAGAGAGAATTTGTGGTAGAGATGTTACCGGTATTACTAGAAGACTTGTTTCATGATAGAGATATTATTTGAGAAAGTTATTATTTTTGTTTGTTGTTGTTATTATTGTTATTACCATGATGACCACACTTAATTACGCTAAGTAATAATGATAATTAATAATAAGTATAATTACTCTGGAAAAAATGACTGGACATTTGCACCTAATAAAAAAGGCCTGTGGAAACAATTTAAAAAAATCATTTGAGAGGAAATGTTTTCGGTAAATAAATACTTAACAACGTTTGAATTCAAAATTTAATTTATTATCCTGCATATTATTTTCTTACACGATACAAGACTTTGGCAAAAATCGGACAATTCTTAATTTAACACATAAAGGAATTCGCTACTTCTTTTGGGCTAGATAAAAAAAGTCACATGCAGAGTTTTGCTACAGACTGTATGAAGTAATGATTGCTGAAGATGAGATGAGTAGACATTGTGTCTAAAGTTATTTTGTAGTAATTTTTTCTTAAGTAAAAAAGTGCGGTAACCATTATTATTATTCTTATTATTATTATTATTATTATTATTATTATTATTATTAATTTCTTTTGTAGGGTTATTGAAACATTTGTGTTTAGTAAAGATGTATTTTCGGTAGAGACTAGAGAAATAAGTGGTAGAGCTGTGAATGTGCCAAAAAAATAGCATATCGCATATTCGCTAATGTATTCATAATTTACTTCGTACAATTAGTGAATTCTTGTTTTTTTTTTTTTTAATCCTCGTTCGGTATTCTGGGGTTAATGAATGGTAGCAAAATGACAAAACAGGTGTCGGTTGTATTCATAAATTCAATTGTCACAACGATTCTTCAACGTCTTGTTATAATTACCCTTGTATGGAATATATATAAGTATGTAATATAGCAAATTGTGGAAAGGAAAGAGTGTCGAGACGCGCGTGCATCGCGTTTCCGTTTTTGCTGAGCTCGGCTGAGTGAGGCCTCGATTCCCGTCTTACGTAACAAAGTAGCTTTTTCAATGCCTCATATTTCCACGGTAATTCAGTTCGTGGGAGGCGATGTGGTATAATTAACATACAATTAGACGTTCGAAACAAGGGATCATTTCGGTATTAAAAATTATATGTATATTCATATGTACGAGGAATTCCACGTAGAATCTATGAATGCCTTCGATCTCTTTTTGACCTTGAACACCCTTCAACGCATTTGACTCTTGTACCATTTTTTTGGTGCAACTATAAAAAAATCTTCGTCCCTACAATCGATCACAAACGAATAACTATTTAAAGAAAGTTTGGCTAACTATTTAAAGAAAATCAGAATCACTTTCATCCTGTTTTTTTCTTTGCATAATAATATAATAATAATAATAATAATAATAATAATAATAATAAGGTATTTTATTTTAATGTATTTTTTATTGTGTATATGTTAAATGTATTTTTTATTATCTAGTATCGAACAAAAAAGAAAATTTACCTGAAATATGATTTTTTATAGGATTTTTATTAACTTCTACAGTATTGTAAATTCGTTTCGTTTCACAATGCATAAAAAAATACTTTTTACAAATGCATCGTGTCAATAGCATTTTTTAATATCTTGTAACGTGTCCTTTTTGGAGTCACGTTCCAATTTCGTGAATCAGTTAATTATATAAAAATCTACAAATTTTTGTTCAACAAAATTGGAATCCCGCCCTTGTTCTGCATTTTCGTTTTTATTGAACTTTAGTGGAATCGTTAATTACATTCTATTTTTTTTTATGGATGTGCGAAAAACAGGATCACTCAAATTTCAAAATTTCAAAGAATTTTCATTTCTGCAATCAATTACGAACGAATAACTATGAAAAGAAAATTAGATTAATGCCAGTTGGGATGCACTCGAAGTTTTGAACGTTCGATTGAACGAAAAATCAGAAGTATTTATTTAACGAACAATTAAAAGAGCTTGCAAATATTTGATGAATAATAATTTAAAAAATTCAAAGATATTTCAATAATTATTTCCAGTGTTGGCAAAGTCTCAAAATTGTTCTGTAAAAAAACAAATATTTCGCTTTTTCCTTCATCTGAACGTTCAGAACTTCAAGTCCATCAGTTGGGATCCAGATTTACAGAGGTCATTTATCTTCCAAGGGTCAAAGACCTTGATTATTTTTTCAAAATCTCTCTGGAGATGCAAAAATTTTCACGCTAATGTCTTTTAATTATTGAGGATTTGCCACCTGTTGATTTTACTCGGATAAGCCCATAGGAAAATGCACTAACGATAACTTTCATATATCCTCACTCGGTCGAATTCAAGGTGACTCCTATCAGATACATTTTGCCGGCTGAGTGCATCGACTGTAAATTCGCAGTGTGTGATATTCGCAACTAACGTCACACATCCAGAAAGAGCGATCAAGATTAAATATACTACCTGCAATGGCAGATATCATATAGATATATCATAATATGATTGAATAGATATTGCATATCGTATCTCATGACTCATCGAACTGGGATGAAAAAAAAACCGCGTAAATCGATATTGCAAGCATTATCCTGCCAACTGGTCACGTTCCAATAAAAAAAATTCAAATCCTCGACACGCGCGCCTCCTTAAAACCGATCGAGACGTTCGTTTTTGACGTTTGAAGACGTCATTGCAAAATTATCAATTCATCATTCACTTTTCCAAGAATATATTCTCGCAGAAGGATTTTGGTGCACACCAAATGTGGGAAAAATTTAATTTAAATGCCTAAAAATCCATTCTAATGAAATAGTTAAAAACCAATATAGATATACTTATTTATTGTATGTACACTATCGTCCAAAAGTTTGGAAACACTCGCCCCGATCCCGCAACGCACAAAAAGTTTCACTGCTCTTTTAAAAATGAAAATATTTAAATTCAACAAGTGGCGTTTCAAAGGGGATATATTCAGCTTCATTTCGATTTTCTCAAAAAAAATTTCGATTTTTTTTGAAAAAATCTATATATCTCTACATATCTCTAATCACTCCTTTTTTTTGAAACACTTTTTCAATAAATTATTAATTTTTTTCTGGGTAATTAAAAATATTTTCAAACCAATTGCCTGTATTTCTGGGTAATTGATATTATTTTCCAACCAAATACCCGTTTATCTGAAAAATTGATATTATTTTCCGTCCAATTACCCATTTTTCTGAAAAATTGATATTATTTTGCTACTAATTACAGATTATTCGGGTAATTGAGAATATTTTAACACCAATTATCAATTTTTCTGAATAAATTGATATTATTTTTCGACCAATTACCGATTATTCGAATAATTGAAAGTATTTTCAGACCAATTACCCATTTTATGATTAATTGATATTATTTTTTTACCAATTGCCGATTATTCGGATAGTTGGAAATATTTTCAAACCAATCACCCATTTTTTGAGTAATTGATGTTATTTTTCGACCGATTACCGATTATCTGGATAATTGAAAATACAATTTCGGATGATTTCATTTTTGCCATCAATTGGTATCCTATCTTTTAAAATTATCGATTTTCCATCAATTGAAAAATGGAAAATCGTAATTTTTTTTTGCCGATCCCTGGTTTGAAGGATGTTCCGTAATTTTTTGAGATTTTTCCGACCGATAGTTCGGTCACGATATACTTGTTCAAAGATGAACAAGGTCAAATCGACCCAGATAAGTGTTGGAGGGTTGAAGACACGCGCTAAAGCCTCTTAATAAATTCTGATCGAATATCATCGCGACACGTGGCGATCGAACGTAGCTGGAAGAAGTAAAAACGTGCGGAAAGAAAAACCGAGAGAATTGCGGAGGTGGTTTCTAAACTCTGGCGTTGGCAAAACGACGACGGACGAGAACGACGATGAGACGTAAGAGAACGCGAGAAAATTTTCAACCCGTGAGATATACCGCAGCGGCATTAAAGATGAGTGGAACTCTAAGAATAGCGAAGTCAAGTTGGCGAATCCCTCCAGCTGCGAGTGAAACGCAACAAAACTGCCACATCGTTGTTGGCGCAGAGACACAGAGAGAGAGAGAGGGGGGGAATGGAAAAAAAGAATAAAGAAGGGGAGAAAAAAATAAAAAAGAACAAAGTGTTTCTGAAGGGAGTAGGAGAGAAAAACAGCGTGTGCATTCGATGCTACGCTCGAGAGTTCCACTTACCTCGCTACGCTGAATATAGAGAGGCAAAAGACAAACCTAGCGCTTACAAAACCTGAGAGACGAAGAATTCTCTCGAACGGAATACCGCGTTACAAAGGGATAAACGGGGGTAATGACGATCGAAGAGAACTCGTACGTGATTTCATTGAAAAGCATGGAAAAACGTCTTGGAAATAACGCCATCGTAGATCGACCATACGAGGCAATTCCGGTGGGAAATTGGACGCGAATGAAAGACAAATGTTTGGGACAAACGTTTCATCGATCTGAGTGAATGTGTATGGGGCATTCCACGTCGAATCACGCGGTCATCGGCCTTCCTCGGATTTTGATGTCCAATGAATTGTGGGTTTCGTTTCGCCCAAAATATGATCTCTAATTTTTATTTCATTTTTTAGGGGTTGCCCGAGCTAAAGAATCGTTAAATTGAGGGAAACATAAAAAGGGGCCTTTTTTAAATTAATGAATTTTTTTCACTGAATTATGGGCCAAAAATTATTACTATTTTTACAAGCTTTTATTTAGTTTCACCTGTTACCGGTGTCTGTCTGTCTGTATATCCAAATCTTGCAAGTTAAATTTGACCCACTTCCCGGTTTCCGATTGAGTTAAAAGTTTTCATGTAAATCGAATGACAATGCAATATTATTACAAAAAATTGTTTCGCAAAATTTTTTATAAAAAATTAGCTTGAAAATTGTTTTGCAACAAAAAATGTTTCGCATAATTTTTTGCAAAAAAAATGTTTCGAAAAATTTTTTGCAAAAAAATTGTTTTAAGCAATTGATTTGCAACATTTCTCTACGAAAATTTTGCACAACAGTCTCTTTCTAAAAAATTGTGCGAAAACAAATTTTTTTGCATACATTTTGCAAAAAAATGTGGCAAATTAATTGTGTGAACCAATTTTGCAAACAAATTTTGCAAAATAATTTTTGTGCAAAAAATTTTGCGAACCATTTTTTTTGCAAAAAATTATGCGAAACTAGATATAAATTACTAAACTAGTTATTTAACATCATGGATACTAAAAAATAAAAAATAAACGAAAAACAAATTTTTTTAACAAGCTTTTATTAGTTGTTAATAAAAAATAACTAAAAAGTCAGAAATAATTTTATTCCGATTGGAAATAAGTTTTCAAATAAAAGCGCGTTACATTTTAACAGCAAGAGAAAAAAAAGAGGGTGTAACATGTTTTTAGTTGAAAACTTATTTCCAATAGGAATCAAACTATTTTTAACTTTTTAGTTATTTTTTATTAATAACTAATAAAAGCTTGTATAAAAAAAAATCGTTTTTAAAATTTTTCAATTATGTTTGAATCGTCCGTTTTATTTCACGTCGTCGAGGCTAATAAATTTTCGAAAAATGTTGTCGTTTCACTCTTAAACCAAGAAAAAAAACAAGTTCCATTAAAAAAATATTCTTGTTGTTATTCTCACCACAATAAACAATCAAAATAAGAAATTATTTAAACAAAAAATTAAAATACAAAAAAAACAGTAATTTTTTTTTACCCATTATCGAACAATGACGAAAATATTTGTTTTAGGTCCTAGTTTCTGTGAAAAATATTTCATTAATTTTAAAAAGGCTCCTCTTCATGTTTTCCCTCAATTTAATGATTTTTTAGCTCAGGCAACCCCTAAACAATGAAATAAAAATTTCTAAAAATTTGAGGTCATATTTTGGGTCAAACGAAACCTACGATTCATTGGACATCAAAATCCGAGGGGGTCAGGCCGATGACCGCGTGATTTCACGTGGAATGCCCCATATATAATTTTACATTACGTACAATGCCATAAGGGGGCTCCCACGACGACAACGAATGACTTTTCTCACTGGTGTCACACACGTGTTTATATCTTGTATTCTAATTCGAGAATACGTCCAGCATGTTTTTGGATTCATCGTAAAATTTTCCACTTTGCACTGAGAGGGAGATAAAATATGAGAAAAAAAGATTCGACTCGCACGTAAATGTTGGACAGATGTAAAATCCATTGGGAAGCTTGGTTCGAAACTGGAATCGGAACTGAAGAGACGCATGGATTAATCCAAAAATGGCGAAGAGAGATTTTTCCATTCTGCGGAGAATGTGGCCGTCAGAAAAGTTTTCACGGAGAGGAATGAGAGCGAGTTTCCGGTGGATATATACGTACATATGATAATCACTTGAACGTGAATAGTTGTGATAGAGATGCAACTATTATTGTGCGAAGATTTGTTGAAGTTGGCCGAGGATTTTATTTTTCTTACTTTTTTTTTGTTATGCTAATCTTGACATAAAAGTTGATGTCATATAAAAATGTGATGGTTGATAATTTTTTCAGAGTATCGAGGAACAAATTGTTGAGTAAGTAAATTTTTATTTGCGAATAGGTATTTGAACAGGTAAATCGTTTAGAATTGTGTGGTTGTTACAAATAGGGGAATGTGGGGCAAAGTGGACATTTAAGGAATTTAACGATTTTCGTCGGTAAGCACGCGGTCTTTTAACTACTTTTATGTCCCAAAATTGATTCCCGAACCTAATTTCGCTGATTTGGAAAAAAAAAAATTTGGGGGCAAAATGGTCACGTCTCCTCAGGTGCAGAAAAATCTATACTTGGTGATTCTCGAAAATAGAGACACTGTAATCGACTATGCCCGAATAAAATATTAACTTAACAATATAAACAAAGAAATAAAGCTAATAGAACCGTTCCTCGAATGAAATTTAAAAAAAAAAACGAGGTAATTCTTCAGATCCACTTTGCTCCAATTTTTTCCATGTGGAAAATATACTATGAATTCACTTTGTCAGTGAATAAATCATGGTATTTTCATATATTCATCGACTTTTGAGTCGTGAAATTCATTTCCCATTCTGGTTTTTTGAATTTTGTAAAAAACAACATTTGGGGGCAAAATGGACACGCCTTCTTAGGTGCAGAAAAATCTATACTTGGTGATTCTCAAAAATAGAGACAGTGTAATCGACTATGCCCGAATAAAAAATTAAGTTAAAAATATAAACAAAGAAATAAACCCAATAGAATCGTTCCGCGAATGAAATTAAAAAAAAAAAAGAGGTAAATCTTCAGATTCACTTTGCTCCGATTTTTGCCATGTGGAAAATGTACTATGAATTCACTTTGCTAGTGAACAGATCATTTTCACATATTAATCGACTTTTGAGTCGTGAAATTCATTTTCCATTATTGTTTTTTAAATTTGTAATAAAAATTTTTTTCCATTTTACGATTTCCGTGTTTTGTGCTTTTTATTTTGAATATATTGTTCAACAGTGTATGAAACGTTACGGGAATCGTGCAGATATAGTCTGAATTCGAAGTAATAATTTTATGACCTTGAAATTATTTTCAGTTTCAGCTCGTGTCCATTTTGCCCCCAAATTTGAAATTTTTCGCCTGTCCACTTTGCCCCCAGTGTCCACTTTGCCCCACATTCCTCTATGTTGACACATTTCATGGTCAATATTTTTTCCGGAATATTATTAAAAAATATTGAGTAAGTTGAAACTCATTTGAAACTTGAGAGAAAATAACCCCTAATTTTTTATTTATTCTCGGGCTCGTTGGACTTAACTGTTAATCGATACACAGAGTTCATTGGCAGTTGCAAAAATCTCATTTAATCGTCTGGTGTGTTCAACAGCTTTTTCGGTACATCGAAGGAAATAATTGAGTAGGTTGAAAGTAATTTGACACTCGAGCAGAAAATATCCTACCAATTTGTTATTCATTGTCTGACTGATCGGACGAATCAATGCAGAATCGATTCGTGATTGGAAATATCTGATATCAAATATTGGTAGTCCAATCGATTGGTGAACAAGAGTTTACTAATCAATGGCAAAAACTATCAATAATTGTAATTTCAAGTAATTGTAATTAATAGACTGAAATTAAAATATATAAAAATTTGTCCAGCTGACAATTTCCAAAATTTTATCAAATGATCACCCACGACAGGATTACTTGAGATTAAAATCTAGGATCACTCAGAGGGATCCCAGAAGAACTCTATTTAACTCTTAGGAAACGTATATTTTATTACTACCAACGAATGATAAATTCGCGAAGACACTCTGTATGATTTTTTTTGGCTTGCTTTTTTTTTGTTCGTTTTACTGAAGTCAATGCCGTGAAATATGTTGATTCGTTTATTTTCAAATCGATTTTTGTCGATTGTCATTCCAACCAATTCCACCAATTTCGACAGTCTCAAAAAGTTAGTCAAAAGTTTGACCCTCTGACTTGAAAAGAGTTACGAATCAAAGATACTGTTTTTTCATCTCGATTTTCGCTCACTGGTTTTTTTTCCGTGATTGAGAAACGAACCTTCGAGTCGCAATAAAATTCTCTCTCTTGCGTTCCAACTACAAAGACCTTGAAAGAGTTTCACTCGATAGACGCTAAATTCTTGTTCAAATGTGGCAGAAAAATTGCGAATTTTCAAAGTTTCTCATATTCCGTTTTATACAGAAGCAAATACCAATATTGAAATACCACATGCGACAAAATTTCCTCGGGCATAGTTTCGGCTTTTTCATCGAAAAATCCGTGCAGATGAGATAAGAGATCAGATTGTTTAGGATAAAAAAATATCTCCTTGACAGGAAAAATTGTCGAAAAAAAAAATGTTGAAATAAAATTCTGAAATTTTTTTTATTGAATCCAGAATAATTATGTGCAATTTTTTACCCTCTTAGTGATGTTACGAAAACCCAGTAGTTTTAGAGTTACGCTACATTTTATAAATATGGTCGTTTTTTGCGAAAAAATTAATATTTTTGCGAACAAAAATCGTACGAAACTTTTCAAAAAACGAAATTGAAGCTTATACTCCCCCCACAAGTTTTTCACACGAAAGATTGTTAAAAAAAATATTTCAAGGGTCGTGCGCAAAAATTTCAACGTCAAAAAGAATGCCGAAAAATGACTATCCTTTTAAGGGTGTAGAGGATTAAAAAATAAACAAATTTTTTTTTTTGAAAAAGCGAAATGAAGCTAAATATGTCCCCTTTGATACGCCGCTTGTTAAATTAAAATATATTCATTTTTAAAAGAGCAGTGAAACTTTTTGTGCGGCGCGGAATGTGGGCGAGTGTTTCCAAACTTTTGGACGGAAGTGTTTGGGCCATTCCATACCAATTCGACCATCTATTTTTTTTTACGTTTTATTCATAAAAACCTAAAATCGAGGTGGAAGCGAAAGCCTGGACATCATGAATTTTGGGTCAAAAATTTTCATTTTTGACACCAAATTTTTGAGAATTTTTTCAGATTTTTAAATTACGGCCCTCGAGGTTTTCGAAAAAAATGTTCAAAAAATCATAACGTACTCAAATTTGGTTTTCAAAATCTGAAAAAAATTCTGAATGCTATTTTTGAGTTAGAAGAATCATATAAAAAATTGTCAACGAAATCAGCAAGGTCGAGGGTCACACTCAGGTCGACTTGGTATGGAATGCCCCGTATATAACCCCGTCCAACTATGAGGTGGAAATTTTTCGTGTCCCAGTTCCAGATGTTTCGTTCTGAATATGAGTACATGTGAGCAAATATCCAATTTTTGTTATATATATAGATGAAAATCGGTACAACCGGGGTCCCAAAAATTCTTGCCATATTCTTAGGTCTGTGTTCATTTCGGCCAGTATATCCAGTATATAAACATCTGGGCGAGTCCTCGAAAGAAAGGTTACCGCGTGTACCGAAAAACTTATACCTGTTCGACCATATCGAATTTTCCATTCTCCATTCGCCTCCTTAAGGATATTTTGCCCCTACAGTCCGAGCCAAAAATTTGATCTGATTGAAATTTTCGTACTTCGTGATACAATAAAAATCTGAAAAATTTTAGCAAAATTTAGTATGCCATAAACAACAATTATCAATAATAATATTGTCCAAAAGTTATTAATGAATTGTTTTAACAAATAATTATTCAACAATTTTTCCATAAGTTCTTTTTTTCAGAATTTTCTCTCTATTTTGAAATTCTCGTTCAAAAATTTCTAGAATGGCTGTATTTATGTATTTATTGCCCCAGTGTCTTAAAAAATGTTCAAGGCTGACGATAAATCCGTATGCAAAAACATATACAAAATTGGCAATTTTTTGTTTGTATTTCGGAATGTTTTTTGTAATATTTCAAAATAGAGATCAAATTTTGAAAAAATTCATATGCGTTCTGAAAAATTAACGCATTCGATTTGTTTAAGAAAAAAAACGAACCTCCCAAAAAACTGCTGAATAATTATTTGTTAAAACAATTTATTACTAACTTTTGGGCAATATTATTATTGATAATTGTTGTTTATGGCGTGCCAATTGTTGCTAAATTTTTTCAGATTTTTATTGTACACGGAAAAAAATGATCAGTGAGAACTGCTGAGATTCCCATTAATTTTTACAGTTTTCCCCATCAACAGCGCCTCCTGGAAGGGCAAACAGTGAAATTTGCAAATTTCTTTAATACAATATACAGATGTCACTTATGACATAGTAAATGCCCATCGGACGAATTTTTACAGTGTGGAACAGTAAAATGTACACTACGTGAAACGCTATATTTCTGTTGTATCCGGTGAACTTTTTACACATTTCACATTGTAAAAATTATCCAGGGCCCGTGAAAAAATTACACTGTACATTGTAAAAATTGAAAAGAACGTAGTATATTTTGCGGTTCGTTTTTTATTTTTCACGGAAAATACTGCAATTCTAAAATAAATTATAGTGTAGTGAAACGTTTCGATATTTGAATAAATTCCAATTTATTCAAATATTGCAATAAACCGTTATTTATCCTCGCTCAGGCTCATAACTACGAGGGCTTGTACTTGACTAGTTAATCGTGAGATCAATTAATGAAGCGAATTTAGTTTAACCTCGCAGCCATAAAGAGCACGAGCGTCACCGAAATGCAATGGTGATCTGTTAAGAAAATGTAGTCTTCAGTCCATAGGACTGTTCGACCACAGAACGCGGTCGATGTTCCAACAATTGTATGTCAATTGAGGACGCCGATGATGGTAATACATCGGAGCTTATAGGTGCTGGGTGGCTCTCTCGCTGGCGCGAGAGGGCGCGCCGTCCGACGCTATCTAGCGGATCTCGGGCGAAATGCAGAGATCGTGGTCCGCCGCAGGTCGTCCCGTTACAGTGCCGCACTGTAAAAATTGAAATTGACGTTGTCTATCTTGCGGCGCGCATTTGATTTGTCACTCGGAACACTGAAATTTCTAATTACGTGCTTTGAACATTCTACAGAGACCATTGTAAATTTTACAGTTCAAACTCAGTGGATTTCGTCGTTTCTGCTTGTTAATTATACTTTGTCATTATTTTGCGGTGAACATTGCATTTTTTACAGTGTAAATCAGCATTTATAATGGTTTGAAAAGTAGAAACTACATTAAATCCGATAATTTATAATGGATTCCCAGTAAAACGCCGGAATTACAGTTCTGAATCGTATATTCTGCATTGAATTCAGTAATTTTTTAAATATTACACATGAATTGTCACTGATCATTTTTTTCCGTGTATCACGAAGTACGAAAATTTCAATCGGATAAAAATTTTGGCTCGGACGGTACGAGCTCTATTCCTTTTGGCCATAAAGAGAGGAACAAGAAAGCGACATAGAAATTTCGCCCAAAGAGGTCCGCAGATGGTTCGAAATTTACTCTCCTCCAGGGATTGTAGAATCCAGTGGCTTTGGCCTCGGGTCTTTTTGTACGGATATTCAGCTGTTCGTCAAGCCCGAACGAACTGAATGAGATACGGAGATAAAAAGTGATGGAGATATAATAGAGAGGCAGCGAGAAGCATACAGAAGGTTTCCTCCATCGTAGTACTACACTTCGTAGCAAACACAACGAGAAATTCACTTGCCATGGCGACCCTCACACAAAATCATCCACCCACCAACCAAACCCACACTCGCAAGTTTAACAGTCGGTGATTCATTTCTCGAGTTCTTTAGATCAGTCGTACGCACACTCGCCTTTCAAATATGCCACAAACCGGAAGTTCGTTTAGGCGATTGAAAAACGTCATCATGCCTCGTTGCACAGACGCAGATTCGGACAGCGCGATGACTGAAATTGTATTTTGTGACTGACCGAATAAGGTAGAAAAATGCACGTCGAAACAATGACTTGCCACGTGGCATTGATTATTTCTATTTAAAAAAAAAAAAAACGCTCTGCATTCGACCGAATGAAAATTGTACTTCAATCATGTGCAACATTGGTCCGATATAATTGGGAATTGGGTTGAAAATTTTAACGTTTTGTGGGGGAATGGTAGAGGAATAAAAATTATGGGAAGAGGAATTAGAGGAACAAAAATGATGGGACAAATTTTTATTTTTTATTCTAATATGTTTATTGGAAAAAATAATATTTGATCCAAGTTTTGACCTCGAGAGTGAAGTTAAGGTGATTTTAAAATTTGTAAAGTTTATAAAAAAATTTTATTTTTATGAATGAGCTTTTGGGGATGAGGAAGATAGAGATTTTTTTTTTTTAATTAAATTGAGCGAAGAGATAATTTTATTGAAACCGTTATGATTGCCGAATAGAGAATAGATAAAAGACAAGTTGTCCGATCGATGATTAATACTCATCGAATTCATTGGCAAACACTCCCACGTGAGGGCACCGAGATTGAACAGTAAGAGCAAAACAGACACGTCAGCTCTCGTTAGATGGATATATTATACACAAGTCAACACAATCAACGACCAATTTTTTTCCTACGATTTATCAAAGTTAAAAAGCATTTGGAAATTTTTCCACATTTTTTTTTCCACCAGTTTTTCGTTAGGTTTTTGTTTTTCACTTCTAATATTTCAAAATATTTAACAATAATAATATAATAACAACAATAATATTTAACTGCATGAGCTCATGAAGTTTGGGAAATGGCCGAAAAATTTGGAATAAAAAAAAATTCTAATCGTAATACTAGAATAAAGAACCGCAGAAAGGAAAAATCGGCAAACACCAAATTTTAATGAATTCTCAATAATAATAATAATAATAATAATAATTTAAATTTAATAATTTAATTTCTCAATGAAAATAAATTCTGAAATAATTCTGCTACATTTTATTCTGGCTTGAGCGATTAAAAATTTTGAAACTCCACTTTTTGGTTAATACTAAAACTTCAAATTTTATAAAAATCATTATGGAAAAATCTTGGTATAAGTTTGGAGCAGTGATCGGCAAAAAAAAATCTATTTATATTATCCAATTTTTTCGAAAAATAAGTAATTAGCGGGAACTTATTACTAATTTTTCTAACAAATAAGTAATTAGTGACAGTACATTTCTAATTTTGTTAAAAAAATGAGTAATTAACCATAAAATATTACTAATTTTTTCCAAGAATTAATAATTAGCGAGAAAGATATTGCTAAATAACCAAAAAAATCAATCATTCGTGGAGAAATGTTGTATTAATTTTGGAAAAAAATAATGAATAAAAAAAATTACTAATGTATTTTGTAATAGGTACTGATTAAATATTCGTATTAATAATACTTATGTGATATCAAATGATATTTGATACAATAAATACTAATGACTCAATCCGTACACACAAGTAAGTAAATATACACAATACTTTTCTACACATTACTGTTTTAAAAAAAAATAATTAGTAATATCTTCCTTATCAATTACTATATTTAGCAAAAAACTTGGTAATATATTTTCGCTATTTACTACATTTTTTTGTTGTTGAAAAATTAGAAATATTTTGTCACTAATTAATTTTTTTTTGAAAAATTGGAAATATTTTCTTACTAATTATTAATTTTTTAGAAAAATTTGAAATATTTTATGACTAATTATTAATTTTTCGAAAAAATGATTAATAAAATCGTTGACGAAAAAATCGATACTGCCGATCACTGGTTTGAAGACACAAAACAACAACTTTCCAAAATTTATATAGATACATATTACAAAAAATCTGCAATTTTATATTAAAAATTTTATCACTGAGCCGGAGCAGGAAATTGTATTTTTCCTACGATTCCTGCGAGAGAATCATGAACCAAGTTCAAGAGAGTGAGTTTCGAGATAAGTTGGCTATGAATACCCCATATACACATACATATACACTAGACTGTTTCAAATAAAATGACAATTTTTGTTTTTTCAAAGAACATTGATAAATCGTCAGAGTATCCCTAAAAAAAGACCCTGTCTAAATACGAGCCCTTAATATTAATATTTAGAGGTGGCTATTTTCAATTTCTTTTTTCCATTTAAATAACATGCGACATTTTTTTTCTGAACTTTGGAATTTTATTATTCAAAAACGAATCACTGTACAGTAATAAGAACTATGGATTTTTAAATGGATTCATTGATTAAATATACGAGTATATCACAAATATATGATGAAATTTTATAATTAATGTTATATATTATAAATGAAAAATCTGTTTAACAGTATAAAATTTATTATAAAATTTCATCATATATTTGTGATATACTCGTATATTTTATTAATGAACAATAAAATTAATCATTCATCGTTGATTAATTTAATTTTTTTGATCAAAATTTCATTGAAAATTTGCAGATAGTTGTTTTAAAAATGATAATATTGGGTATTTAAGTAATATGAGTCGATTTTGTCGCGTTTATAAGTAAATAACATCATTATTTTTTATTTTATTTTCAGAAAAAAATTTTTCCCATTTTATTTAAATGGAAAAAGAAAATTGAAAATAGCCACCTGTAAATATTAATATTAAGGGCTCATATTCGGACAGGGTCTTTTTTTAGGGATACTCTGACGATTTATCAATGTTCTTTAAAAAAACAAAAATTGTCATTTTACTTGAAACACTCTAATATACACATCTACACAAATATAAATCTTTGGATGATGTCAAATAGATTAGTAAAAAAAAATAAGGCGCTACACAGATCGTGTTTGTTGACGACGATTATTGCGCATAATAATTTTTCACCGTCGCTACAAAAGCAAAAAGAAAAACGTCCTTGACACTCACCACTATTCTTTCTTCCCATTGTCCATCATTTTTAAAACTTTTGTTCGATCGTAATTTTAAAAATTCTCTGTGAAACAAATTCGGAATACAATGGGGTAATTCATTTATTTAAAAAAAAATCGAAAAGCGTTTTCATCCAAAATTTACATTTTTTTCATAATCTTTAATTCAACAAAAATGTTATAATTCAAAAAATTCCTCGACTGGAACGTCCACTCTTTTGTCTATGATGATAAAAATTCTATGCGATAACCGGAAGCCTGATTGGTGCGAATTTCATCGCGCGAGGGTTGACCGATCCAATTTTCTTTTTTTTTTTATAGTTGACTCATATCTCTTATCTCGTCGCAATGACGCGACGAGCCTTGTGCGGAATCTAGATTTTAAAAGGCTGATAAGAGAGCAACGTCGGGGCAAAGGCTAGAAAAAAAAAAGGCCGTAGTATGCACACATAGAGAGACCCATTGAGCGAGAAAATTAGAAAAAAAACGAACGAGAGTGTAACTTTTTTTTGCCCCCATAGCCTCATCTCAGAGAGTTTCTTTGCGGCGATGTAGAACCGCGCGGAATGAAATGGCACACATCGTTTTACAAAGCGAGAAAGGGGAATGCGCAGAGGCGTGACACGAAGCGTGAACTTTCCGTGTGTGCGCGCGAGACCAATATTTTTTTTAAATTCTGTTTCTCTCGCTCGTTGAATTCCCAAGAGTCGCTGGATGAGAGATATACATGCAATTGTGGGAAGAAAAGGAAACGGATCGGCAAAAATGATAAGGGAAAGATTCTCAGGGATTGACAACGAACGAGGGAAAACTCCTTGAGAATCGCATATAAATTGATGATACGTAAAATCTTTATATTTTTTCTCTTGTATTTTTTTTTATTGCCATATCTCACAAGGATTATAGTCAGAGTAAAAATACTACCAGCTGACAATAAAGTAGGGTCATTCCATGTCAAATCGATTAATAGTAATAGTTGCAATCGACCCCTTTCAATTTTGATGAAATTTGGTCAGAAGTTTTCTTTTATCATAAAACGAAATTCTACCGATGGAAAAAATTAAAATTTTTTTTTCGAATGTAATGCAAAATTCAAAATTTCACAATTTTCTGAATTTTTCAAGTTTTTTTTTTTTAATATCTCGAAAACTATTATAGTTACGAAAAAATCGTTCTGGGTTCGTCTGAAAGAGTATATTTGGGGCTACGAGGAAAAAATATTCCCAAAAAAAATGTTGAAAAATGATGGATTTGGATTTTGACTTTTCAAAAATCGTGAAAATTCACGATTAACTTAAATTTTTTATTTAATTTTTTTACATAATACCAGCTTGTACTGATTTCAAAATTTCACGATCTTCGAAGATTAGTACAACGTATTATATATAAAAAATTGAACCAAAAATTTAATGTTGATCGTGGATTTTCACGATTTTTACAAATTCAAAATTCTTCAAAGTCACATCATTTAGCCCCAAGTATACTCCTTAAGACGAACTGAGAACAATTTTTTCGTAACTATAATAATTTTTGAGACATTTAAAAAATAAACTTGAAAAATTGAAAATATGGTTAAATTTTGAATTTTCGAGAAAAAAAAATTTCCTCTGGAATGGCCCAGTCATATAATTTGCCAGGAATTGTATTTTTTTTTTGCCGAGATGTAACACACGATCGATCGTAGCCGAGAAAAGAATTTCATATTGGAATGAGTCGCAAAGCATCGAGAATAATAATGGACATTAAATGCGCAGGGGAAACGTCGTTCGCACGCGACCGATTCACCTCGAAATCGCATTTTTTTTTCTTTCAAGTGTAAGCTCTGTTTGTGTAGAATTTGCCAACACATTGGAAACTCAATGTATGATTGATGCATTCCGTGAGCGCGGCGTATCAGTGCGTTTTTTGTGTGCACAAAATATATATGCACATATATATTTATGTGTGAACGTGTGTGTCGGTCACAAATATGTACGTGATTAAGGAAGTCCTTGCAGTACAGTCAAGTCAATTGGGTGCTAAATTTTGAAAAGTTCTTGCACATTTTACAGAGGAGAAAGTAGGTGGGACTAATTAGTCCCCCCTACTTTCTGGTCCATTCTGTTTGATTCTGGTCTGGTCAATTCTGGTCCCCCTTAAGGTGGACCAGATGGTGGATTTAAAAGATTTCTACTTGAAGCAGAAAAAAATATGTAACAATGATTTTGCTGAAGAATAATGCAGTTTATAGTCAACAGATCTACATTAAAATTTGTGCAGAATTTTTGTGGAACCAAAATGGGAAAAAAAATGTGTACACGTTACAAACCATAGAATGGAGTGGACTAAAATGGATTTGAATAAAAGGATTTTTGCTCCATGCAGAAAAAAATATATCACAATTACTTTACTGAAAAATAATGATGCTCAAAGTTTGCATCGTTTAAATGCAGCAGAAATAGTTTATTTATCTACTTGAAGTTTTGAAGATTTTACTGAACGAAAAATCTACAAATGTTTTACCTTAATAAAAAAATTTCAAAACTCAAAGTATTCGATAAATTATTCTTTTTAATTTTTGTTTGAAAAAAAAAACATGTGTCGATTTTTCGTTCAATTGAATGTTCAGATCTTCGAGTTTATGCTTATTTAAAATAAAATTTACCCTTTCTAAGAAGTTTAAGAATTTAAAATTAGTTTAAATTTAATTAAAAGACTTGGGATGCTAAATGTGACTAAAAATAAATTTCAAAAAAACTCATTTTTGTTGCATTTTTCTACATTAATTAGAGACTTGGGGAATTGGGCACTGCATTAATTAATAATTAAGCTCCACCTTGGTTCGCACTATCTCGCTGAAAATTAATCTAAGTGCAATAGATACAGATCATGTAAGTGCAAATGTATGCATACATCTTTATTATTCCTTTTGTATATGTTTGATAAATATGATTTATATAATTGATACACGTTTGTCTACATTTTTTCTGCATAAACTTCTGAAAATATTGCACAAACGACATATATTTTTCTACATCTATGATAAATCTAATATTTACAACTTAAAGAATTAATATATTAATATATACAGTTCACTTCTATAAATTTGTACGTGGGGTAAAAATACCTTTCAGCAAAAATTTCCAATTCTTCGCATCATTTATTCCAAATCTATAATTATCGATTAATTAAACAACAAAATATAGTGTGAAGCTTGCAGAAATGTTTATTTTATTTTAGTAATGAGTTGGCTAAAATGATGAAAAAATGGACTTTAAATTTTTTATTTACATTCTGTGATGCCTTTTCTGCTTATTGGCTTCGATAAGCCGATTTTTCAAAAAAAAAAATGGCTAAGTTACAGAGCTACATGTAAAAAAGTATACTGAAAATGAATAAAAAAGCATATATTTGTTAAAGAATTGTGAAAAAAAATTCTGCAAATATTTGTTAGAGAATTCTGAAGAAATATTGCAAATCTTGAATGCAAATTTTTTAACCGGTCACCTTGATGCACAACAACGAACCGTGATGTGCTGGCATTTCTAGCGTAACGCATTATAAAGCCGGAGAGCTTTGTCGACGTTTTATACACGTCGACTGTACGTAGTTTTCCGAGTGCGAAAGTAAATTAGAGGAAGGAAAGAAAAAAAGAGTAAGAAAACGATGAATCGAAACGATCATGGAGCACATACACATGTATACATATTAGGGTGGTTCTTATTTAAGGCTCGGACGAATTTTTTATCAGACGCCCCCCAAATTCACTCTAAATAATTCAAAAACAATACCCTAATTATTTTATATTTTTATTTAGACCCTAACCTCTCCCGAAAAGAGGGGTTAGGGTCTCCATATTCCAAGGATATATTTTATTCCAAGCGTAATAATTTTTTAAAAAATCTGTAACTGTAAGATTTTAGTGTTCATTGGTGTTACTATTTGAGGAAAAATTTACATTATCATCCGGCTCAATCTACACGAATTGCAGTTCATCTAAAATTCTAATACGGGTCAATCTAGAAAAATTGCAATTCGTCTCGATTGACCCGTATGATAATATGAATTTTTTCTCAAATAGTAGCACCATTGAACACTAAAATCTTGCAGTTACAGATTTTTCAAAAAATTATTACACTTGGAATAAAATATATCCTAAGAATATGGCCGAAACACGTGTATTCCAAATGGGGATATCTACCCTCTTTTCGGGAGGGGTTAGAGTATAGATAAAAATCTGAAAAAATTAGGGTATTGTTTTTTAATTATTTGGAGTCAATTTGAAAGGCGTCTGATAAAAAATGCGTCCAAGCCCTAAATAAGGACCACCCTAATATACACACATATACGTGAGATTCTTGCGGTTCTGGCCGCGCGAGAGCATAGCAATTTTGTTGTTGGAATTTTCAACGAGAATAAAACTCGCAGTTGCCCATTCCTCGCCGTCGGACAAGACTTCTCGATCCGTGCAATTATATATACGTATCGTCAGTAAGAGGACAAGACACGCATCGGTGGATATTACGGCATTTCTAAATACTAAAATTATGAGATGGAGTAAAAGGCACCGAAGAAGGAGCGAATAGCTTCACCATTCCTCTTCAATCATCGGATAATTTTCTATCTTCCTCTCGTGCATTAGGAAAATCTGATTTTCTTGGGCAAATCTTTTTGAGACGTCAGGGATCTATTATATTGAATAGCAAAGAGAATTTGAAATTTGAAAATTAAAGAGTCTGTGAAGTTTGATTTTTTTCCAGGCAGCTTTATAAAATTTCTCAAAAGGGCACGCAAAGATAGGGAACATTTCCCTTATTTTTGTATAAACAAAGCATCCTTAAAGCTGGAATTTTTTTGGCAAATTTTTCCGAGACGTCAGGGATGAATTATTTTGAATAGCAAAGAGAATTTGAAATTTTTAAATCGAAAGAACCGTGAATTTTGATTTTTTTTCCATGCAGCTTTATAAAATTTCCAAAAGCGAAAGATGGGGAGAATTTGCTCTATTTTTGTATAAACAAAGAATCCTTAAAGCTGGATTTTTTTTTTGCAAATCTTTCTGAGGCGTCAGGAATTGATTATTTTGAATAGCAAAGAGAATTTGAAATTTGAAAATCAAAGGAACCGTGAATTTTGATTTTTTTTCCATGCAGCTTTATGAAATGTCCCAAAAGCGAAAGATAGGGAGAATTTGCTTTATTTTTGTATAAACAAAGAATCCTTAAAGCTGGAATTTTTTTTTGCAAATCTTTCTGAGACGTCAGGAATTGATTATTTTGAATAGCAAAGAGAATTTGAAATTTGAAAATCAAAGGAACGATGAATTTTGATTTTTTTTCCATGCAGCTTTATAAAATGTCCCAAAAGCGAAAGATGGGGAGAATTTGCTTTATTTTTGTATAAACAAAGAATCCTTGAAGCTGGAATTTTGTTTAGCAAATCTTTCTGAGACATCAGGGATGAATTATTTTGAATAGCAAAGAGAATTTGAAATTTGAAAATCAAAGGAGCCGTGAATCTTGATTTTTTTCCATGCAGCTTTATAAAATTTCCCAAAAGTGAAAGATGGGGAGAATTTGCTTTATTTTTGTACAAACAAAGAATCCTTGAGGCTGGAATTTTGTTGGGGCGATGAAAAGAAAGACAAAAGCGTTCATGGGGTTTTTTTCTTGTATAAGAAAAATCTTAGCAGGGGGTCAACGATAATGTGGAGTAGGAATCCTAATTTTTTTTTAGTAATTCGTCCCTAAAGTGTAATTGCGGATTGATTTAAGAGTGAAGAACGATAACGTTTGTACAAAGTCGATAAAAAAGAGGGAGGGAGATGAAAAAAAAGCCCGGCATGCAAGTCCCTTGAAACCGAGAGAGGTCCCGCCCAGCTGGGCTCGAATGGTCCTTGGCGATAAGCACTTTGGTTTCAAGGCAAAATTTCTCTGTCTTGTGTACGTTAAATATATAAATATTGGACAAAGAAAGGGAGCATGGAACAATGAAAGATTGATCGTTAACGGTGGATTTTATTGATAATTTTTCGATAATGAAAGAAATAGGAAGGGAAAAAAATAAGAGGATGAATTTTCGTGGAATTTAAAATGCACGTTAGAACGATTTATCGGGAGAAAACTTGCATGAGACTTTCGACTCACATTTCAGGTGGGAGACGCTCGATGTTATCCGGCCAGTGAACCTCGGCGCACGTTTAAACTCTCGCGGTTTAAACTATTTACAACAACAACAACAACAAACACCACCTTTATCACCGGTCAAATTCACTTATTTCACATGATAAATCGTTCGAATTAAAATCCGAACGTAAACGCGTGTTGGCCCCGTCTATCGTCTGCACTCACCACCCATCCACCATTGGCATTTCGTTCGGTTCGACTGAAACAAAAACCCACGATCGCAGTGAAGTACGTTGTACGTCCGGAGCGCGGAGAGAGACTCGTCGATTCTCCCCTTTGGTCGGTCTCGTGGTGGGGGAAGAAATACGAAACGATGCTCGAATACCGGGAGCTGCTGACATCTTCAGGATTTTTTTGTCAACCGAAGAAAGCGGGAAAGGTAAGATAGATTTGATATTGATTCTACTTGGCTGTTTTTATTCGCACCTCGAGGGAATATTCTGGTCTAGATTTTTGAAAAAATCCATTTTTTTTTGCATATTCTTAAAGTTTAGACCAGTAATCGGCAGTATCGATTCTTTTGTCAACGATATTGATTTTATTAGTCATTTTTTATAAAAATTAATAATTAGTCAAAAAATATTAGTAATTTTTCTAAAAAATTACCAATTAGTAAGAAAATATTTCCAATTTTTTCACAACAATTAGTAATTAGTGACAAAATATTTCTAATTTTTCCAAAAAAATTAGTAATTAGCGAAAAAGTATGACCAAGTTTTTTCTAAATATAGTAATTGGTAAGGAAGATATTACGAATTAATTTTTGAAAAAAGTAATTTGTAGAAAAGTATTGTGTATATTTATTATTTACGTACTTGTGTGTACGGAAGCTCAAGTTATTATTAATCAGAATATTTAATCAGTACCTATTAAAAAATGCATTAGTAATTTTTTTTTATTACTTTTTCCAAAATTAATACAACATTTCTCCACAAATTATTGATTTTTTCGGTTATTTAGCAATATCTTTCTTGCTAATTACGAATTCTTGGAAAAATTAGTAATATTTTGTCACTAATTACTAATTTTTCAAGAAAAATTAGTAATATTTTGTTGCTAACTACTAATTTTTTAATAAAAATTAGAAATATTGTGTCACTAATTATTAATTTTTATAAAAAATTAGTAATATGTTCCCGCTAATTACTAATGTTAAAAAAAAAAATTAGTAATATTTTTTTTGCTAATTATTAATTTTTCGAAAAAATTGGATAATAAAAATAGATAAATTTTGTTTTGCCGATCACTGGTTTAGACCTTTAATAATATATCGTCGAAAGGAAATTTTCTATTTCCAATAATTTAAGGAGTTATAGCTATTTTAGTAACGCAGTAACTACGTCCGTCACGTCGGAGAATAACTTTAAGGGGGTATTCTAGTCCAGAATTCTCGATCCTTACTAATTAATTCGACATTCCTACTAATTAACATTTATTTTGTATCGGATGACTAGAAAAGTTGCAATTGTGTCAGCCAGCACACCCCTTTTTTAGCCCCAACTTTACCAGCTTGAAACTTATTTAGTTTAAAAAAACTTTGTTGTTTATTGTCAAAATATTAATAAATATGTTGTAAAAAAATGGTAAAAATACTTTTCGTTTTTTTTTATCGAGCTCGACAAAACGCTTAAAATGTATGTCTTTAGACCAGAATACCGCCTTAATGGGCCTGATAGATCTGTAGTATAAACAAATACGGCTGAAATTTTCACTAATTATGAATATCGTTTGAAAACTGATCAATTGATGAGTCTGAGCTCTACGAGCAATAGAAGGACACAGAATGAATTATTTATTATATTAGGGTTCATCAATTATCAAATGTAGGGTTCATAATTGTGTTTCCGTGAAAATCGAATTTTCCAGCTGCTATATTTATAATCAAAAGAACATTTTCTATCATTTTAACCCTTGGCATTCCAATAAAGTTAAAAAAATAAACTTTGTCATATTTGATCAAGTTTCGAAAATCGCAAAAAACGATACTTGGGAGATGCCAAAAAATTGCGAAAATTGCGAAAAATCATTATGGTGGGGTGAAAAATTTTTGAAAATTAAACAAAGAACACGAAAAACGCATACGTTTTTTAAAATTTTCAAGTTTTTGCAATTTTTGACTGACAGAACTTTAAAATTTTGAAAAACGTTAACATTTTTGGTGTTCTTTGTTTGGTTTTCAAAATATTTGCAGGCATATCCCACCATAATGATTTTTAGCAATTTTTGGAAAGTATCGTTTTTTGCGTTTGTCGAAACTTGTTAAATATGCCAAAGTTTATTTTTTTAACTTTAGTGGAATGCCAAGGGCTTAAATGATAGAAAATTTTCTTTCGATTATAAATATAGTAGCTGAAAAGTCTCAATTTCACAAAACCATACATATAAATCCATTATTTGATATATAATGAACCGTAATTCAATAAATAACTCATTCTGCGTCGTTTTTTTGCTCAAACTTAGCATTAAAGTCTATTCAAGCTTGATTCAGTAACAATTTCGATTCACAAATAAACGGCACTAATATATTTCTTCTTGCAAATAAAAAAACCTTTCTAACGAAATCAACGTTACAAATGAATTCACATAAAAACCGTTTACAAGTTGCAAGATTTGTGAAAAACAAAAGTGTAACTATTATAGTCACGAAAAAGTTACAGAAATAGCAATTTTTCTCTTAACAGACAATTAGTGTTTCTAATTTTTCTTTGCACTCTCTTAAAGGCAACGTAAAATGCCAGTGGGTAAAATTGTAATATTCTTTTTAAAATTCCAGGAAAAAACAAATCAGGTCACGCTCAGACATTGCTGTAACACTTTGGCTCTCTTCTTCCCCGAAATATCAATACGAAATCGCCAAAACGATTACTTTACAGTTTTTTATCATCACAATTGCCTTCTTCATTTATAAGCAAAGAGCGGTCTCAAATTTGCTCGCAGAGTATTTTTTTGGTGGATAATAAAAAAAAAATACGTTTTTCGTTTTCTTTGCATATTCTATATGAACATTGCTGATCCATTCGTTTATTACAACACGCTTTTATGGAATGCCATCGTTATAAGAATTTTCGTTTTCTCTCAAAGTTTGCACATACATTATTACACAACAACAGTTTTTCTTCTCGTCATTCTTCTTCGTTTAACAATACTTTACGCACATTTCGTATAACAGTAACATTACAATAGTCCTTCGGCTATCGAGTAGCGGCGATGAAATAAATAAAAAAAAAAAAACGAATGAAAAAATCGAATCGATCGATGAGCATCGGATCTAATCTTTCGTGAAGACAACAATCGAATGTGATGTCCTCTGGAGGATCCTCGTGCAAGAGGATCGCCAGAGACTTTACAAAACGAGCTTCTTCAACGAATTACAAAATGTATATCCAACCAATTCCATTGTGATGCTTGCATGACAAATACTACAGTGGGAAAATTTCAAGTTAGATCTCGAATTATTATTTTTTAACGAGAGATATTATAGGATTGAGTGGCGAGAGCTAATCGATTTTATTTATCGATAAAATTGGCACTCTTTTTTTTCAGCACAATATGCCAATTAAGGTTTTCGTGGCACAAAAATTCTCGCTTCATAATCATTTCAATAAAGCTACGTTGATCGTCATTGCTGTGCCTGATTCAGATATTTTCTTAATTCCTGCAATTGTTATAATTTGAACTCTCTAGTTCGTTAATTAATTGACTCATCTCTAAGATCTACCGATCTAATCAATTTTTTTTTACGTCTCATTTTTGTTATTGTTCATCATAAACTACGACAATTTTTTTTTTTCATTTCCTTTTGTTATAATTCCTGAACCAGTTGGAAGGCTAAAATTCATGCATAGTTGGAGTTTATGTAATTTCTTTTTCTTTTTTCATTTTTTTTTTTCGACTATGTATAATTTTACCTACGCAAAGTACCATTTGTCATGGATCCCCTAAATTAATCAACGAACTTTTAATTAAATAATCGTTTTTTTTTTTTACAATGAACGATAAGTTCATTTTCATATAAACGAGAACTCTCTTCCAACAACAATCGTGGAGTCTTTAGCCAGGGAAAAGATAAACAAAATTGGCCAAAGACGAATTACCAGTTAGAGATTACGAGCACGATTTCACAAATTGTGTATATATAATATGTATATATAGTTTTTCTTCTTCACTCTTTCCAATAATTATGATTTTTTCATTACGTCAAATTTCACTTTAGAAGGTATACCGAGTTTTTGATCCGACGATTTGCAAATAAGCGAGACTTTGATACGATTTAAAATTTCATTCGTTTGGAATGTCCGACGAAATGACATTCTTCCATGTTTTTTTTTTAACGTGTAATGACACTAAGGCACCGTTTAACGTATTTGAAAAAAAAAGAAACCGTGAGTTTAAAGAGGACCTGGCGATTGAAGTTCTTCGGTTATTTCAAGAGTATGTTACAGAGTTGTGAAAATAATAATGTAAAAGTAATGCCTTACCCATTACTTTAAACAATGTGTCTTGGATGAGTTTTCCATTACAAATTACAAAAGTAACGTGTAATGAATGAATGTTTCATTACAAATGAAAATAGTAATGAGTAATGGATGCGTGTTCCATTACAAATAAAAAAAGTAATGTGTAATGTATGCATGTTCAAATACAAATAATAAAAATAATGTGTAATGGTTGCATGTGTCATTACAAATAAAAAATACCCTGTCATGAATGAGTGCTCTATTACAAATAACAATTGAAAAAAAAAATTGAAATTGAGAATATTGCGTTACAAATTAGTGTGTTTCTACCACAATTTGGAGCAGATACTATTTTGCTCAAAGGTAATAAAAATTTTCAATGAAAATAATTTGTATGTATCAAGTTTTTGTTAACTTTACTATCAGAGTGGTAAATGTATGAACAGTGATTTTTTGGAGTAATTTTTACTCCATTCTTGTAAAAATTGCAATTCTAGAAAAACTTATAGGTGTACTTATTGGAGTAATTTTTATTGGACCAACTTATTGGAGTAATTTTTACTCCATTGTAATTTTTACGAAATAAAATAATGAAACAGCAATGTGCAAGTTTCTAATGCGAGCACAACAATTTTTCTATTTGTAATGGAATATTCTCCACAACAAATTACTTCTTCAATTTTAATTTGTAATCGAGCACTCATCCATTACACATTACATTTTTTCAATTTATAATGGCACATGCATCCATTACACATTACTTTTTTTTTGTAATGGAACACGTATTCATTACACATTACTTTTGTATTTTGTAATGGTACACTTGTCCATTTCAGATTATGCAATGTAATGGGTAATGCATTATTTACAACTCTGGTTACAAACAGCTGGAGGAGAGCTCCGATGGTGACAAAGCTGCATTTCCGAACTTTTCTGAAACTGTTGATTTTTTGGTAAAAAAACTAATTACGTTTCCATACCTCTATTAAGTCGGCATGAAAATCGAATTCGCTTTTTTCCGGAGAATCGACGGTTTTGAAAAATGAATGGGGAAACGCAGATTTGTCCCGATCGAAGAGTCTGTTTCAGATAGCCTTAAGGGGAGGAATTAAACAAAAGAAAAAAAAATACAAGCACCTGCGATGAAAAAGTGTGTGGTCGTGATACGTTCGTTAAATCGTGAAGTTCGACAAAGTGACTTCGAGATAATACTAACGGAGTAAGTACATTTGGAAACTCGCTATATCTAAAAAAAACAGTCTTGCATCGGAAAAATAGAT
This sequence comes from Alloplasta piceator, assembly GCA_946863875.1. Classification (NCBI taxonomy): domain Eukaryota; kingdom Metazoa; phylum Arthropoda; class Insecta; order Hymenoptera; family Ichneumonidae; genus Alloplasta; species Alloplasta piceator. The sequence goes on from OX333071.1 coordinate 67,290,806, forward strand.
TTAAAAAAAAAACTGTATGTGCAAATGCAATGAAATTCGCGCGTCCAACGTTTTCTCTTGCTGGAGAGGAATGCTCCTTAAAATTTTACCGATTCTCACGATTTTTTAAAAGTTTTTTTTCTTTTTTACGTAACGCTTACGTATCGAACGCTTATGTTTTCTTCTTCAATTGGCAGTAAATTTGGTTCACGACGTGCCCGAATGAGTCGGGCAACGCGATGGGTGTTTTTCACGAGGAAGAATTCGGATCGTTAACATTGAACACAGAGAAAATATTTCGATTATCGATATACGTACTAATTCTACATATCGAATGGTCTAAGTGGTTGAAAAATTGAAAAAAAAAAACGTGCCAACGATTCAATGCAAGGTTGCGTTCAGCGTGTCTACAAAATTAAAATTTTAATTCGAGGAACTGTTTTTTTCTTTCTTTCCGGACGATTTATTCGTTTCGGCGATACTTTTCGTGTATCTCGAATCGTCGAAAATATAAAAATGCCTCTTTCCAGTATAACAAATCCATTATGCATATATATATATAAATCTTTCTCTCGTTTACGTGGATAGAGGCGAAACGAGATAGAAAAAAGTGTTTTTTAAGCGTGATCTGCGATAGCTTGGTAGGAAAAAAACGGAGGGGCAAGTTAATATCGGGAATCTGGGTCATTTACGCGTGACCTTGTACCCTGTGTATGTAAATGCGAAAATTCGGTGCCGAGCAACAAATTTCGTCGAGCATCGGAAGTATCTCGCGCTTGATTACCAAAAAAAAAAATATATATATATACGACGCTTATTTGCGCGTTCTCGTTTGAGCGTTTACTTTGTTTTTTCCTCGAATCGTTAATCATCAATGTGACATTGAGATTTCGGAAAATGGGAAAATCCAAGCTTCTCGGAAGAAATTCGAGTCGAACACTCGCGGTAAAATGGTAAAATTCGTTCACGACGACGACCTTTCGACGGCAGTGATGTTCTTCGCTTTGGACTTTCTGCTCAGTAATTTCCGGAAGGACGACGTCCATCGGGATCGGGTGAACGGACCGACGTTTCGCTGACCGTCGGGCTCGCTGCTCGATTCGCTGATTTTTCGGCTGCTACCACCGGCCTCGTAAGATCTTGATCTTCGATCACCAACCTCCGAGGAGAAGCTAAGATTGGGAAAAGATTATTATTAATTATTGCGAAAAAATTATTTTTAAAAAAATATGAGAAAACGAAGGAAATCGGGACATTTGATTGTAGGAGAAAATTTCTTTCGTACCCGGAATCCGAGGAAAAAGCTCGTGCAGTTGCTGCTGCAGAATTTGCTGATGACAGCGAGACTTCAGCGACCGGTGTACCAGAGAATTCCTCGTCCTCGGAGCTGCTGCTTGAATCATCGATGAAACTAATGCCACGATCGAGTGGTGAGCTTGTTCTCAATGCTGGATATGCTGTTGGTGTGCTAGGACGTAGCCAAGTCCTCAGATCCTGAAGAGGTGCTTGAAGGCACTTGAATAATTTCCCACTGAAAAAAAATAAAATTATAAATATCAGATCAGGATTTGGAACATCTATATTCCATCAAGAATTGGAAGATTTAAGGGGTTATACGCAGTCAGATTTAAAAAAAAATGTATTTTATTTTTTTAATGTACATATGGGGCATTCCATACCGATTCGACCTGGGTCTGACCCTTCACCTCTCAGTTTTGTCCGCGATTTTTTATGGTATTGGAGTAGCTCTAAAGAGCACTCAGGATTTTTTTCAGATTTTTTTGGTACAATTTGACTTAACTATACATTGATAACCAAATTATTTTTAGCCCAAATTCAAAAATCTGAAAAAAATCACAAAAATCCCTTGTTTCATATGAAAAATTTCAAAATTTCTCCTGTCCACTTCGGCGTTGAGCCAAAGTGGACAGGGGAAATTTTGCTTTTTCGGACAAATTTTTTTTTTTTAAATAGGAAGAGGAACCTGAATTGAGTGGGCCGTTATTCAAATATTTATGCATTAATGGAAGGTGTTTAAGAAAATGTTTGGATAAGGGCCTACTTAATTTAGATTTCTCCGTCTATTTAAATTTTTTTTAACTTTAATTTGAAAAAAATCTAAAAAATCCCGTTTTTATATGAAAAATTTCAAGCGTTGAGCCAAAGTGGGCAGGGGTTCCCTTCTGTCTATAACAAGCCTGTTCGAAAAAAAAAAATAGAAAGAGAAACCTAAATTTGGGTGAGCCCTCATCCAGACATTTTTTTAAACACCTTCAATTTATTTAACAAAAATTTGTGAATAACGACCTACTCAATTCAGGGTCCTCCTTCTATTTAAAAAAAAAAATCGAAAAAACTTATTATAAACAGAAGGAAAGCCCTACCCACGTTGGCTCAACGCTTGAAATTTTTCATATAAAAAAACGGGATATTTATGAATTTTCTCAAATTTTTAAATTTGAGCTAAACATAATTTGTGTATAAAATTGTAGTTATGTCAAATCGTTCAAAAAAAATCTGAAAAAATCCTGAGTGCTCTTCAGAGGTACTAGAAAACCATAAAAAATTGCGGACAAATCGGAGAGGTGAAGGGTCAGACCCAGGTCGAATCGATGTGGAATGCCTTATATATTTAAGTAAATTCACAGAAAATTTCATGTCAATCCGGCAAATATTTTCGAAATTACAGGCAAATTTTTAAACTCGTAATTACTATGCGCAAAGTGCTTTTGAAACGTTGAACGCCTGCTTTTTCTCAAAACTGTCTTTTAAAAGTCGGTAAGCAAGATTCCTCAGAAACGGTATAACCGAACAGTCTTAATTTTTTACACAAGCTTCATCAATATATTTTTTAGTCATTAATTGAAGGTTTTTTTAGTAATAAATATTTTTCATTGTATAAACAATTTAGGGCAAAAAATTTCATCAAAAATCAAATGTTTTTTTTTTTTTGAGAAGCTGCTATTTTGTCGAAAATAAATATTTTGGTTATTCCTTCGATTACATACTAGATTATATCTTGTATAAACGAAATATTTTTTATTTTTTTTATTTGGATAATCCAATCCAGAGATATCGTGCTTACCGTAAGCAGAGATGTCCCCTCGTTACTTTTGAAAACACGCTTTTTTTATTTTTTCTATTACTTGCTAATATCCAATTATTTTATTAAAATAAGCCACAGTATTTATAACTGCATATGTTTGCTCTTCACATCATATCGTGAATTACTGTTTTTACTGCGTTGCTGAAAAAAAACATAAAAAAGAAATGTAACGAAACTATTAAGTAACTGACAAAATAGCGCAGCGTTACTTTCGTTAGTTACATTTCTCGTTTATGTTCGTTTTCAGCAACGCAGTAAAAACATAGTAATTTATATAAAGTGAAGAGACCGCATGACTTTTTAGAGGACATCTCGAAGATCGGCTACAGTAGCTTCAAAAATCATTATTTGTTAAAAAGAAAAATTTCAAAATACAGTTTAAAGTTACAAAAATATGTATATAAATTTTTACGTTAATAAACTAATGTCTTTCCAGGATTTTTTTTTGAAAAATTGCTTTTTTCCGACTTCCTGACTGCTTATAACCCCTTAAGGATATTCATGGAAAGAAAGGAACTTGAAAGGGACTATATGGGACTTGAAAGAAAAATTACGTACTCGTCACGATAATCGTCAACCTCGGCAAACGTTCGTTTCGCGTATAAGCAAACTGAGCATCTTCTTCGTCGACGACACGACGTCGCGTGAAGGGCCGCAGCTCGTAAATGACGAGCAGCGTGTCTGAGTGTCGCTGTTTCATGGGTAAGAGCCGCGACGCCTTCCTCACGTCGACGACGCTCCGCTCCGAGTTCACCCTCGCCAACTCGAAGCTTCTCCTTCAGGACAACATTCTGCAAATATGCAAATATAATGAGATATTTTAACGGGTTGTTTTTTTATTTTTATTGCATATTTGAGAAACGAGAATTTCGATCCGAAGAAACGAAAGTCGATGGATAAAATTTATTCACGGTCAGGGAAAACAAAAAAAAAAGAAATGATAATTTCTCCTCTTAAATATAACATGGCACATTGAAACTCGCAACGCGTGATATTTATATCGAAATACCGGAACCATTTTATCGTCAATCTGTTTAATGATCGTTAAACTGGCTTGTTTTTAAACTACTTAGATTAATGAATATTCGAGTTTCGTGAGATTGCACCCAATTTCCATTTGGCTTAGGAATATTTGAGTATTTATGTCGTTTTGTCAGGCTAAAATCAAAGTTTTATTCTTAATTTTCCTCTCTGTTATCAAAATTCTATTTTTTAATCACCAAATTGACTAATTAAACTCGTCATGTTCCTGTACACTAAAATGCAATTTTTGTAATTGAAATTCACGTTTACTGCGTATGTTGACTTTGGAGTCCAATAATATTTACATAAAAAATTCACTGCTATAAATCACTGCTATATTATCGTTAATCTGTTTAATGATAGTTAAACTGGCTTGTGTTTAAATTACTTAGACTAAAGAATATTCGAGTTTCGTGAGATTGCACCCAAATTCGATTTGGCTTAGGAATATTTGAATTTTGTATCATTTGGTCTGACTAAAATCAAAGTTTTATTCTTAATTTTCCTCTCTGTTATTAAAATTCTACTTTTTAATCACCAAATTGATTAATTAAATTCATCATGTTCCTGTACACTAAAATGCAATTTCTGTAATTGAAATTCACGTTTACTGCGTATGTTGACTTTGGAGTTCAATAATATTTACATAATAAATTCACTGCTATAAATCACTGCTATATTATCGTTAATCTGTTTAACGATCGTTAAACTGGTTTGTTTTTGAACTATTTAGATTAAAGAACATTCGAGTTTCGTGAGATTCCACCCAAATTCCATTTGGCTTAGGAATATTTGAATTTTGTATCATTTGGTCCGACTAAAATCAAAGTTTGATTCTTAATGTTCTTCTCTGTTATCAAAATTCTACTTTTTAATCACCAAATTGACTAATTAAATTCATCATGTTTCTGTACACTAAAATGCAATTTCTGTAATCCAAATTTACGTTGTTAGCTGCTTATGTTGGCTTTGGAGTATAATAATATTTACATAATAAATTCAATGCTATAAATCACTGCTATATTATCGTCAATTTTCGTCAACTGGTTTGTTTTTGAACTACTTGGTTTAAAGAACATTCGAGTTTTGTGAGATTGCACCTAAATTCCATTTAGATTAGAAATATTTGAATATTTCTAACCTAAATTCCATTTAGATTAGAAATATTCGAATATTTCTATCGTTTGGTCAGGCTACTTTTTAATCACCAAATTGACTAATTAAATACATCATGTTTCTGTACCCTAAAATGCACTTTGTGTAATTGAAATTTAATTGCTATGTTGGCTTTGGAGTCCAATAATATTAACATAATAAATTCACTGCTATAAAATTTTTATTGCGACTTCCAACCAGATAAAAACTTAACTATCTAAATCTGGTACATAGAGAATTACAACACTAGACAGCAATCTTTGATCCCTCTAAACTCTTTTGTAACGCGATTAATCCATCAAGATTGAGAATTTGCACTTGTAAAGCTTCAAAATACTATTCCAGTTAGTCGATACTTTTCTGTCACTGAAATATTTATTGCGCGGGTGGATGAAGCATATAATTTACAAATATATGTATATAATATAGAAATAGTCGTCGCGGTAAAGAAAGTTTGATTGCCACGTTCGATTATTCATCGTCCGTCTCTTGTATACGGCATCGTTTATCTCACGAAACTCGAACGTTGTAAAACTGTGTTCACTTTTTATTTTTATTATATACCATACAAAAGCGATAAAGTCCTCTTTCACTTTGCTTTCACCCTACGCCGAGTGTGGGAGAAGGGCGAGAGAGATCCCGGAAACGGAGTACTGAGGATCTTGTGTATTCGACTGATCGAAGACGAAGATGAAGAGGAGAGAAGAAAAATAAGAGGTTGCGAGAATGGGAAGAAGCAAAAACGTAAACTGCGATTCGAGTATCGAGTCTATGCCCGAGTGTCATCTCGTTTGACATTTCTTGATAATACTTGTCGTTGTCTCGCGACCTGTTTGTACGTTCGTTGACCCGTTAAAACTTGTTTATCATTCTTTGCACTTCAAAGTTCACTTTGCAGGGACGTTTGCTTCCTCCTCGAGACAGCTTCGTATTCGTCAAATTTGTTCGTTTAATTTTTATCCCAGTATATCTTGAAATTGGCTGTAAACATTGGAAATTTTGCTCGCCAGTAGACTTTCATTATTTGCAAAATTGAAATTTTTGCACCCAAATTCACTAAAACCGAACTTTGCTCCACTTTGAATTTGTAGACAAACGATGGAAGTGATGGAATTTCATGGAATCTTTTTAATCTCCAAAACTTATTTTGGCTGCTGACTTTTGTTTCATTCAAAAATGGTATAAAAATGAATTTACGTATTTGAAATCAGAGAAGGAATTTCGAACGCTCTGATTAGATTTATCGCATCAAGTTATCAGATTAGATTCATTCAAATCGCGAAACACCGACGATAATCAAAATTTTGAAGAAATACAAGTCTATTCATTCAAATTTATTTATACAATCAGCAGACTCCGGCTCATTTAATGTAATGTTACGAACTTTTGCTGATTATGAAAAAAAATATTCATTTGTTATGATTCAAAGTACTTTTGAAGCAACCTACAATTTCTTAAAAATTGTTGTGCAGATAAAGACCAGCCTGGGTGCAAAAATTTAATGAAAATAAAAGAAAATTTGAACTTTGAGAGATGGAAATTTGACTATAAAGAAAATTAGCGAAATGATGGTGAAAGAAATATGCAGATTTCGATATAGACAATTTTGGCTTCTGCCCTCATCGTTTCAATCCATATCTCGATGTGCTCTTATCAGAACATTCCGAATGACTCGTCTTTCGTTTATTTTCATCACTCTCTCGTCCCCGTGAAATTGGGATCCTTCTCATCAATAGCAATTTTTGTTCACCGATGATGAAAAGTTGGTCCTGATTCAAAGTACTCGATGGTTGGAACCAGAGTTGCGAAAATAGTAATGTAAAAGTAATGCATTACCAATTACTTTAAACAATGTGTATTGGACAAGTATTCCATTACAATTAAAAAAAGTAATGTGTAAAGTAATGCATGTCCCATTACAAATAAAAAAAGTAATGTGTAATGTATGCATGTTCCATTACAAATAAAAAAAATAATGTGTAATGGATGCATGTGCCATTACAAATAAAAAAAGTAATGTGTAATGGATGCGTGTTCCATTATAAATAAAAAAGTAATTTACAATGTATGCACGTCCCATTACAAATTACAATTAAAAAAAAAAAGTAATTTGCAGTAGAGAATATTCCATTACAAATAGAAAAATTGCCGTGCTCGTATTAGAAACTTGCACATTGCTGTCTCATTATTTTATTTCGTTCACTAAAAGTTTATCCACGATTATCACAAATGATCCATAAAGTTGAAAAAAAAGAACATGCACATTGTTTAGGGATTTAATGAAGCGACAAATTTTGTATCAGTAACTTGTAATTTTAATCAGATTGCTTATAATTATGAGTAACAGCGAGTAAAAGCAAGTTCAATATAAAGTTAGATAATTTTTGGGGTTGAGTACATTTTCGTACTTCATATTTAACGATGAACTGTCTGTTTTTTTTTGTTTCTATTTTTTAACTTTATAGATCATTTGTGATAATTCGGATGAACTTTTAGTGAGCGAAATAAAATAATAAGACACCATCAATGTGCAAGTTTCTAATACGAGCACGGGAATTTTTCTATTTGTAATGGAATATTCTCCACTGCAAATTACTTTTTTATTTGTAATGGGACGTGCATCCATAACACATTACTTTTTTTTAATTGTAATGGAACACGCATGCATTACCAATCACTTTTTTATTTGTAATGGTACACGCATTCATTACACATTACTTTTGTATTTTGTAATGGTAAACTTATCCATTTCACATTATGCAGTGTAATGGGTAATAAATACAGTAATGCATTATCAAAGTAATGCATTATTTACAACTCTGGTTGGAACTCTCTTTCAAAAATTGGTGAGCAAATAAATGGAAGTCTCTATGTCAAATTTCAATATAAATCAAACAAACTTTGAGTCATTTGACTATAAACGAAAATAGCCAAATGTGACCTTGAGCAAGAAACGTCCAGATTCGAATTTGCTCGTCGCTTCGATCCACGTCTTCGTGTGACCTTATGAGAATATTCCAAATTATTCGTGTTCTGTTTATTTTCATCACGTTCTTGTCCCCTCGAAATTGGGATCATCGGTTCGCGAGGACTACGACGAAGAGGATCAACGCGTGTGTCTCGAAGAGCTCATTTATACATCTTTTTACCTCGCGTTCGAGTGCGTCACGTTCGGCACGAATGACAGTTGCCTGTCTGACAACGTCCTGTCTCGCGCGTTCCAATGATCTTCTCGTCATCTCGTTCTGGGTCGCCTGCAACTGTAACTGACGCAACGCCGTTTGTTGTTCCCGTTCGAGGCGATTCCTCGCCTCGATGCAGGCATCCCGATCGGCTCGCGTTCTCTCGGCCTCGTCCTCCAGACGAAGGCTTCGCTCGAGTTGCAGAAACAACTCTTCCTCCTTGTCACGAAGCTCGATTTCACAACCCTCGAGTCTCTTCTCCAGTGCCAGTCTCGTCTCCTCCAGCTTGTCTCGTTCAGCCTGAAATGACAGAAAAAAAAGGATTTAGAAAAACAGCAATAAAATGGTGGATTTAACACGATATCCGTGTGACGCGAATGAGACGAGAGGAAAAAGGAAAAATGTTGCTTCTTGATTCGAACCGCGCCTTGAAACTCGACGCCAGTCTATATTATTAAATGCCGTTGAGAAGTCCGAGAGTTTTAATTCCCCCGTGATCTACACATTGAGAATCTAATGGCCGACTTTTCGGACGGAGAACTCGATTCAGGAGGGACGTTATTGGAAAAAGTAGGCGCGTCGTCACCAGAGACTTGCTCGTCGAGCGAAACGACTCTTTAACCATCTGGGGAACTGGTCCTTCAATTCGCAGTATAATTTTCCAATTAAAACATCACATCTTTTGTGTTACGCAAAAGGAAGTCACGTGGTTTCGATTATAGGAGTTTTATGATTTTCAATCTCGCTTCGCATGGAACTTTTGCAGCTTTTGTTTTATGATTCAGAATCTACAAAATTCGCATTTGGTGTAAAAATTCAGAAGCTTGGAGCGAGAATTTTCGTTCTTTTCGTTTTTTTTTTTGTAAATCCTTCGGGAAGGAACGCGAAAATTTCAAACGTCCATTCAGCATGGACGATTGAGATAGTCCTTGTGTTAAGGATTATGAATCCCAAATCGCAAATGATGAGAAAATTCTGAAAATTTGGTATGTTTTTGGATGAATTATTTAAGAGGTCGTGTAAAAATTTCACGACGATGAGGAAGCTCATTATCGAACAATCAACATTAAAAAATTTAATTAAATAATTAAATGTAGTCTTATGGAAACTGATATAACTTTGCGATAAGTTTTTTTGTTGACCTCTCAATTTTTTAATATCTTCACTATATTGAAAGCAATGGAAACAAAACGAAGTTTATTGATAAACATTTTTTTCATTTGTTTAAAAAATTGTTCTTAACAAAATGTTAATATTTTCATAACGAGCTTCCTAATCGTCGTCAAATTTTTACACGACCTCTTAAATACTTCATACAAAAACATACCAAATTTTCAGAATTTTCTCATCATTTTTCATTTTAACCCTTAAGGAGGTTGAAGTAATGATGATAGAATTCTGAAAATTTAATATGTTTTTACATGAAGTATTCGGAAGGTCATGTAAAAATTTCACGACGATTAAGAAGCTATTTATTGAACAATTGACATTAAAAGATTTCATGGGGACTCAACATCCTTAATTCAATTCAGTATCAAGCTTACTGAACTTATTTGTATGTACTTTGAGGAAGAAGAAATGAAATCCGAGTCTGATCCAGTGATCGGCAGTATCGATTTTTTCGTCAACGATATTGATTTAAAATATTGATTTGAAAATTATTGATTTTTTTGGTTATTTAGCAATATCTTGCTCGCTAATTACTAATTCTTGGAAAAAATTAGTAATATTTTATCGTTAATTACTCATTTTTTTGGAAAAATTAGAAATGTACTGTCACTAATTACTTATTTATTAGAAAAATTAGTAATATTTTTTTGCTAATTATTAATTTTTCGAAAAAATTGGCTAATAAAAACAGATAGATTTTTTTTTGCCGACCACTCTCCTGACCAATAATAAGAAGTTTATGCTTATTGTAAAAAAATACACAACAGCGTCTTTAAACAAATTTTATTGCACTCCGTGCGCAAAGTGCCACTTTGCGCACTCGTACAATAAAATTTCGTACGAAACTAGTGCGAGAAACTTTTTCTCAACTCGTGTGATTGCAACATTCGCCTTCGGCTCATGCTGCAAACTCACACTCGTCAGAAAAAGTTTCATCGCACTAGTATCGTAATATACTATTTCAAAATCTAATTTGCAGTTTTAGATCGATCTTGATGATTTCTCAAAAGATACTCGAATTCACCGTAAACTGAACTTTTCTCATGAATGAAAATCAAAACGAATCAAATTACTCCTTGAATTCGTAGAATATATATCAACAACAAAAAATAATCCTCCTATCAGGATTGAGTTAAAATTATACAAATTTACAAATTTCAAAAATGTGCCCGTGAATTTATCAGTGTGAATTGTTTCATTTTCTGTCATTCCATTGTTATACATTTTTTTTACATCAAGTACGAATTCTTCAATCCAGACAATTCATAATTATTTCTCCTTCAAAATACAGACAATTTTCGAGATCTTTGCACTCGACCTTGGTAACTATTTTAAGGGGATTTTTTCTTCAAAAGTCAAAAATTCTTCGAGTGGAATTGAAGGATCAATAATTTGTTTTGAGACAACCGAGAACGTAAAAAATGCTATTAAAAATATTTAAGGGGGTATTTTCAAAGGAATTTTGAGCCCAGAAGCCGCCAAAGGACGAAAACGATTTTTGTTCTTTGACCACGTTGATCCTGATGTATAAGTATATTTATACCTGAATTCTAGCTAACCACTCTGAAAAGGTACATCGCGTTTAATTACGCTGATTCATCGGTGGTTATGGTCGAGTGAGCAATAGGCTCTTTCTCTTCCTCTCTCTCTTGTGTGTGCATCGAATCTCAATTATACACGCATGTGGATGATGATGAAGAAAAAAAAAATCCTCATCCGAGAAACCTGCTTGGTCAATACTAAATTTTCTTCCTACGATATTTCGATGCGGTAGTGGAATTTAATCGTTAAAAAGCTTCGAATAATAACACAAATATCTGTTATTATTGGAAGGTAAAAGGAACACTGGAGAGTTCCTCGGTGAAATACTTTTACAACGACCATGTAAAAGTGAGCTTGGTCTCTCATTAAAGTACACATCAATTACAACGATAAACTTGCATTATAAGCGATTACAATTGATAATTTTTTACTACAAAATTAAGGGGGGAGGCAAAGGGGCACCTGCGACTCTTACGTATACTCTCTTTGGCTATTGGACTCACGATCCGCTTCGATGGTACTTTCTAATCTGAGAAAAGGTTTCGCGGTTTATTCAACATTATAACCGCGCTCTTCGTGTTCTCTGTCTATATTTCAGTCAGCCTCGTGTTCCAATGCTATGTCGGCATCTCTTCCGGTTTTCAGTGCATCGAGTCCAACGGGACACGTAATTTTGAAATCCCATCAGGATTTTTCCCCCTACGTATGAAAACAAAAAACGTTGGTTAGACTTGGTTTAAAAAAAAACTCGTGTTTTGCTTCCTCGTCGAAAATTCTGCGAGAATGAGAAAACAGAATCATTTCAATTTTTGCTTCCTCGTGAAGAAAGCTCATCATATTTAGAAAAAATGTCCGAATGGATGTTTGATTCAAAACAATGATCGGCAAAAAAATCTATGCATTTTTATCATCCAATTTTTTCAAAAATTAATAATTAGAAAAAAGATGTAACTAATTTTTTTTTAACATTAGTAATTAGCGGGAACATATTACTAATTTTTCTAAAAATTAGTAAAAATACTAATTTTTCTAAAAATTAGTAATTTTTCTAAAAATTAGTAATTAGTGAAAAAATATTTCTAATTTTTATTAAAAAATTAGTAATTAGCAAAGAAATATTGTTAATTTTTCGAAAAAATTAGTAATTAGCGACAAAGATGTTGCTAAATGACCAAAAAAATCAATAATTCGTGGAGAAATGTTGTATTAATTTTGGAAAAAGTAATAAATAAAATAAAAATTACTAATGTATTTTTTAATAGGTACTGATTATATATTCGTATCAATAATAACTTATGTGATATCGTATGGCATTCGATACAATAAATACTAATGTGTGAAATATTCAAAAGATGTAGTTATTATAAAAAATAAAACAACTTTTTAAATAGAGTTGTGTGAGCTTATAACCATGACTCAATCCGTATATACAAGTACATAAATATACACAATACTTTTCTACAAATTAATGATTTTTTAAAAATTAATTAGTAATATTTTTTCGCTAATTACTAATTTTTTGGGAAAAATTAGAAATATTTCGTGGCTAAATACTAATTTTTTAGAAAAATTAGAAATATTTTGTCACTGATTACTAATTTAAAAAAAAAAAATTGGAAGTATTTCCGATGTTTCAGATGTAAATAATTAATAACTCAAGAACGCTTCGAGATATCGAGCTGCAATTCGGCACACTTGTCGAGCACAAATTGCTCTTAATTATGAAAAAAAATTGTTTCAATTCTAACGGGTTTTCAGATTTTATCGACTTCTGCAATTTTCAAGATATTGCAATCAAACTTTGTACAGAATTAGTATAGCTATTAAGGCGTGTTTGGTATTGAATTTGACAAAAATCGATCGAAAGATTAAATTTTTATAAAATTTTGAATTTTTTGAAAAATAGCGTAAACGTTCTAACTTGCACAATTTTCAAGATATTGCAGTGAAACTATGTAAGGAACTCGTATAGCTCTCAAGATTGTTCGCTATTGAATTTGGCGAAAATCCATCAGGAGATTAAAATTTTATGAAATTTTGTATTTTTTGAAAAATAGCGTAAGTGCTCTGACTTGTGCAATTCTTAACATATCGCACTGAAACTCTGCACAGAGCTAATATAGCTATCGAGGTTATTCGTTATAAAATTTGACGAGAATCGATTGAATGATAAAAATTTCACCGAATTTTGTTTTTTTTTTTTTTAAATAGCGTACTCTAACTTCGACTATTTTCGAGATATTGTACTGAAATTTTGTACATATTCAAAAAAAGTGATCAAGCGTGTTCGTTATTGAATTTGGCAAAAACCAAATTTGACAAGAAGTAAATTTGCAAGAATTTGGCAAATTTGCACATATGAGGAAGCCGAATTTGATCACCATAATTTTTTATAAAGGAAGCTGTGTGAACTATGGATAAAAATGAGGAAGCAATGTGCAGAGGTTCAATTTTTTGTCCGAGCGATAAAAAATTCAATAAAAAATAAAAATCAATCAATGGTCTGATAAATTATGTGTTAAAATTTTTTGATCAAGGGGTCGAAATTCTGGTAAAATGTAGACAAGAGAAACAAACGTCCACCAATCAAAATTTCTTACCAACAAAAATTAATGAACTGTCGAAGCAGACTCGTTTTCCTCAGCTTGAAATTATTCACAAAAATAATTGAGTATATTTTACAAATTGTAGCAAACTAGTCCTGATGCTATTTTTTCTCTGTTTCTCTTTGTCGTTTTATAACCAACGTTGATTTTCTCAGTCGAGCTTACAACTACGGTATTATCGAACAATTGTCGATTCTTATCGATTTATGGCGATTGCAAGAATAGTTTGAACGAAAAATCTCAGCCATATACTTTCCCTCTCACGCCCACAACGATTCCCAACGAAAGGCGAGGTATGCAACGTAGATTAAACTTTAAACGTGAACTCTGTGTTCGAAATAAAAGAAGAAAAACGGTTCTCCTTTCTCACGTGTCCTGATGTGAGACACTGGAAACGCAGTCATAAATGTTATGATATTTCTCAACGTGGTTTGCACTGCAGTGAGAACTCAAGATTCCCAATGCAATCGGGAATCGAAGTACCGTGCTGTTGACCCTCGATCCTTTTGATGCAAGCGAGTCCATCAGACATTCTCCACGTTCTTATACTCGTGCATATTCGAATACGAGAAACATATGCATCGCATACACACATAATCAACTCCACGTGCTGGAATCGCACGTTTAAATACGCTCTCGCTGAACCATGAATTTATACGTGTCTCTGCGGGGGATATATGTTATAAACTCGCAGGATGTTGCGTGAGCAATAAAGTATATGAGGCATTCCACGTCAAGTCGGCCACCCCATTTTTTGAAATCACCAAAAATCGTATGCAAATTTTTACAACGTCGATCCAACTGTCAAGAAAATTCGTGATTTTTTTCAGATTTTTATATTACATATTTTAACCGGAAAAAAAATACAAAAAATTTTCTTGTTCCATTTCGTAACTCGAAAATTATTCATCGTACGAAAAAAAAGTACAACACGTGAAATTTAGGATTTTCAACGTACTTTTCACTGAAATTTTTTACGAACTCATCCAAAAGCTCTATATGCCATTTTCGGAGCAAATAATGTTTTGTTTTTTTTTTCTCAGAATTGACATCTGCAATTTGTCTGTAGTTCAAACAGTTTTTCACTTGATATATTTACAGACTATAAAAAAAATTGGCTCAGTGGAGAATCCATTCCTTCCCATGCGTTTTTCATCCCAAACGAATACACAAATTTCTCTGTGCATTAACAGGGTTGAGACTATCTATAGATATGTTCTAAAACCCGCATTTTTGTTTATTTTTTGTACTTTTTCGATTTTTTTTAACCTTTTTTCATTTTTATTTCTTTAAATATCTTTTTGTACATTTTAATAAACTTTATCAATGGACCCATGTATACCGATAAAGTCTATTCAAATTAAAATCAAAGGCTACTCACGTTTCTCGATTGCAAAAAAGAATTAATTTACCCTCTTTGGATACACCGACGTTTCTATGGCCAATAAGTACCTTATTTTAGTTCGATTTGGGCATGATTTCTGGGAATGAAGCAATGATACTGCTTTATTCCTAGAATCGTCTTCGCAGTATCAAAACGAGATTATTTTATTATTTTTCCCTGCCTACGATTAATAATGATAAAATATCAATAACTACACTATTTCGTTAAATCACTCTATAATGATAGATTGTATCAATAAAAATGCATTTGTAATAATGGATTCTCCACTACGCTAATTTTTTTATAGTCTGTAAATATATCAAGTAAAAAACTGTTAAAATTACAGACGAATCGAAGATGTCAATTCTGAGAAAAAAAAATATCAAAACATTATTTGCTCCGAAAATGGCATATAGAGCTTTCGGAGGAGTTTGTAAAAAATTTCAGTGAAAAGCACGTTAAAAATCCTAAATTTTATGTTCTACTTTTTTTTTTGTACGATGAATAATTTTCGAGTTACAAAATGGGACAAACAAATTTTTTGTATTTTTTCCGGCTAAAAAATGTAATTTAAAAATCTGAAAAAAATAACAAATTTTCTTGATAGTTGGAACTACTTTTTAAAAGTAGATACATGAAGAAAATTTGCTTCAAATTTTAGCAGAAATTTCAGCAGAAGTTTAGCATAAAATTCGTTAAAGCTTTAGCAGAAAAGTAGTTGAAATTTTAGCGGAAAATTCGTTGGAATTTTGGCAGAATGTTCGTTGAAATTTTAGTAGAAAATTCGTTGAAATTTTAGTAGAAAATTCGTTGAACTTTTAGTGGAATGTTCGTTGAAATTTTCAGCAAAAAGTTCGTTGAAATTTTAGCAGAATGTTCCTTAAAGGTTTCGTAGAAAATTCTCTGAAATTTTAGTAGAAAAATTGTTGAAGTTGTCGAAGAACATTCGTTGAAATTCGAGCAAAATATTTGTTGATATTTTAGCATAAATTTATCTGATTTATATTATAGAAATGATCACTGCGAATTTTGTATTGTGTACGAATTTCAAGGCAGTATTGTCGTCGAGAGCGCTATTTCAGAGGTGAACTTTTTCAGGATGAAATGACCTTCGAACTGTTGAAGTTTTCTTTCAAAAATTCTTGACGCATGTTCATTGATTCTTCAAGAATATAATATAAGAGTCATAATTAAAAAAAAATACATTATCATTTACTCTTGTACGTTTCTTACAGACTTGCGCAGAAAGCTGGCAATCATGAGGCTATTCTTTACCGTTGATAGCAGAATGAAGTGGGAGTTCTTTTTTCCATTTTATAACTTCTTGAATCGTTAGAAAAAAAGAAAAAATCGATTATCAACGTGTAGCACGTCATCTTGTAAAAATTTTTTTTTCTGAATTTGGTACTAATCATCATGACACTCATACAGAGAATAAATAGATAAAACATAATGAGTGTAAAAAATTTCAGAGAGAAAACTTGAACCGTTTCAATGTTATTTCATTGTAAAAAAATCTTACAGCTGATGTCAGCAATACTAGGCTCGAGATTCATTAACAAATTTGTAATACAGTATCACGTCTATTATACATACATAAATTTTCTACATGATTATAAGTCGGTAGTAAAAAATGAAAAGTTGATCCGTGGGAAAACAGAAGAAAATCGTGGCAGCTTTCACAAAGAAATCGAGAAATTTTGATGCTTGATTTTTATATTTCTTGATTATGAACTTTAAATGTCTCTAATTAGCTGTGTCACCTAAAGAAACAGCGTTTTTAGCCACGGAAAAATCAAAAGTTTATCCGTGGGAAAATAGAAGAAAATCGTCGCAGCTTTCACAAAGAAATCGAATTTTGATGCTTGATTTTTATATTCCTTGATAATAAATTAACTTTAAATGTCTCTAATTAGATATATTTTATCACCTTACAGAAACAAATTTTTTAGCCACGGAATATTGGCGTTCTGAATGAAGTTACTGTAAACATTATTCCAACGATTTAAATTCAATCGTCTGCCATTAAATTTGTCCTTAGAGAAAATTGACGATTTCCCTTGCTCTTTTGGGAACCATCTTCAAAGATGTTTCTCACTAACTATGAGGTCAACCTCATAGTTTCAACTATGTTTCCCAAAAAAAAAAAAAAATTATTGGTCCTCAAAATTCACGCTGATTCTTTGCTAACGAAATTTCTGATGCCCATGGATTTTGATATTTTTTGGGATTGGTGCAAAAATAGTTGTAACCGTATCTCTTAATTCTCTCTGGCATATTCACTGTTACAGTCAGAGTTGTAAATAATGCATTACAGTATTTATTACCCATTACACTGCATAATGTGAAATAGATAAGTGTACCATTACAAAATACAAAAGTAATGTGTAATGAATGCGTGTGCCATTACAAATAAGAAAAAGTAATGTGTAATGGATGCATGTGCCATTACAAATAAAAAAATATCTTTTAATGAATGCATATGCCATTGCAAATAAAAAAAAAGTAATGTGTAATGGATGCATGTCCCGTTACAAATAAAAAAAGTAATGTGTAATGCATGCATGTTCCATTACAAATAAAAAAAGTAATGTGTAATGGATGCATGTCCCATTACAAATAAAAAAAAGTAGTGTGTAATGGATGCATGTCCCATTACAAAGAAAAAAGTAATGTGTAATGGATGCACGTGCCATTACAAATAAAAAAGTAATTTGCAGTGGAGAATATTCCATTACAAATAGAAAAATTGCCGTGCTCGTATTAGAAACTTGCACATTGCTGCCTCATTATTTTATTTCGCTCAGGAAAAGTCCATCCACAATTATCACAAATGATCCATAAAGTTAAAAAATAGAAACAAAAAAACAGACAGTTCATCGTTAAATATGAAGTACGAAAATGTACTCAACCCCAAAAATTATCCAACTTTATATTGAACTTGCTTTTACACGCTGTTACCCATAATTATAAGCAATCTAATAAAAATTACAAGTCACGGATACAAAATTTATCGCTTTATTGAATCCCTAAATAATGTGCATGTTCTTTTTTTTTTTTAACTTTATGGATCGTTTCTGATAATTGTGGATGAACTTTTAGTAAGATAAATAAAATAATGAGATAGCAATGTGCAAGTTTATAATACGAGCACTGCAATTTTTCTATTTGTAATGGAATATTCTCCACTGCAAGTTACTTTTTCTAAAAATTATAATTTGTAATGAAACGTGCATACATTACACATTACTTTTTTATTTGTAATGGCACATGCATCGATTACACATTACTTTTTTATTTGTAATGGAACATGCATACATTACACATTACTTTTTTTATTTGTAATGGAACACGCATCCATTACACATTACTTTTTTATTTGTAATGGCACATGCATCCATTACACATTACTTTTTTATTTGTAATGGGACATGCGTCCATCACACATTACGTTTTTATTTGTAAGGGAACATGCGTCCATTATACATTACTTTTTTTAATTGTAATGGAAAACTTGTCCAATACACATGGTTTAAAGTAATGGGCAATGCATTAGTTTTACATTACTATTTTCACAACTCTGGTTACAGTTTTTCATGGTACAACCATCGCCCACACTCCGCAGCAAAGTAGTCTAATTATCCGAGTTCCAAGAGTACGGAGGGGATAACTTGGATGTTTTTTTCTCCATTTTTTTTAAATCTGCCTCCTTTCTCCACATCTCCGGTGTGTGTGTGTAGCATAGAAGAGGCTTTAATACTTAGGGAACTGTTAACCACGGCCTCGAAACACCGCGTAGCTCGAGCTGAGGTCACCAGCTCTCACGGTCTGGTGAACAAGCTCCGGGAAAGCCTGCGCGTTTCTGCCTGGCTCCTTGCTCGTTGCTCTCTGCTGCTTCTGCACAGGTTCCCTCCGGCTTCTCCTGAAACCTCCTCCCTCCTGGAATAACCACTCCTAGACAGATGAATTCACACATTTCTCATGCGAGATTTAGACCCTGTTTGCGCAATTAGAAGAACAGAGGAGACAGGAAATTTCTAACACCGAGTCCTCTTTATTTCCTGTTCACTTTATGGCCTCCGTTCGACGACTCTCAACTTTGAAATTTGCTCTCGCAGAGAAATTTCAGGATGCGTTGACTTGTACAATTACGGAAAATAAAAATAAGAATCTGAGGCCTTTTCAGCTACTGCATTCCCCAAATGTTGGGGAATGCAGTAGCTGCGTTTCTTACTCGTTCCTCATATTTACCTCATCAGAGTTTTGCGAGTAGATTGTGACGAAACAATGTACAAGTTTCCATTGTCATGATTTTTACAATTTCAGTTAGTTGAAAAATCACTCAAATTAATTTTTTTGCGTTTGCACAACCAATGAGCCTGATAATGATCCAATAATCATTATAGTTGGAATGCCAGAGACATTTTCGCTGCAATTGATAGAACAATTGTTGCATTCATTCCTGAAGCAAAAAAATGTGGAAATATGTGGGCGTAAACGATTTTTGGAATCGTTCAGCGCGAGGTAAAAGTTCTACCAAGATTCTTTTGCTTCTTCGCAGCCCTAACTGTGGTTAAAGCTTCCTCCTGGAATATTTTGTCCTCTACAGACAAAATTCACACATTTCTCGTACGAGATTTAGGATCTGTTTGCACAATTAGAAAAAGGGGACCAGGAAATACGGTTGGTTCCCCTTTATTTCCGGTTCACTTTTTGTTCCCTGCTTGACGACTCTCAACTTTGGAATTTGCTCTGGTGGAGAAATTTCGGAATAAGGACACTTGCACAATTAGGAAAAAAATAAAAAATTTGAAACCTTCTTGTTCATTGAATTTCTCAGTATTTCCATGCGAGAATTCTGTGAACCTTGAGAATAGGAAATATTAATATCCAAGTCGTTGACCGTTAAATTAAAAAATAAATCGATGTATCGATAGTTCTTTTACTGAAACTGAAAATTTGTGTAAAACCCAAAACGATTATTCAAATTCTGCAGTGCCTCTGTTTTCTCATCAATCGTTAGACGTTGTAATTTGGAAATTTTCAAGCATATTTTCATCACATGCGGTAGGAAAAACCGTAACAACGGTTGTTTGTGTTCTATTCCTCAATTCCTTCATATTGTGCAAATATCATTATTATTCTGACTGTACCGGTGAGATTCCACCGTGAAGACTCGTTGAGTGGGCAAATCCAAATGGAAATCTGCTTTCTTCCCACGAAACAGACGTTTTAGCAACGCGCTCATGGAAGAGAGAAGAGAGAGACTTTGACGGCTTTGCCTTCCAGCATCATCCTCACAGAACCGGTGCAGAGTTAGATCGTATGTACGACCTTCACAGCGAATTACATAATCCAATCCAAAGCCCAATAAATCGCCACACATGTTTATTATTCTGCAATACAGAGGCGTAAAATAATAATGTCATTGAATGACGTTGAATCATGAATTATGATAATGCCATTAAAAGAGTATATGGGGTGTTCTATCCCAAATTGGACAATTTGAAAAACTTTTTTTTTTTAATTTCCTCAATTTTTTAATATTTTTTAGTACCCATCAAAAGACCCTTCCTGTCAAATTTTGAGATTTTTTTTATTACTCGCTCAAAAGATATTAAATTAACAAAAAAAACCCGCTCTTTTTGGCTATTTTGGTCATAACTTCTTTAATAATGGTTCAAAAAAAAAAAATGTCTTCCAAATTTTTGTTTTTTTATGGCCTTCTCAGAAAAAAATACAACAAAAATATTCGACCGTTTTTTAATGAGTTTTTTGAGTTTTAAACTTTCAATCGCGTTTTTAAAAGTGAGTGTCATTTTTTATTTTAGTTTTTCAATTTTTTGTTTTCAACATCTATCTATTCAACAATTTTTAAGATTAGTCCGATCGTGGGTTTTCAATAACTACTATTTTTTTCGATTTCTGAAAATTAAATTTTTTTTTTCATAAATTATTATAAATACCAATTTTTGTTACTGTGTGGTATTTTTTTAAAATTATTTTGAATTAATTTTGACACTTTTGCATTGTTAACAGTTTTTTACAATTAATAATTAATCGATGAGCAAATAACAACAGTTCAAGAATTGTACGAGTGGGCATTGAACTTAAATAGTTTACCGAATATTGCTGTCAAATTTTCACCTGAAAACATTACTTAAATGCAAAAGAAAGATTTTATTTGCGATACAATACTGCGAAGTCAATCACAGGGAGACACAAAAATTTCATTCAATTATTCCAATGAGCAACGGAAACGTATTGGCAAAGGAATATTCTAATTCAGGAAATAATCGTATATCTAAGGTTTTCAAAAAAATACGTGAATAAATAAAAACTGTTGTTGTTGATGTTCATAAATAGACGTAAGAATTAATTATTAATTTTAAGAACCTGTTAACAATAAAAAAAATGTCAAAATAGATTCTAAATATTGAAAAAAATACTATACAGAAACAAAATTTGGTATTCGTAATAATTTAATTTAAAAAAAAAATTTAATTTTCAAAAATCGAAAAAAATAGTAGTTATAGAATTCCCACGATCGGGCTAGTCTTAAAAATTGTTGAATAGATAGATGTTTAAAGCAAAAATTAAAAAAAAAAAAAAATGACACTCACTTTTAAAAACGCGATTAAAAGTTTAAAACTCATAAAACTCATTCAAAAACTCGTCGAATATTTTCGTTGTTTTTTTTCTGTAAAGGCCATAAAAAATAAAAATGTTGAAAAAAAAACTTTTAATTTGGATCATTATCAAAGAAGTTATGACCAAAATACCAAAAAAGAGCGGTTTATTGTTAATTTCTTTTGATGGGTCTTTTGATGGGTACTAAAAAATATAAAAAAATTGAGGAAATAGAAAAAAAAAAGTTTTTCAAACAGTCCGATTTGGGATGGAACGCCCCATATATGAATACAACCTCTAATTTTTGGTATCGCTTGCGCTTGTCTTGAAGATTTGGAGCCCCAGAGAATTGTGACCCCAGAAAAAGATTTTTTTTACTAATAAAAAGAGACGTGGAATTTTTTGAAATTGACTTTCGATGCACTCCAACGATGCAAACTTCAACGTTTTTTCATTAACGAGTCTTCATCGCAGACTAAACATGATAATGCGATCTCTACTTGGAAATCTCTTGGAAAAGCGAAATCATGCAGAGCCTCAGGATTTCAACTCTCCAAAATTACGTGAATGAATTTTTGCTCTCTTCACAAGTTGATAAGCGAGTCAGAGACACGTGTCGTCGACACTCTGGGGACATGACTTTGCGGAGGTAAAATATTCACAATGTGAGGAGTATCGAATTACAAGTATACAGAAAGGGGAGAACTTCGTCGCGGTATTCGACTTCCTCCTTCGTGAGATTTCCTGGAAGCTATCGATTTCGCGATATCTCGATGTACAATCGAGTTTCACATGTTATACGTGCCACACACGATTATTTTAGAGGGTGGATGTAAGGAAGGCATTTTAATTATAGCTGCTCCTCCCTCAAAATTGTCGAGGGTGGATGGAATGGACATTTCAACTATGGATGCTCCTCCGTTAAAATGTAACTATCTTCTGTTCCGTTCATATATAAAAATTATTTTGTGAATTCAGTTAAGGTTAAAGTTTATATCGATTTTTCAAATTAATTTTGAGTTCCAATTACCCCCAACTTTACCAGCTTTATAACTCATCCAATTTTTTTTTCTCGAAATTTTTTTTGTTCATTGTCAAAATATTAATAAACATGTAAAAAAAACTAAGGTTAATTTTTTTTGTATCGAACTCGACAAAACGCTGAAAATGTATGTCTCCAGACCAGAATACCGCCTTAATTGTCATTTTGATCCCAACATGAGATTTGGTAATTAGGAGAAATGGCCGTGTTAATTATGAATACTCCTCAGTTGAAGTGCGACTGTAATGATTTTTCCCGTCTATAATAGGAATTATTTTGTGCATTGAGATAATTGTCATTTTGATGCCAATGTGAGATTTGGTAATCGGTGGAAATAGCGATCTCGGCTATGAATGCTCCTACGTCAAAGCGCAACGGGAATGAATTTTTTTTTCTTTCATCCATGAAGAAATCATTGTGCGAATTCATACAATTGTCATTTTGATGCCAAAGTGAGATTTGGTAATTGGGAGCAGGAAACCCACTCGACAATTCGTACGATTAACGAGCATGTGGCTCGTTACTTTCGTGTTCTACACGCACAACAATTTTTTCTTTTCTATCCTGACAGTTCTTCCTGCTGGCTTTCGTTGGTTTGCACATACACACACGTATCTATATGAGGCATTCCACGTCAAGTCGGCCACCCCATTTTTTCAAATCACCAAAAATCGCATACAAATTTTCATAAAGTAGTTCTAACTGTCGAGAAAATTCGTGATTTTTTTCAGATTCTTATATTACACATTTTAGCCGGAAAAAAATACAAAAAAATTTCTTGTTCCATTTCGTAACTGGAAAATTATTCATCGTACGAAAAAAAAAGTACAACATGAAATTTAGGATTTTCAACGTACTTTTCACAGAAATTTTTTACGAACTCCTCCAAAAGCTCTATATGCCATTTTCGGAGCAAATAATATTTTGATATTTTTTTTTCTCAGAATTGACATCTTCGATTTGTCTGTAGTTCTAACAGTTTCTTACTTGATATATTTACAGACTAAAAAAAAAATGGCTCAGTGGAGAATCCATTCCTTCCCATGCGTTTTTCATCCCAAACGAATACACAAATTTCTCTGTGCATTAACAGGGTTGAGACTATCTATAGATATTTTCTAAAGCCCGCATTTTTGTTTATTTTTTGTACTTTTTCAATTTTTTCAACTTTTTTCATTTTTATTTTTTTAAATATCTTTTTGTACATTCTAATAAACTTTATCAATGGACCCATGGAAAACGATAAAGTCTATTCAAATTTGAGTCAAAGGCTACTCACGTCACTCGATTGCAAAAAAGAATTAATTTACCCTCTTTGGATACTCCGACGTTTCTATGGCCAATGAGTACTTTTTTAGTTCGATTTGGGCATGATTTTTGGGAATGAAGCAATGATACTGCTTTGTTCCTGGAATCGTCTTCGCAGTATCAAAACGAGATTATTTTATTATTTTTTCCTGTCTACGATATAATGATAAAATATCAATATCTACGCTATTTCGTTAAATCACTCTATAATGATAAATTGTATCAATAAAAATGCATTTAAAATAATGGATTCTCCACTACGCCAATTTTTTTATAAACTGTAAATATATCAAGTAAAAAACTGTTAAAACTGCAGACGCATCGAAGATGTCAATTCTGAGAAAAAAATATATCAAAACATTATTTGCTCCGAAAATGGCATATAGAGCTTTCGGAGGAGTTTGTAAAAAATTTCAGTGAAAAGCACGTTGAAAATCCTAAATTTTATGTTCTACTTTTTTTTCGTACGATGAATAATTTTCGAGTTACAAAATGGGACAAACAATTTTTTTGTATTTTTTTCCGGCTAAAAAATGTAATTTAAAAATCTGAAAAAAATCACAAATTTTCTTGATAGTTGGAACTACTTTCTAAAAATTTGTATGCTATTTTTGGCGATTTCAAAAAATGGGGTGGCTGATTTGACGTGGAATGCCTCATATATTTATATATATATGCATGCGGAAAGTGCGATTGCTCGACTCGGTCGTTGCATCAACCAGTTATTCGTGCACACCTTAAACATCAATTTATATGTACGGAGTGTATGCGTACTATAAATCGTATTTACAGTATAAAATTTAAGTTTGTTGAATATATATATATATATATATATATATACACATTCGAGAGGAGCGTCCGCTTTTACTGCATTGTCGATGGATATATGAAAGTTTACGACCACGGTCTTAGCTCATTTAAGATCAAACTTTCCCATATTTATTTATGTGCTACACAGAGAACCTGCTCCTTTGTGCATATACATTAGGGCGATTTTTTTTTAGATTGCGCTTCTCGTTGCAATTTTTGTGGCTGTTTACTAAAAAGTAATTTGTGCACAGACAGAACAATGATTTGTTTCAATACCGTCACATCCATATTAATTTTGATGAAAAATGGTGTTTTAGGATGTATTTGAAAAGTTTCGAACGTTCAGTTGAACGAAAAATCGACAATTTTTTTTGTTTATCAATAAATTAGAGGTGCTGGGCAGATACTTGGTAAATAATTATTTTTTAAATTGAAATATGTTTGATGTATTCTTTCCAAAGTGTTAACGGGCCTTACAATTGACCTTTAAAAATAAAAATTATTCGATTTTCCGTTCATTTGAACGTTCAGAACTTCGAGCCCATGTTTTAGGAATATCAGAATTTACATCATATGGTATTTTTTTTGTTTTACCATTAAAACTTTGTGATTTTTACCAAATGAGTTATTGTGGGTGTTGAAAATTTCACAAACTCTTTTTTAGATTTCTAATAACGCATTTTCGTCTTCTACTCTTCGTTATCTTTCAGATCAAGCGATGACTCGCATGGAAACAAAAATGTGCTGCAATATTTACAAAAAACTTATGGACTTGAAGTTCTTAATGTTCAGATAAACGAAAGAGCGAAAAATTTATTCTTTTACAGAACAATTTTAAGACTTTTTCAACACTATGGAAATAATTATTGAAATATCTTTGAATTTTTGAAATGATTATTTATCAAATATTTGCAAGCTGTTTTAATTTTTCGTTAAATAAATACTTTTTCTGATGTTTCATTCAATTGAACGTTCGAAACTTCAAGTGCATAAAAACTTGTTTCAAATATTGTCGCACTTTTTTCAGATTTTGTCCAAGTTATCGGTCAACTGAGAGAAACAATGTTAATGGCCGAAAAATTTATCTATATTTGTGAGCGAAAAAAAAAATTTTGACACAAAAAATTTGCTCGGAAAAAAGTAGAGGATTGTCGTAAAACTTTAATTTCGTCTCACAGATGAATTTTGTGATACCTCTAAATTTAAATTACTGACAACGTTATTTTTGCCTATGTTTAATTTCAATGGTGACGAAAATCGTACAAGCTTTCGTTTGTCCAAAATATATATATATTTTTTTTTTTAAAGATGCAAAAATAGAAATGAGGTGCGCAATCTGAAAAAACGAGTTTTTGATCCTCATTAAAATCCATATATGCGTATAGATACACACATGCATTCTCCAGCGTCGAAGTTCCGTTATTATTGGATCGACTCATCGCTACAGTATGTCACAATAATCGAGATCCGGAACCTCTTCGCTCAATGGATTTATATTCAATGAGAAAAAGTCGTTTTACGATCGTTAAATTAATTTTTTGAAGTTTCTTTTTCCTCCGACATTCCCAAGCATCTTAGCCTTGGCCTTTAGCCACCTTTCAGATTTAAAATTCAATATTCTGAGGTTGATTTTCTTTGAACATTATTCAATCCAACTTTTCGGTTCTCTTGGAGTGTTGAATTTTAATTTGGCGAATTCTTCCTTGCCAAAATAACCGGTTACCTATCTTCGAGTACTGAAAGTACTATTCTTCAACCGTTTACCAATTTTTTGGGATTGCAATTCACTTTTTACAAGTTAATTGCCATTGAATAACTTTTTACAAGTTAATTGCCATTTTAAATTGCTCTTATCGCCATTCAGATAATTTTGAGTCGTGAAATTCGTTTTCTCGAATTTATATTTATTTTCGCGTTGCTCGATCAGCTGTTGGTTAATCTTTCATTAATTTATAGTAGTTTTATGGAAATTTTTTGGAGTCGTTGAATGTTCACTGGTGATTATTCACCCGTAGAGGCGTCACGTCTTCCTTGGTGTGAATTATTTCCTTGCGATATGATACAGTTTCCAATTTTTTTTTTTATTATTTACGAGGGTAAATAAATTATTTTGCAGTTGCAGCAGGAGGTTTGGAGAAGCTGCAATCCATGGAGAGGGCGTTCGAGCGTGAAGCTTGTAGATCCGCTCCGATAAATCGGAACTGACGACGATTATCGTACGATATTATTGCACCGAAGCTTCGTACAAGCTGGATTCACGATTAGCAATAATCTCTGGCATTAGGCGAAGAAAAACTTCAAAGAAGGTCTGGAACGTTTTTTTATGCCATTTCGCCGGAAGTCAACGTAAATTAATTTAACAAACGGCATTTTAAAGGGGAAGAATTCGGTTTCATTTCTTGTTTTTTAAATTATTTTTACAATTTTTTTTTTTAATTTGGACTATTTTGAAAACAACCGTTTTTCTCCTTTTCCCCTTCTCTCCAGTCGCACCCATATTCTAGAGGATTTTTTTTTGTACCTTTTTACAATTGGATTCATAAAGGGGAAAGTTTGAGCTCTAATTTCCTTTTTTTTAAACACTTTGAGCAATTTTTTTTTTCCTAAGTTATTCTATTTTTTGTGAAAAAGAGGAAATTTGAAAAATTCCGTATAACACGAAGGTCCTGTTTTCATTTCCTGTTTTTAAAATTATTTTTACATTTTTTTTTTACTCTATTTTGAAAATAACCGTTTTTCGCCTTTTCCCCCCTCTCTTCAGGCGCACCCATCTTCTAGAGGATTTTTTTTGTACATTTTTACGATCGGATTCATAAAGGGGAAAGTTTGAACTTCAATTTCCTTTTTTAAGACACTTTGAGCAATTTTTGTTTCCAAAGTTATTCTGTTTTTTGTGAAAAAGAGGAAATTTGAAAAATTCCGTATAACACGAAGGTCCTGTTTTCATTTCCTATTTTTTAAATTATTTTTACATTTTTTTTACTCTATTTTGAAAACAACCGTTTTTCGCCTTTTCTCCCTCTCTTCAGGCGCACCCATCTTCTAGAGGATTTTTTTTTGTACATTTTTACGATCGGATTCATAAAGGGGAAAGTTTGAGCTTCAATTTCCTTTTTTTAAAAACTTTGAGCAATTTTTTTTCCCAAAGTTATTCTGTTTTTTGTGAAAAAGAGGAAATTTGAAAAATTCCGCATAACACGAAGGTCCCGTTTTAATTTCCTGTTTTTAAAATTATTTTTACATTTTTTACTCTATTTTGAAAACAACCGTTTTTCGCCTTTTCTCCCTCTCTTCAGGCACACCCATCTTGTAGAGGAATTTTTTGTTGTGCATTTTTACGATCAGATTCATAAAGGGGAAAGTGTGAGCTTCAATTTCCTTCTTTTAAAAAGTTAAAGCATTTTTTTTTCCAAAGTTATTCTGTTTTTTGTGAAAAAAAGAGGAAATTTGAAAAATCTCGTATAACACGAAAACAAAGAGGATTCATGAAAAACTTCAAGATAGCAAAAAGTTGCTTCTGTTTTCGGTGAGTTCAGAGGAATTTTTTCAGATTTTTTTCCCCTAAAATTGTTTTTCTCATTTTCTGGGTCGGAGCTCAGATCATTCAATTACCATAACTCGAGAACTATGGCATTTCTGATAAAATTTAAAGAGGGGAAAATACTTTATTTTACCATTTTCAACACATTGGAATTTTTTCAAATTCTTTTCCCAAATTTTTTTCCAGCCTCAACAAGAGAAAAAAAAATGTAAAAAAAAAAATCTGAAAAAAATCCTCTGAATTCAACGAAAATAGACGCAACTTTCTGTTATCTTGAAGTTTTTCATGAATACTCGTTGTTTTCGTTTTACACGGGATTTTTCAAATTTCCTCTTTTTTCACATAAAACAGAATAACTTTGGACAAAAAAATCGCCCAAAGTTTGAAAAAAAAAGGAAATTGCAGCTTATATTTTCCCCTTTATGAATCCAATCGTAAAAATGCATATGAAAAAATTCTTTTACAAGTTGGGTGCATCTGAAGAGAGGAAAAAAGCGAAAAAACGGTTGTTTTCAAAATAGAGTCGAAATTAAAAAAAAAAACAAATTGCAAAAATAATTTAAAAAAAGGAAATGAACCCAAATTCTTAAAATGCCGTTTGTTAAATTAGTTTACGTTGACTTCCGGCGAAAAGGTATAAAAAAACGTTCCAGACCTTTTTTGAAGATTTATCCGTAAACTTTTCGCCGGTAGTGTGTGTGTGTTTTTTTTTTCAATCCACACTCAACGGGAATCGACTCCCGGTCACTTCTTATGAATTTCTTTATTTCTCCAGGTCGAAAACTTCTCCGGAGAGGACCTTTCACCAGGCGGAAGTCAAGGTTCTTCGAGGCTTTTTATTCAATTTTTTTTTTCGTCGTTTCGTTGTATCTCGAAGAAACAAAAGAAGAATAAGTCCAATAGCTCGAAGGCACGCAATCCGACGAATCTGGCAACATTGTCCAAGCCATAATAAGCGGTATGCATGTGTTTAAACAAGTTAACGAGGAAATACACGGATTACGGGACTGGCAATTGCAACAAACAGCAGGAAGAAAGCGATATTTCTTAATAATTGGCCAATTATTCCATTCCTCGATGAAGGCGACTCACGCATTCGTCTCCTTTTACACATACATTTCCAAAGATTTAAGTAGCCTTTAATCTTCAAAAGTCGAACAATGAAATTTCAAAGTTTCTCTGGTCATTGCGCCAGAATCGTTATCACAAAAAAAATATATATATATATAGTGACGAGTCACTGGTAAATATCGAAGTGCCGAAGTGCTTTTTAACATACCCAAAGTTTGTTTCTCAGTGTTTTCACTCTGGAACCTCGAGGCTCGGTTCGATAAAGAGCGCAAATAAAATACAACAAATTAATCCCGCCTTACCTTGACTTCGTGATAACGTTCCTCCAGATAATACGCCAAACCTCTCGCTTCCTCGTATCTCGCCGCCAGGGCAACGTATTTGTCATAATGTCTCTTGAAGAGTACGAATCTGCGTGGAAAAAAAAGAAAGATATTTAATTTCATTTAAAAAAAACGTAGAACTCATTTTAAACGATTTACAAAACAGATTCATTCAAGATGTTGTTTAAAAGCATTGTGGAGAGTTGTGAAAGCTTTTTTTTGGTTCTTAAACTTCTCACAAAAGGTGAATGTCCCAAATACTGAATTTCTAAAGTTAGCTGGTCATCAGCAGAGGTCATTCTTTATTTTAAATTGTCTTAGGTTTGAAAGTATTGATATTATTGGAAAACCTAGAATATCAGCTAACGGAAGTTTACCTCACTTTTATTATCCTTTTGATAGCTTAAACGCAACTTCAAAAAATATTTCAGGCACATGACCTGAATAGTGATGTACTCGTTTGACAAACGTCCATTTTACAGACATATGCAAATCCCAAACAGAGATATGATCGATCTCAGTAATGACCTGAATAGTGACCGACTAGTTTGACAAACGTCTGTTTTACTGATATATGAGGCATTCCACGTCAAGTGAGCCACCCCATTTTTTGAAATCGCCAAAAATCGCATACAAATTTTTAGAAAGTAGTTCCAACTATCAAGAAAATTTGTTATTTTTTTCAGATTTTTAAATTACATTTTTTAGCCGGAAAAAAACACAAAAAATGAGTTTGTCCCATATTGTAACTCGAAAATTATTCATCGTACAAAAAAAAAGTACAACATAAAATTTAAGATCATTAACGTGCTTTTCACTGAAATTTTTTACAAACTCCTCCGAAAGCTCCATATGCCATTTTCGGAGCTAATAATGTTTTGATATTTTTTTTTCTCAGAATTGATATCTTCGATTCGTCTGTAGTTCTAACAGTTTTTTACTTGATATATTTACAGACTATAAAAAAATTGGCGTAGTGGAGAATCCATTATTTCAAATGCATTTTTATTGATACAATCTATCATTATAGAGTGATTTAACGAAATAGTGTAGATATTGATATTTTATCATTATTAATCGTAGACAGGGAAAAATAATAAAATAATCTCGTTTTTATACTGCGAAGACGATTCCAGCAACCAAGCAGTATCATCGCTTCATTCCCAAAAATCATGCTCAAATCGAACTAAAAAAGTACTCATTGGCCATAGAAACGTCGGTGTATTCAAAGAGGGTAAATTAATTCTTTTTTGCAATCGAGAGACGTGAGTAGCCTTTGACTCTAATTTGAATAGACTTTACGGTGTCCATGGGTCCATTGATAAAGTTTATTATAATGTACAAAACGATATTTAAAAAAATAAAAATGAAAAAAGTTGAAAAAATTGAAAAAGTACAAAAAATAAACAAAAATGCGGGCTTTAGAAAATATCTATAGATAGTCTCAACCCTGTTAATGCACAGAGAAATTTGTATATTCGTTTGGGATGAAAAACGCATGGGAAGGAATGGATTCTCCACTGAGCCAATTTTTTCATAGTCCGTAAATATATCAAGTAAGAAACTGTTAGAACTACAGACAAATCGAAGATGTCAATTCTGATAAAAAAAATATCAAAACATTATTTGCTTCGAAAATGGCATATAGAGTTTTGGAGGAGTTCGTACCAAATTTCAGTAAAAAGTACGTTGAAAATCCTAAATTTCATGTTGTACTTTTTTTTTCGTACGATGAATAATTTTCCAGTTACGAAATGGAACAAGAAATTTTTTTGTATTTTTTTCCGGCTAAAATGTGTAATATAAAAATCTGAAAAACATCACGAATTTTCTCGACAGTTAGAACTACATTATAAAAATTTGTATGCGATTTTTGGTGATTTGAAAAAATGGGGTGGCCGATTTGACGTGGAATGCCTCATATGCAAATCCTGAATGCACACCGCCACATCGATGCCTCAAATGGTGTAAAATTGTGGGACTTTACACATTCGCAAACGTTGTAGGTAAAATAGATATTTGACAATATCATTTTTGACCAAATATTTAACTTGCTCATCTATTTCCGCCCTTTGATACTTCAATGAGTCGTTTACAATATACTGAAGCTGATTTCAACTTATTCGATGCCTTTTCTCAAATCATAAACTATGCCTTTTCGCATTATCACTTTCTTAGCCTCGGTGATAAGGAAACGATTGTTTTTTACCTCGCTCGGTCATTGGTCACGAATTGCGGGATGATATGAGTTGAAAACACCTCTGTAAAGTTAGTAAACAAAAGTATCCATCAAAATGAACTTAACTTGTACCAGAATTGGATGCTTTTCTAGGTCCAAATTGGAAAATTTGGCGCTCTCTTCGTTTTCCCTGAATTTGATTTTGAAAAGTTTTTGGCTAGCTCGATTTTAAGCTAGAAAAGACCCATTATGGTTAACAGATTTTCTGAATCATAACAACATGGGACTTAAGTGCTTTTGAACAATATTAAATTGACCCCAAAATTTGAACAAAAATATATTTTTTTGAATTTATTTAAACATGAAATTTTTTAGAATTACGTACACCGAAAAAAAGGTTTAGTAATATCAACTACCCAGCTGCGATCACGGAAAATTCGTTTGAATCAATCGTCACATATTTTATTTGATTACCCCGTTGTCGAAATAATAAAACTGATGTCGCTGTTTCGAATGTGTACTGCATTCACCGCAATTACAACATTGGATCAAAATGATTTCAAACGAGATTGATTCAACAACTTGTTTTCTCTTCCAATCGAATATTTAGTCATTTACTGGAAGTAAATAAAATTGTTTTAACTGTATGCTTCCTCTCATCAACAAAATCTAGTTTCAATTTGAGCTATTCA
This sequence comes from Alloplasta piceator, assembly GCA_946863875.1. Lineage (NCBI taxonomy): Eukaryota > Metazoa > Arthropoda > Insecta > Hymenoptera > Ichneumonidae > Alloplasta > Alloplasta piceator. The sequence goes on from OX333071.1 coordinate 67,323,549, forward strand.
TCCAGTTAAAAAGAATAGTAAATGCTTTCAAGTCGATCAAATGGTTTGATAAATTTGACCAAATATTTCAATGCGGCCACAACAGATTCAGTCGATAGTACGTATAGTAACTACCTCGATCTCGACACTTCGCCCGAGATCCGTAAGGTGGCGACGATCGGCGCGCGCTCTCGCGCCAGTGCCCCAGCCACTGAGCACCGATAAGTACCAGTGTATTACCAGCATCGGAGTCCTCGATTAACTTTAAATTGATGGAACATTACCCGTTAAATTTTCACTCAACTGTTTAATCTCACGATTAATTGGTTAAGTAAAAGCCCTTGTAGCTTAAACAAATATTGCATATCATCAAATATTTTGTTAATTCAATTGAAATTTTCTAGCTTTATATTGAATGCATTTTTTTCCAGTGAACAACATCTGAATTGCATAGAAAATATAAACTGTTCATTCAACTGAACCATTTGGTTATGCAATTGCATATTGAGTGCATTTTACCAAATATAGAATCAAAGCAATGTAATTTTCAATCGAACGGATTCTCTACTCTGTTGGGCCAAGGATATATGTATTTATGGGAATGCAATTGTTGTTTCCACTTTGATACACGTTTTGAGTTAACTGAATTACACATTTCGTTCGCCACCCGTAACCGCCGGGTTTAGTTAATTCAAGCCAATTTTTTTTCAATTTACCAAACCTTTTTCTCGGTGTAAAAATGAATTTAACTTGTACTAGAATTAGGTGCTTTTTACTTAGGTGTTAATTCTGGTACGATTAAAATTTATTTTGGAAACTTGTCTCTGATAACTTTACAAAGGTATTGGGAATAATTCACTCATACCCGATATTTGTTTTCAGTAATAATACATTAAATGAAGATAGTAAGAAAAAAATTACGTTTGTTGAACGTGAATTGAATTTATTGTAACATTATCAATATTCGGGACATTCACTTTAAGTTACGAGTCTACTTTAGAAGTCGAAAAAAGCAAATTAAAAAAAAAAATCTCAGTTCCTTTATCAAATATGACTATAAAACTATTATTACAACGTTGTTTAATCCTTCGAAAGTACAAAACAAAAATACATTTTTCGATTCTTTGAATAATTTATAGAATTCTATTGGCAAGTCTGAAACAAAAAAACAAAAAAGCATTTTAAAAAGGAAGTTTTCTTACACAACAATTAACCACCGTTAATGAAAAATCGATTTAAAAAAAAATGGCGGATGTTTGAAATGAAAATAAAAATTTAATTTTTCACAATTTATTTCAAACATCCGCCATTTTTTTTTTTCAAGTCGATTTTTCATCAACGGTGGTAAATTGTTGTGTAAGAAACCTTCCTCTTTAAAATGCTTTTTTATTTTATTTTTTTCAGACTTACCAATCCTGAGATTAACTGTCGGCCATGGGAAAGACATTTTCGACTTCTATAAATTGTTCAAAGAATCGATATAAAAAATAAATTTTTGTTTTGTACTTTCGAAGGATGAAATAAAGTTCTAATAACAGTTTTATAGTCACATCGGACAAACGAGCTAAGAAAAAAAATCTTAAAAATTTGCTTTTTCTGGTTTTCTAAAGTAGACTAGTACCTTAAGACATGTTTAACTATGGAAATTAATTTTCTGGGCGATTTTTCTTCCCCTATAATTTGATCTCTGTCCAGCAGTAAAAATTATTTCATTCAAGTGATTTTTTTTCCATACAAAATTACAATTCGAATAGTCGTTTAGTATAATTATGCAGTCTACAAGGTATTTTTTTCTTTTCTCATTGATCTATTATTATTGTGCACTCAATGCATTCAGGAAAGACATGTATATAGAATTTCAATGTTGCACGGTGGTCTCAACAGGATCAATTTTATTTTTCCTCGTGCCTGACGTAATTCGACGTTCTCTATAGCTTCACGTCTCTGCATGCATATATTTACTCAACGTAATCGCATGTGTATGTGCGGTGCAAATTACGGTGCTATCGTCAGAAAGAGACTCGAGACGAAACGACAGTAATAGAAAACGTCGTCGTGGCGCACGCCCGGCCTACGAATCTAATCTTTATATATATATATATATAGTATGTACTTTCAACTTTGCCGAGAGTTATCTTTGAACGAGACGCTTCGCAAAGTGTCTTCTATTTGCTCATATTTCTTTTATTTTCCCTCTTTCTCTCCGCCGCCCTCTCTCTCTCTCTCTCTCTCTCTCTCTCTCTCTCTCTCTCTCTCTCTCTCCCTCCCTCCCTCCCTCCCTCCCTCCCTCCCTCCCTTCGTTATATCCTCGGGTAATGACACTTGGTACGACAAAAGTGAATTGATATAATCTCTTTGAGACGCCGATGGACGAATTTTCGTGTACAGATCGAAACGTTACAAATACAAAATCATTTCGACAAATAAGAATACATACTTTTTTGTTCCAAAATTCGATGAGATTCTTATTAAATTTTCTACCCTTGTGCTGAATGACGATTTTTTTTGTAAAATTAGGAGCATTGTGTTGAGGAATAATTAAATAACGATATAAGCAATTTTTAGCTTTTTTCCCGACGAAATACAAAGTGGCAAAATAATCTTAAGCTTTTCTGTTCACTGATTTAGTTTTTTTTTTAATGATGCTGAAATTTGCATGGTTGCGACGCAAGGAAAATAAGTTTTTTTATAAAATAAAGAAATACGTTCTTGAGAATATTTTAAAATGTTCAGTTTTTAAATGTTCATACTCAGTTTTTTGTTGAAAAACACACAGTGTGGCAAATATGGTTTTGCTTGAATTTGGCAAGAATCGCTAAAGGATCTCAATGTTTATAAAATTTCCAATAAAAAAAAAATGCTTGGGAATGCTCTAATTTTTGTATTTTTGTAGCCGTCGAGCTCAATTATTTTGTTCAATGCATTGACGAGACGAATTGTTGCTATTTGATTTCGAAAGAATCGTTTGAGCGGTTCATTTTTTATAAAAACTGAAAACTAAAATAACTCTAGTGGACAATTTTTTGTAATTTTCTGATTATTGAGTTCAAATTTTGTACAGAAATGCATTATTTGACAAAGACGTTCCATATTGTATTTATAAATTATCGTTTAAAGAGTTCAGATTTTATAGAAACTTTGAATGAAGGAAAAAATGCTTACAATTAATTTTCGTACACAAATATATTAGGCGCGAAGGATCTTCATATTGAATGTCAAAACAACAGATCAACGTCTTTAAATTTTATACAAAATTTGAAAATGATTAAAAGCTTGAATTTAAAATATATAACCTTCAAAAAAGGTCTAGAACGTTTTTTTATACCATTTCGCCGGAAGTCAATGTAAACTAATTTAATAAACGGCATTTTAAAGGGGAAGAATTCGGCTTAATTTCCCGTTTTTTAAATTATTTTTACAATTTGATTTTAGATTCGGACTCTATTTTGAAACAACTGTTTTTCGCCTTTTTTCCCTCTCTTCAGGTGCACCCATCTTCTAGAGGAATTTTTTAAATACATTTTTACGATTGAATCCATAAAGGGGGAAGTTTGAGCTTTAATTTTCTTTTTTTTTTAACTTTGAGCGATTTTTTTTCCAAAGTTATTCTGTTTTTTTTTTTGTGAAAAACGAAGAAATTTGAAAACTCCCGTATAACACAGAAACAAAGAGGATTCATGAAAAACTTCAAGATAGCAAAAAGTTGCATCTGTTTTTGTTGGCTTCAGACGAATTTTTTTAGATTTTTTTTCCAAATTTTTTTGTCCCATTTTCTGGGTCGGAGCTCAGATCATTCCATGACCATAACTCGAGAACTATGGGATTATTGATAACATTTCGAGAGGGGAAAATACTTTATTCTACCATTTTCGACACATTGGAATTTTTGTTCAAATTTTTTCCCAAATTTTTTTCCAGTCTCAACATGAGATAAAAAAATTATGAAAAAAAAATCTGAAAAAATTCCTCTGAACTCAACAAAAGCGGACGCAACTTTTTACTATCTTCAAGTTTTTTATAAATCTTCTTTGTTTTCGTGTTATACGAGACTTTTCAAATTCCCTCTCTTTTCGCAAAAAACAGAATAACTTTGGAAATAAAAATCACTCTAAAAAAAAAAGGAAATTGAGGCTCATACTTTCCCCTTTATGACTCCAATCGTAAAAATGTATTAAAACAATTTCCTCTAGAAGATGGGTGCAGCTGAAGAGAAAGGAAAAAGGCGAAAAACAGTCGTTTTCAAAAAAGAATCCAAATCTAAAAACAAATTGTAGGAATAATTTTAAAAAACAGGAAATGAAGCCGATATCTTCCCCTTTAAAATGTCGTTTGTTAAATAAGTTGACGTTGACTTCTGGCGAAATGGCATAAAAAAACGTTCCAGACCTTTTTTGAAGTTTTGTCTGGAAACTTTTCACCGGTAGTGTATATAGTCATTTGATTTTTATAAACTACCTTTTAATACATCAACTAGAATGTTTGAAGGATGTTCTGTAATTTTTTGAGATTTTTCCGACCGATAATTAGGTTACAATACTTGTTCAAAAACGGACAAGGTCAAATCGACCCAGATAAGTTTGACCACAGAGGGTTAATGCAGACCTGAGCGGTCACCCAACCAAGTAGCGACTGCGCTCAATGCTGTTTAACTTGGGTGAATTATATATCTATGGGTCATTCCATGTCAAATCGACCAAGAGTTGGAACCGACCCCTTTCAATTTCGATGAAATTTGGTCAGAAGTTTTCGATTTTAACAAAACGAAGTTCTACGAAAGGAATAAAATTTTAAAAATTTTTTTCGAAAGTTATCCAAAATTAAATATTTCACCATTTTTCAAATCTTTAAATATCTCGGAAAATATTATAGTTACGAAAAATCGTTCTGAATTCGTCTTAAAGAGTATACTTGGGGCTATAAAAAAAAATGTTCCGAAAAACAATGTTGAAAAATGATGAATTTGGAGCATTTTTCAACATTTTTTTTCGGAACATTTTTTTGTTTTTTGAAAAATATGAATGTTTGAATTTTTAAATATCGTGTAAATACACGATCAACATTTAATTTTTTGTTAAATTTTTTTATATAATACCTTGGACTGATTATAAAAGATCCTGAAATTTTGAGGATGGTGTTGTTTTATTTAAAAAATATAAATTTTCGAATTTTTGTAACAAAAAATTTTTTTTTTGCCGAAATTCGAAAATTTATATTTTTGAAACATACAAACACCATCGGAGAAATTTCAGGATCTTTTAATTTTGGGAAAACATTTTTTTTTTACCAAAATTCGAAAATTTATATTTTTGCAACAAATAACATCATCCTGAAAATTTCAGGATCCTTTAAGATCAGTCTAAGGTATTACATAAAAAAATTTAATGTAGATCGTGGATTTACACGATTTTTAAAAATTCAAAAATTCATATTTTTGAAAAAACAAAAAATACCTTTCTGAAAATTTTAGGATCTTTTAAGATCAGTACAAGGTATTATATATCAAAAATTGAACCAAAAATTTAATGTCTAACTTGGATTTTCACGATTTTTGAAAATTCAAAATTCTCCAAATTCATCATTTTTCAAAACTTTTTTTCGGAATATTTTTTTTTCATAGCCCCAAGTATACTCTTTCAGATGAATTCAGAACGATTTTTCGCAACTATAATAGTTTCCGAGATATTGAAAGAATAAACTTGAAAGATATGAAAAATTATGAAATTTCGATAACTTTCGAAAAAAATCTTTTAATTTTTTTCCTTTGGTAGAACTTCGTTTTGTTAAAAACGAAAACTGCTGATCAAATTTCATCAAAATTGAAAGGGGTCGATTCCAACTCTTGGTCGATTTGACATGGAATGACCCCTATTATATGTGTCCTTCGAACCTGTATAGATCATTTTCAGTGACGATGTCGCGAATGGAATCTTCGGGATCGACCCTATCGGCGAGTGCACCTGGCGAGCCGGCGGCCCTCGGTGGCAATGTGCAGGGTCCGCACGGTGGACTGTTGCAATTTCTCAAACCGCTCGCGGCAATGAGATCGTCCTCCGACGCTGTCGCCAGCAAAGGGCTCGGTGACCTCGTCCCCGGTCCGAGAACGTCCTCGCTCCTCGAATGGCGCATCTCCGAATTTCGATAAATATTACCCGCGCAATTGGCCCCATTATTGCCAATTGTCCCGTTCGTCGTGTTTTTCTTAGTTCGATAAACAACTTCGGGATTCGTCACGGTTATTCCGCTTGTCCCGGGACAAGGAAACCCGTTTCCCGCTATTCCGATCAATAGATCCGTCATTTGATCTTTTCCAATGATTTTTTACAACTTGCGTATATATTTATGCGTATATATATGTATGTATATTCATATACGAGTATTAAAACGTGTTTATCAATTCACACTATTTTTTAAGTCCCCTTTTCGGTCCCCTAAACAAGATGGAATTAACGAGCTTCCGGTTTCAACACCCTTCTTCTCTCCTCTTTGTGTAAGCAATGTTTTTGTTTTTCTCACTCAAGAAACTCTTCATACGCATCTGTCCTATTATCACGCCCTCCTCCTTCTGTCGCACGAGTTTAATGAAAGAAAAAAAGCCGAAAAAAAGTTATATAGTGGGCGAGTTCCGCAGAACGTAGATCAAGAAAGATGGGTCAAATTTGTAACAATTTGTCGACTTGTCTCGAAACATCCTGAAGTTCAAAGTTACTCTGCCAGAGTGCATCGCACAATGGCAAAAATCAATGAGAATCCTGCTCCTCTGTCCGCCTTTTTTTTTAATTCTCCTTCAATAAACGCCAATAATGCGTTCGATGTTTACTTCTTTTGCAATAACGCAAACGATAAAACTCGTTTTACACGTTCCACTCTCTTTTTAAGAGCGAAAAAAACATTTCGCCTCGCGAACAATTCCAAAAGGCAATTTAAGGCGAATATTTAGCACACACGGTCAATCGATAAATGATTTTTTAATTCAGTTTTTTTCTTCTTTATTTATCACTGTTTGGAGGCACAATTATTAATTTACGTTTCCTTATAGTTAACGCATCACGCACTCTCGACAATACGGAATAAACTGCCGCTCGCTTGAAACGCACGGGACGCTTCAGCGCCTTCAGCTCTCTCACTCTGTCTCTCTCTCTCTCTCTCTCTCTCTCTCTCTGGCGCGGTTCCACCTCTCGGGCTGATGCACGGATTCGTTCAATTCGTCTCTCTTCTCTTCTACCCCTCCACACACCTGGTTTGCCTGTGTATGTGTGCTTAACGACCCGAAGCGGCCGAAGCACACCGAGAAAATTCCTCAGAGGCCACTGCAAGTATATTGTTCCACGAGCAAAATGTCGGGGGATCCTGCGAATTTACTAGGTATCCCTTTTGTGCATATACATATATATAAGCCCTTTTCCAAATCCTGGGTGTCCAGGTATAGATGTAGTTTTATTGCCACCTCTCGGCCGTCGTTCCTGCCGAGGATCACGTAACGTTTTTTGCTCGTCGACAGGACTCCCTATTATTTATTCCACCAAAACTGAAATCAATGAAAAAGGAAACATGCACCAAAATTCCAGGATTTTGTTAATTTTTATTCACGTTCTCCGTTCGTTTACTCGCGGATAATGCGTATCGCGGAGCACGGGAATTAGCACAGTTGTTTTTTTGTATTCGCATCGACCCGGCGCTCAACAACGACGTTTTTCCTCATCATTCTCTTATCACGTCCGCATCGCACACGCGAACGCTCGTTACTGATTCCCTTTCCCCCGTGGCGACGATGTGACGTTGCTTTGGAGATCTCACTAGAACGAGATAGAAGAAGAGAGAGAGAGACGTTCCCTCTCCTTTTCCACCGCGAGTAGAACACATCGATTTCACGAAGAATAAATACTCGAAATTCGCGTGTACTTTTGAATGTTCCCGCTCTTGATCCGTTTCGAGTCACGTGACTGTCTCGCCACCAACTGCGACTTCCGGCTTTGAAGTTAGAAAACAAAAGAAGAAAATTATGCTGATTTGAACGATCTAAAAAGAGTTTGAATAAAACGAAACGTGCCTGTCGAGCCGACGAGAAAAAGACCAGTTTTCGATAAATCATTCATTATCAAAAGAATTTATGAAAATTTGAGGTTAGAAACTTGTTTTGAGAGGTTATCCCTGCATTCGTTTTGGAAGCCTACGCCAGCTTACGCGCTTGTGAGCGCCACATCCTGTAGCATTTTGTATGTCGATGTATATCTATACATGCGTACTGGAAGCGCGTAAGCGTCCAAAATGAATGCGGCTCATGACGTTCTTGCCGGGAGGAACGAATGAGTGGCGCCACCTATGATACTTTTCACGAAACTTGAAGCTCACAGATGGCGTCTCGTGTATTTTCTCTTGATTTCCAAATAAAGAAGTTCATGTATGATGGGTTTGTGTACACCGAGGTGTAATTGAAAAAGAAAATTTCGGAAAATTTGTAGGTTATTACACGTTATTATTGAAAGAGACCCGGGATAATGGCGAGTCGATTATTTCGTCGTCTCGGTCGAGATTTGCCAACAATTAATGGACAACAATCGCGATCCGGACACTGGATGCGCGGAAAACCACCGACTATAGCGAGAAACTTGGAGCAACGAATGGAAGGTTAGCAAAACTATACTAAAGTTTTACATCATTTTTTGTCATCTCCATCTCCCAGACATTATTTTCCTATTTTTCATAAATTGGTTTTGTTTTTTTTACGTTCATCGTCAAGAATTGAATCGAAAAGATCCTGAAATTTCGTATCGCGTTAACATCGGATACCGACAAAAACCAGTGCCGAGAGAAAAAATAATGAATAGCTGGATTGCCAGCATGAAGGAAGTAAGAACTGATCCTGAAATGGAAAAGAAGGCACGCAACAAGCAACGTAAGTTTCACAGTGTTTCTTTGAGTTCATTCGAAATTCTTTTATGGGAATCGTAGGATTGTTATCTTCAGAATTTGTACAAAACTTTGTTGTTTTATTTATCGACGATTGCTTGGATTGACAAGATTTTATTCAACGATTTGTTCAATGTGACAAAACATTTTCATACAATATCGGAGAAAGAATCTAACAGAATGCAGTAACAAAACATTAAAATAGTCAACACAACAGCAAAATGGCATAGAATACAGAAAGAAAATAAAAATAAAGAATATTAAGAATATTGCATATTAGCGGGCAAAGTATACGAAGATCTTAATCTGTAGACAAATAGCTTTGAAATTAAGGATGATCCTTAAAAAACAAAGAAAGTGGAAAGTTCTAGGAACTTATAAAGTTCGTCAAAAAACTTACAAAAATTATATTTTGCAATGATGTAAAACATTCATTTTCTGAGCATTATCTTTAAAAAGGTCCTCATTGATTGTTCACGAAAGAAGTTTAGTTTCCATGGAAAGGGATTAATGGAAAAAAAAATATTGACAAAAATAATGGATCAAAAACAAAAATACAATTGTAAATTTGTAAAAATATAAAAATCATATATACCAGCCATCCAATATCTTTTATATTTAATCAATTCTACAAATTCAAGTAATCGTCGACTTGGAAAAATCAAAGGAGGACTGGTGGCAATTGTCAGGACCGGAACAAATACGTACCATAGCGGATCACTATGGTGTCTTCGAACATTTATTCGGCGATGCTTATTTCACTCCCGTACTTCCAATTGACATACAGTATAATTTGACGACGGACACAGCAGCTTCCGTTCACAGGGGTAATATCCTGACACCAAGCGAGGCCTCCAAAGAACCAAGCGTACATTACGAAGCTCCCGACGAAAGTTTGTGGACCCTTTTGCTCACAACACCGGACGGAAGTTTCGTTGATGACCAGAATGAAGTGTGCCACTGGTTCATGTACGCAATGAAATATTTTTTGGATATTGCTTTCAATGCATTTTCATTCTCCACATTCGGAATAACCGAGATATGTTTGTTGATTTTTCTAGTGGCAATATCCCTGGAAATAATGTCGCTAAAGGGGATTTATTGGTAGACTATATGAGGCCTATTCCCGCACGTGGAATCGGCTATTGCAGATACATATTCGTTCTCTACAAGCAGAATGAGTGGATAGACTATTCAAAGTACAAGAAGGAACAGCCGTGGTAAGGATGAAGTGAATTCCGAAATATTAAAATTTTCCAGACGTTTATTCTTAGATTGTCGGAAAATTTTGTTAGATTTCAACAGCTATAATTTTTTTCCAATTGAAAACTTTGACTATTAAAGAGCAAGAATAATTAAGTCCTTCATTTTAATTATTTCCATATACACTACCGGCGAAAAGTTTCCGGATAAAACTTCAAAAAAGGTCTGGAACGTTTTTTTTTAATGCCATTTCGCCGAAAATCAACGTAAACTGATTTAAGGAACGGTATTTTGAAGGGGAAGAATTTGGCTTCATTTCCTGTTTTTTAAATTATTTTTACAATTTGTTTTTAGATTTGGACACTATATTGAAAACAACTGTTATTCGCCTTTTTTTCCTCTCTTCAGGTGCATCCATTTTCTGGAGGAGATTTTTTGAATACATTTTTAATATTGGATTCATAAAGGGGAAAGTTTGAGCTTTAATTCGCTTTTGTAAATAACTGAGCGATTTTTGTTTCCGAAGTTATTCTGTTTTTTTGTGAAAAAAGAGGAAATTTGAAAAATCCCGTATAACACGGAAACAAAGAGGATTCATGAAAAACTTCAAGATAGTAAAAAGTTGCGTCTGTTTTCGTCGATTTTAGAGGAACTTTTTCAGACTTTTTCAAATTTTTTTTTTCTCTTTTTCTGGGTCAGAGCTTGGAACATTCAATTATCATAACTCGAGAAATTTCACGAGGGAAAATGACTTTATTTTATCATTTTCAATACATTGGAATTTTTTTTCGAATTTTTTTCCCAAATTTTTATTCCAGCTTCAACATGAAAAAAAAAATTTGAAAAAAATCTGAAAAAATGCCTCTGAACTCAACGAAAATAGACGCAACTTTTTGCTATCTTGAAGTTTTTCATGAATCCTCTTTGTTTTCGTGTTATACGGGATTTTTCAAATTTCCTCTTTTTTTTTTTACAAAAAACAAACAAAGATCGCTCAAAGTTTTTGAAAAAAGGGAATTGAAGCTCAAACTTTCCTTTTTATGAATCCCATGCTAAAAATGTAGAAAAAAAAATTTCCTTCAGAAGATCGGTGCACCTGAAGAGAGGGAGGGAAATATAAAAACAAATTGTAAAAATAATTTAAAAAACAGGAAATGAAGCCGAATTCTAACCCTTTAAAATGCCGTTTGTCAAATTAGTTTACGTTGACTTCCGGCGAAATGGCATAAAAAAACGTTCCAAATCTTTTGTGAAGTTTTGTCCGGAAACTTTTCGCCGGTAGTGCATATTAAATATTCAAATATTTCTTTGTAAATTAACAGTATTCAGACTTGTTTATCGAGTTAAAAAATGGGCTTTGAACACGGGCCATGAATCTGAAATTTCGTTTTTTTTTGTATTTAGTCTACAGCTGAAAGAGAGAGACTGGAGCACGTACAGTTTTTATCGCGATTATCAAGAAGTCATAACGCCAGCGACCCTGGCGTTTTTCCAAGCAGACTGGGACTCCTCGTTGACCGAATTTTATCGCAATACTTTAGGTGAGTTAACGACGCTCTATTGAAAAATTAAAAAAAAAACCTGCAATTTTTTCTTCCAACTTATCCTGTTTCAGAGATGAAAGAGCCAAGGTACGAGTACGATTTTCCAAAGCCTTACATACGAAAACAAGAATGGTTCCCGATAGGCAAACCGTTCAATCTTTATCTCGACAAGTATCGCGATCCCAAAGAAATAAATAAGGAATTCCTGATGAGGAAGCTGAAAAACGTTCATCCGTTCAGGCCGGCTCCTCCACCGTTGAAATATCCAAATGCCATCCCATATTCTTCGGACCTACCGAGCTGGTTGAAACTCGAGATAAAGAAGGAACGTCTCGGATGGGGCAGAGTCAATGAAATTAAGTAGGGTAAATATCATACGATGACAAAATGTTTATACGAATAAAATGAAAGTCGATGTACAGAAGAATTTTACGTCGAAAAAAATCAAAACTTCGAGGTACGTAAAATGAATTTTGATTTTTTTCAAATGGAAAAAACCGTTATTCTTGGCATCCGTCTTGTACCCAACGTTTCAGCTCAGACGAGTGCCATTCGCAATCCTACAACACAGAATAAGTTCTCAGTTTTTCGATTGAGCATCGATTTTTTTTTCAACTTTTCACATCATGGGTATTGTTCTTCATTTTTATGACAAAAGTATTTTTTCCCCGAAGAACAAAAAAATTTCTGTCCGCATATCATTACTCTTCGTTATAATTATTCAGAGCAATTTTTCGTTCGAATCCTCGTCCTTATCATATTTCCTTTAAAATGACGATTTGCACATTCGAAACGGCATGAAGCAAACAATTACAATTTTAAGGAGTACCCAAATACCTCCAAAAACTTTATTACATTTTTCTTGAAAATGACTTGAAAAAATGAAAAAATAATGATAGTGCAGAACTTATCTCTCGATTATTCAGGTGGATCCGCTATTTATTTTTTATTTCATCAAGTTATTTTAGATAAGAACGTTAAAGAACGTTTTGAAGTTTGAATTTGGCGGTTAGTAGCAATCTCGTGCCCCGACAGTCTGGTAGAGGGCGCCACCACACGTTTCCAGCAACTAGCAACTCAAGCAGTGCGTCTGGAAGCGTCTGAGGAGTGCTCGTATTTGTTAATCGTCAATTCTCATCAACTTTGTGAGGTAAATATGGCGTGTCAATTGTTGAATTTACGTTTAAATTTTTCCGTGGGATTAAAAGAACACATGCAATAATGGACAAATGAAAGGCGTCGAGTTTTAGTCAGAATTATCGATCAAAATCACGTGTGATACACGGCTTTGTGCCGGTCAAATTTACGCCTTTGTCCTGTTTCATCTACAAAGGCCTGCCGCGCCGCTTTTTATCGCGCTAATTTTCGCTGGTAAATATTGCGTTTTCACTATGAATATTGCCATCAATCTGACCCTTATGACAGTGAAAAAGTGCAGAGACATTTTTGTGAGAGGGGCATATATTTGTTTATCGAAAAATTCGTCGCGAGAGTTTGTTTTGTTACGGGTCACCTTGAATACGCGGGAAGGTGGATGGAAATTGTGCGCACTGCGCTTGCACCGATCATTGCGCCGCTGTGCTGCGCCTGCGCTGTGCAGTACTTGGCGCGTATTTGATATAAATAACGGCCGCAAGTATTGCATTTTGTGGTTGAAAATGTCTTTTCGTTTATATATATCACGCATTTGTTGTTAAAACTATTTTTATTATATTCTTCAAAGTGCGATAAAACCGTAGATATTCGAGCGTAGAAACGTCGTCGCATTTTTTTATAAATTAGTTTCTGAAAATAATGGTTTTCCCACGCGCAGGCGGGACGGCGGCCATGTTTGCTCGTCCAATACGAGTGAAAAGTTGGCGTCGGTTGGCGTCATCAATCGTTCTTTTTCTTTCTTATCAAATATCTCAGGTAAGAATTGCTCGGTGAATGAAATTTTTTGCTCCAAATTCTTTTCCGAGATGAGAAGAACACGCAGATGTATACATTTATAATTGCCATGCTTTTTTCCATCATAAATCTGTCTTTGAAAACACGGCTTTTTTCATATGATTTTTTGATATGGTGAAAAAAAATGGATTTATCGAAATTGAATTCTTCGCAAAATATGATATTTTGGGACAATTTTTATATCGATGTACGGTGAAATGTGATTTCCGCGTTAATATCGTTTGTAAATTTTGTATAGAATTCAGTTTTTGAAACAGTTTGGTTTTTTATTTTTTGTAGATGATTCACGGAAATTCTTACGAATTGGACGTTCAATTTGTAAACACCTTGATTGGAAATTCGAGCTTCTGAGATTCTGTTACGGAAACAGATTTGGCGGAGTGAAATTTTCACAATCGTTCATGAAAATCATTCAAAATCGGCAATGAAAAATCGATCATCATGATGCAGTTTTTTTCCTGGATTCACTCACATTGCAGAATTCTCAGGGATATCAGCAATTGTGAGTCTTCGAAACAGTATTTTAAATAGTTTTTCAAATTTCTCATTTATTTTATTTTTTTTTTTATTGGCAATGCAGCGAACATTTTATTATTCTTCCTTCAAATTGGCCTCGACGAGTTGTCTGCTGCGTAATTTTATGTCGGTTCTTGTCAGTACCGACGTATCAATTACTTCGTGTTCAACTGATATTCCTGAAAAAAGGAAATTTCAGATTTTTTAAATTTTACACTGCGCCGTGCGATACTTTTTTATTCAATGTGATTTTGAGACTCACCTGTAGGCTCGGGCTCTCCTTCACCGAATTTTATTCGCGAGAAATAATCCGCGATGTAGCGTTGATAGAGATTTCTAGCTTTTTCCTCATCCTCGGGATCTAACTCGATTTGGCTCATTGCGAAAAGCGCATTCACTTTGGCGCTTACTTGACCCAGCAGAGGCAATGCTTGATTTTTTTTCGCAGATTGAACAAAAATTTTTTTTTTAGATTAAACCAAGGTTGCGAAATTTTTAATGAAAAAGTAATGCATTAATCATTACCATTATTTTCATTAACCATTAAAATTTAATGGTTAATGAAAATGCAATTGCATTAAAAGAAGTAATGCATTATTTGAACCCTGCCCATTACAATGTAGTGTGTAATAGAAAAAATTTCCATTACCCATTGCAATGTAATGTGTAATGGAAAAAACTTTGATTGCAATTTTGGGAATGGAAAAATATAGATGAATAAATTATTGCAATTTTGCAGTACATTTTATTGACTTAGGACTTAGATTTTCACCTTAAATTCTAAAAAGCATCTATATTATAATTCTAAAAATCTAAGTCCTAAGTCAATAAAATGTAATGCAAAACCATTAAATTAAATTAACCATTAAATTTTAATGGTTAATGAAAATTTTAATGCTTAATGAAGATAATTTCCATTAACCATTAAATTTTAATGGTCAATGAAAATAATTTGAATTAACCATTAAATTTTAATGGTTAATGAAAATAATTTCCATTGACCATTAAATTTTAATGGTTAATGAAAATAATTTCTATTAACCATTAAATTTCAATGGTTAATGAAAATTATTTCCAATAACCATTAAATGTTAATGGTTAATAAAAATGCAAATGCATTAACCCTGGATTAAACAGAAATACTTCAATCATCAATATTTTGACTACTAAAATCTAGTGCAGAGCAATTTTTGGATGAATTTATTTTTGAAAGTGAACTTATTAATCACTCTGATTAATATACATAATAATGACAGTCAATTAATCATTCTGAATTGGAAAAAAAATTATTTTCGTCTTTAAAACACAAATTATGCGAAATATTCGTGAATTACGTAGCTTTAAAATTTTCTTGAACTTTGCCATTTATTAAGTGCTAAGTTTAAAGGAAACTATTTCTAAAATGCTTACTTTTTATTTTACAGCAAGAAAGGAAATATGAAGTTCTTCAAGAATCTGGGGTAAAATGGGCAGTTACCTTCGACCTCGAAGATCAAATTAATTTGAATTTGGTCCTTGGGAGATTCATCGCCCTCGCGCTTCGTTTCATCCGGCGATTCTTTTGTTTTTTCTCTGGCAGCTTTTTTGTCCATTGTCTTTTTCACTCCCTTTGCCGTGCTCGGTTCTTTCACGCAGATCATCATTGACAGCATATTTTGCAAAGCGGCTCTTATATTAACGAGCAATTCACCCCGTGATTTTCTTACATTTTTGTAATCGATTTCCCGCTTCTTTTGAGCCTCGGTCTCCTCGAGCATGGCCTTCTTGTCGGCTTTATACCTCGTTGCAGTAATTTCCAGGATTAATTCCTTATCGTTTTTTATTTCATTTCCGATTATTTTTTTCTCGTGAATTTTTTTTGCGTGCACTTACTGTCCGGTTGTCGAGATCGTGCTGTGTTGAAGCGTCGCTAGTGCGAGATTCGCATGATTTTTTGAGTTCATAAGCGCATCGCGATCCTTCATTTTTTTATTGAATTCAGTCGTTAAACGATCTTTTTGCTTCATCTGTGTCTCGAGCCTATTGTTACAAGATTTTTTTTTCTTTTAATTACAATTGCTGACGAATGAGGACAGTGTAATTATTTTTCGAACTAAATATGTTAAAGTCCTCATTAAGGTGGTTTAAAATAAATGGCTTCTCGATTGCGCTTCTTGTTGAGATTTTCTCCCTTTTGCTTAAAAAATATATCTCGTGTATGTGTAAAACTGTACGATATTTTTAACAAATTCAATTTTGTTAAAATATTAATAGAATAAAATCACTTTTATTCAAAACTAGAATAAAAATTAAATAGATTGATAATAATCTAATTGTTTCTGCAATTGATCATACTTTTCTCATTGAAAACTCTTATCATTTTTCTCTTATTAGAAAAGTCCTCTAGATTTAAACAGAAATTTATTCACCCTTTTATAGAGCAATTTAGATAATTGATCTACTTTACCGACTGAACAATTCCTCGTAAGAACGAACAGCCAGTGAATCTTTGAGTCGATTGAAGGTATCCTCTAGTTGTTTGATTTGTCGGTCGAGGGGATCCTCGTTTTTAGTTTCCTTCTTAGCGACTTTCGCCCTGAAATTTGCGTCACTCTGCGGTCGGTAACACAGAGTACGTCGATAACTTATCATCGCAGTTTTTTTCTCGAGAGCAGGTTTACATTCGTTGTGACTAGATTTCGCGACGATGTCATACCTCGACTCTTACGAGAGACTGTGCATATGCCCAGAGATCTTCGACCTGAGAACGCACCAAACTCAACGATCGTTCTCTCTCCTTCATGTTGATCCAAACTTCCTTGGCCAGTAATTTGTATTTCTGTCTCGTATCGTCGAGATTCTCAGCCGCTAATTGTCCCATGACCATTGCTTTCAGTATAACTTTGCACTGGGAGTGACGATCCTCGTTAAGGGCATCCAAAACGGCGTCAAAGTACATCGAGTCCTGTCCAACCAAATTCAAAATTCTTTTATTCACATTTCACACCGCTTTGCATTTTTTTTAATAATTCTAAATTCTGAATTCTAAATAATTCTAAATTCTAATTCTAAATAATTCTTTCGAACTCTTTAATTCATTAGACAATAATTTTATAATGAGTACTGCGTATTGGGTTTTTTTTTGGTTTACCATTAAAAGGGGCTGATTAAGGAATTAATTACGGAGGGTAAATTGAAACGATAAAATGAAACATTATGAAATTGGATATTTTATTTTTTTCCAAATTAGCGTTACAGAACGTAAACGTTAAATTTCCAAATTAATTTCGGTTATTTACACAGTTTTGTGCAAACAAAAATTCCCGAAGTACAGTAATTTATTTCAAACTCCGGAGTTTTCGGCGGAAAACGTTAATTTATCAAATGGATTTTTCATTGTATCCATTCGAATTTTGATTAATTTGGTTTTTCTAAAAGATGTTGAGGGACAAAGAAATTTTGAAAATTACATTTCAACGATAAAATAGAGGCCTCGGGGAGTTTACAATAATAAAAAAAGGGAAGAAATTTTTATGAAGAAAAATCGTCACTTAGGGTTGTAACAGTTGTTTTTTATTTCGTTACACGGTGGGTAAAGTCATAAAAATGTCCATAGTATCAATTCATAACTTCATGAATTTTTTTGAGATTCTAAATAGTACATGTTAACGATGAAAAATACGACTTGGGAAGTATACAATAAAGAGCAAAGAGACAAAATTTGAAAATTTTATGAAATTTTGAATTTTTTGAAAAATAGCGCAAATGCTCTAACTTGTGCAATTTTTAAGATATTGCACTGAAACTTTGTACATAGCTAATATAGCTATGGAGGTCGTTCGTTATTAAATTTGGCGAAAATCGATGAAATGATTAAAATTTCATCGAATTTTGATTTTCTTAAAGAATAGTGTAAATACTCTAATTTCGGTTATTTGCGAGATATTGTACAAAAATTTTATACACATTCAAAATAGTGTTCAAGGTTTTTCGGCATTGAATCAGTGATCGGCAAAAAAAAATTTTAGATTTTTAATTAATCGTTATTTACAAAATGAATATTATCATCCATTTTTGTTTAGGTATTTCGATAATCAGTAATTTAAAGACCAATACTACGAATTATTTGGATATTGAATATGTTTATTCTTTGAATGATTCATTAGAAAAATTAGTAATCGTATCCTATAAAATACTTATCATTAAAATATTTAGTAATTGAATTATTTTTATTACTAATTATTAGAATAATTTATAATTGAATTATGTCAATTATTGATTACTTTAATAATTAGTAATGTATATATCTAAATTACTAATTATTCAAGTAATTAGTCATTGAACTATTTCAATTACCAATTATTTAAATAATTAATAATTTAGATATATAAATTACTAATTGATTATAAATTCCTTTACAATTTAAGTACAACTTGACTACAAATAATTTTAGATGTTATTGGAGTGAACTTGTACAAAATTTGGAGCATATTTTGTGTACAAGTTTGCCTACAACTTGTATTCAATTACCAGCCTTAGATTTCGACCAACTTGTATCCAAATGTTGCTCACCAAAAACTTACCGTAAACTTGGCGTCAAATTGATTCCAAGCTACAGATGACCAAGTTTTTATAGTACAACACTGGCTATCAGGGTTCCTGCTTAACCTCACTAAACAAATTTACAAGCATAAATATGCATTATCAAATAATGAATAATTGCAAAGAATAATTAACAAATTTTTTGAAAAATTAGTAATTAGAAGAATTAATTATTTAATTATTCGAATAATTAATAATTGGAAAGAATAATTAACTTATTTCATAAAAAATTAGTATGTAGAGTACTTGAGTTTTTAATTACTTGGATAATTAACAATTAGAAGGAACAATTACCGAATTTTTAAAGAAATCAGTAATTCATAGGAGCAAAATTTTAATTACTTGGTTATTGAGTAATTATTTGATCTAAATTACAAGTTATAGGTTCATTGGATAATAATCGACCATGAATTATCAAATTTTCGAATATTAGAAATACTTTACTGGCTAATTACCGAGTGCCTTACTAATGAGTAATATTTATTGGAACAATTATAAAATTTTCTAACACAGAGTAATTAGCAGTAATTAAATTGACGAAAATATCGATTTTGCCGATCACTGCATTGAATTTGGCAAGAAACAAATTTGAAAGAATTTGCACATCGAAGCTATGTGAATTATGGATAAAGATGAGGAAGCAATGTGTAAATGTCCAATTTTTTCTACTAACAGATGTTAAGTCTTAAGGGGTAAGGCCACTGTAACGGTAAAAAAAAAAGGTTTTTTCACGAATTTTTTGCTTCCAAAATTGAAGGTAATTGAAAAAAAACTTTTACGGGTGTTATCGGGCATACATTAAACTTTATTATCAAATTTTTTTACAGCAAAAAAAACAAAATGGCGGTTCCACAGCTATCTTCCCGGGGCATGTTTTGCTTGCAGGGCTCCCCGGCACGCAGCACCACTGGTGCACTTTTGAATCTAGAACAAAAAAAAAACCATCAATCTAGAGGGTTATAGCTAGAGAATGTCGATCGGATTTCAAAAAGTATCAATTTTTGTCGATTTGGCGTGCGTTTGAAAAAAAAATTGATTTTTGACGAAAAAAACGGCTAGTTTTTTGTTAATAAAAAATCAATAAATAAAGTTATTGAAAATCCCGATCGACATTCTCAAGATAATGTTAATGTTCACATCTGGTCAAAATTTCAAGTAAAAAAAATGAAAATTGTTCGAGTGATGCTGCGTGCCATTTTGAAAAACCGTGTTTCGAGAAAAACGCGTTTAAAGTTTTGCGAATAGTTTTTTATTGGAAAAAATAAAAAAAAGAAGTTAAAACCTGCGTAATGCGTTTGGCGTCGGCTTCGATGCAGAAATTATACAACTGTACACCAATTTCCACCTCCAACATCTTGAATATTTGCAAGACGTTGGTAAGGCCGCCATTGAATGTGCAAACAGCGATATCCGTCGCGATATCTAGGACAGTTTTTCCGCTTGAAGATGATTTGGGGGCCAACAAAAAATTTTTCTCGCACGGGACCTTTTTTTCCTTATTCTAGAGGGTTTAAACTATTTTTGAAGCCAATAAAAAAAAAAATCGATTTTTCAAAAAATTTACAGTGGCCTTACCCCTTAATGAAATTCTGAAAAGTTCATTCTAACGATGAAAGATACGATTTAGGGAGTTTACAGTAAAGAGAGAAGGGAAAAAATTTATAGAAAGAAATATCTCTATTTGGGGTTGTAGAATTTTTTTCGTTTATTTCGTTATATGGTGGGTAACCTTCTCCAAAATTTTCAGCATGGCACAGTACGTGGCGCGAATACTCTTCGCCGCATTTTGCTTATCCATGGAGTCCTGATATCCGGTTATGAGTCTCTGCTGTACGTAATTCGGGGGGCACTCCTGTTCCCTCTCGTATTTGTCCGACAGTATGGCGCACTCCAACTTGCAAACCATGCAAATTTTATAATTTAATCCTGTTAGCGTTGTACGAAAGTGGATGGAAGCTTCGACGGCAACCTTTCTCTGTCTCTCTCTCTCTCTCTCTCTCTCACTCTATCTCGCTCTTCCTCGACCAATATCATAGGAGCATTACTTTCCTTCATGGTTTTATAAGCACTGAGGCGGTTAAAATAAAATACGCTTTCTTCCGATTGCGCCTGTCATGAAGACTTCTCTACCTTTCCCAAAGAAAATTGATCTTGCCCGAGGCTCACAAGATTTTCTTTGCAGTTGCTGCATCAATATTGAAATTGAACAAAAGTGGCATTTTGAATAGTAACGAATTCACATATTAGAAAATCTTTTGCGAATATGCAATGAATGAAGTCAACCATAAATACAACTCAGTGTATTTTAAATTCTCATTCAATTTTTGGCAGATTATTGAAAATAAAATTTTGAATTGGGTCTTCAGAACATTATATCTATGTACTTTTTCCACTCAACACGAATCTATTAATTTCTCCCAAAAGCAAAAATCTTTGCGGATGTTGAGAACAAACATTTTTAGTGTTTTTTTAATGAATAATTTTTTTTGAGCGATCAATTTTCGATAAAGAATATCTTTACATGTTGAACAAGACTATCACTTGATTTTTTATCAAATAAACAATTTTCAAAATATATGGCGCATTCCATTCCAAATCGGATAGTTTGAAAAACTTTTTTTTTATGTTCTCAAATATTTTATATTTTTTAATACCCATCAAAAGACCCGTGCTGGTGAATTTTGATATTTTTTGATTACACCGCTCTTTTTCGGTATTTTGGTCATAACTTCTTTAATAATGGTCCAAATTAAAAGTTTTCATTTTTTTATTTTTGTTTTTTTTATGGCCTTAAAAAAAAATACAACAAAAATATTCGACGTGTTTTTAAATGAGTATTTAAAAAGTGAGTGTATATTTTGATTTTTTAATACAATTTTTGTTTTAAACATCTCTCTATTCAATAACTTTTAAAACTAGTCCGATCGTAGGATTTCCATAACTACTATTTTTTTCAATTTTTGAAAATAAATTTTCTTTTTTCCATCAATTTTTATGAATATCAATTTCCGTTACTGTATAGTATTTTTTTTTTCATTATTTAGAATTTATGTTGACAATTTTTTATAAAACGTTTAAAATAATTTTAAAAAATTTAGTTTTCAAAAATCGAAAAAAAAATAGGCGTTATGGAAATCCCAAGATCGGATTAGTCTTAAAAGTTGTTGAATAGATAGATGTTTAAAACAAAAAATTAAAAAAAAAAATTATATACTCACTTTTGAAAACACGACTTTCTAGTTCAAAACTCAAAAAATTCATTTAAAAACACGTCGAATATTTATGTTGTATTTTTTTCTGAAAAGACCATAAAAAAACAAAAATAAAAAAAAAAATTTTAATTTGGACCATTATTAAAGAACTTATGACGAAAATATCGTAAAAAGAGCGGTTTTTTTGTTGTTTTAATATTTTTTGAACGGCTTATCAAGAAAATCTCAAAGTTTACCAGCGAGTGTCTTTCGATGGGTACTAAAAAATAAAAAAATGTGAGGAAATTAAAAAAAAAAAAGTTTTTCAAACTGTCCGATTTGGGATGGAACGCCCCATATATAGATACATTGTATTATAATTTAATATAAAATTAGAAGTACCCCTTTAACTTTGAATGTGTTTAATATTTTCGCAAATTCAACAGATATTCTTCGGGAGAAGATACAAAAATCTTGACGAACAGCGCAAGGATAAGCAGTTTTCTTGAAACGCCATAATCAGGACCGATATTTCCTATGCATTCTCCATATGACAAAAGAAATCTGATAAAAAATTCAGAATAATAAATCTTCTCAAACAACCTTGAGATCGAAAAATTCCTTCATCTTTTTTTTCTTCTGATAGTAAAGTTTGTCGAGCTGTCGTCTCTTGAGCGAACTGTCTTGAAAAACTCCGTCTTCCACTGCCTGGAAAAGAGTTTTAACGAAGTACAGAAATTCCACAAACTTTCATTCTTCTGTTCGAAGATTATAAATTTTTCATTACGTTAGGATCGAGATTCTCGTACGCCAATTGAAAGTCCTTGTGGTCCTGTAAAACCGTGTGCATTCTCCTTTTGTCACCGGAAATGACATCATTAATGATACCACGATATTCCTTGACGTCCGTCACGAGACTCTGGAGGTCCTTTGACACTCTCTTCTTTAGTTTTGCTGCCTCGAGAACTCGAACTTTTCTGTCTCTCGCTGAATTTGAATTGAATTTTCCAATTTTTTCGCACTTTGTGATTTATCAACATTTTTTTTTTTTTTTTTTTTTTTTTGAATCGTCAATGGCGATA